>JARHVA010005924.1:0-270000 GCA_037957365.1 Torreya grandis
TTATTTACAGTGGCCTCCCCCCTCCCTATATATCTTATCTATCTGGCTATCTAGCCAATAGCCCTATCTATATATGGGGTCCTCACCCTCCAAACATAGATATAGGGGCAGCCCCCATGGTATAGATTCGTTTAGATATAGAGTTCGCTATGCTCACCCCCACAGTATAGAGTTTCATATAGATAAATAGGGCCCCCCACAGTATAGAGTTCCATATAGATAGATAAGGGCCCCCATGGTATAGATTACTTTAGATATTATTTGCTACGCTCACCCCCACCCCATAGATAGCCATATAGAGTTGAGTTTAATGCCCCCCCAAGCCAGATAGATATATAGGCTTGCTCTCGATCGCCTCCACCCCACCACTATCTAGGGGGTAGGGTTGGGCACTAGCTAGGTTGTTCCCTCACTATACATTGACAGGATTCACCCCCTGCCATGAGGCCAATTGACTGATCTGGTTCACACATATGTCCCCCCCTCTCCCCCAGATAGATGAGATATATAGGGGAGGGGCATAATTCTATATATAGGGGGCGCTCTGCTCTCCCCTATCTATTTATAGAGTCTAGATGACGGTCAAACTATAGGTAGACCAACTACAGTCCAGTTTGCAGCGAATCTATCTAGTGTGATCGCCCTATATCCCATATGGAAATGGCCCTATAGATATAACAAACTCCGCTCGACTAAGAGGATAGTCAACCACACCACCAAGTTATTAGTTAGTCTCTATTACTAGCAAGAAACTGACCAAACAACATTGATCCATATGAATTGAGAAACATATGCGGCTAGGACTAGACAAAGGAAGTGTCGATGCCTGGGCATCCATTTGATTCCAATACAATAGGCTAGAGTGGAATAGAAACTACACTACACGGAGGGATTTTAGATTAGATAGGCCCCTACCTTACTCTATATAGCTTGCCCATATATATAGAGAGGTTGGGGGAGAGCATAACTAGTCTATATCCCTATCTAAATAGAGGGGGGTCACCCACCCAGATCTAACTTAACTAGATGGGATTGGGGATTGGACATCTATGCTATAGCACCCTATATATCACTATGGTGACCCCCAGATAGTGGTGGGGACTAACTTGATTGATGAACTACACCTAGATAGATATATAGGGTCAATCGAGCGATTCACCCCATATAAATAGAGGGAGGGTCCAGCCTACTTAGCTTCATTCATGCACCCCTATAGATCTATCCCCGAATGAGCATCAATACTGAGTGGGACCATTAATAGTTGGCACTTGTGGCTATGGCTATAGTTCTAGTTCTAGTGCTCCCCCCCTTTAGAAGTAAGTTGTTGTGGGAGGGCGAGACAATAAGAAGCCGCCCCCATCCTTATATAGAAATAGATGGGGCTATCTGAGATGATCTTTGCACCCATACCATATAGATAGAGGGGGATGATCTGTGATTTGAGATCGGCTTGCCAATCTATTTGTTGTATACGTGTCTCCTAAATAGATATAGGGCTCATCAATCATATCAAAATAGAGAATAGAGATGGATGACCCTAGACATAGTTGGCTCGACCTCCCAAATAGAATAGAGGGGACAATAGTCAGGTCAAGATAGGGGGGCCCTATCCCTTCTCCCTTATCCCCTATCCAGTAATCTATATGGAAAGGGAAAGGCAAGAGAATGACTCTCAACATGGTGTTGGTTCATGTTGATTGTAATTGTAAAAACTCTATCTACCCATCCATATATCTATCTGGTTGAGGTCGAGGTCCCTATCTATATACGGGTTCGTTATCCTCATCCTCTAACTCAACCTCGTCGAGACATGGATGGTCCTAATCAACTCATGTTACGTATATAAAATCCAGATCTCTATATAGATCTAGATTCTATATAGATAGATATAGATAATAGATGGTGGCATCATCTATTTCTATTATTTATTTATTCATTTATTTATGTACGTGATATCATTGAAGTCATCTCATCAGTTGTATCACGTAGATAATCAATCCCCATAGATATATAGGGCTTGACCTCCCAAACCCCCAAGCCCTATAGATCTATCTGCACCCCCCCAATATATAGAGTTTTTTTGGCCCTCCCTATATATCTTATCTATCTGGTGGCCTCACTATAGATAGGGAAAGCGCCCCCCCCCAATATACAGAGTTTTTTTGGCTCTCCCTCGTCCCTCATCCCTCCTCCCCCCTCCCTATATATCTTATCTTATCTTACCTTTCTGGGTGAAAGGTGCCCATATATTTATAGCCCAAACTCTCTATATGGGTCCTATCCTCCTCTATCATATGGGGCCAAGGGCACCTCCCACCTTCTACCCTATCTATATCATGAGTTATATAGCTTATCTAGATCTTCACCTTGATCCTATCAAAAATGAATACTCCTCAAATAAAATAGGCTAGGTCCAATGAGCCGATCAATAACTGAGAGAACTATAATTGTGATGTGATGCAAGTGGTCAATCACTCATATCATGTCCGAACCCAAACCCGGCCTGATTCTAAAACCTGCCCTATCCCTGTCTATTCTAAATGCTTTCAAAGATCGAGGATCGCCTACCTGTATATATGATACTGATAGGAGTGGTTCTCTCCATCTGGGTCTGGGACTCCATCTCCATCTTGGGAGCCCTATATATCTATCTGGGGGGTGGTCATGGTCATTGATGCCTATATAGCCCTATATATCTATCTTGGAGGGTGGTCATGGTCATTGATGCCTATATAGCCCTATATATCTATTTGGGGGTTGGTCGTGGTCATTGATGCCTATATGGATGGGTAGTCCAGCAGGACATGGTATAGTATAGTAGGCTTGTCGATAGATAGAGTTCTATGGCCATATCAAGGACAGGGGTCTGTAGCTCAAAATTTTATCATTTAGTCTACTCCCCCAGAATTCTATTCTAACTTAGTTGAGCTCTCACCTGGAGGCTATAACTATATATAAATTAGATAGGGATAGGGATAGGGTTAGTTCAGGTTGTCTCAAGGGTTGATCTCTCGAAGTTGATTCGGTTGTTTATAGATCAGATCTTAGATCTAGCTATGAGTGTGGCAATAGCTATGTCTCATCCATAATCTAGTCTATCCTTCCCTCCATCAAAGCACAAATATTCTAATTAGAGCATCCGGTGCCCCCATATATAGATAGGGCCACCACTATCTGGGGGTCAAGCCCAACCCCAACTATAATTGTCTATAGGGCCCCTTCATCTATATGGGAAGCAAACATGTTGCATCAATCATCTTGGTATTATCCCATCTCAAATAGATAGTCTATCTATTACATGCATTCAGTCGATGGCCTATATAAATAGGGGTCGAGTATAGCAGATAGTCCCATCGGGCCCACCTATATAGTTAGGGTTTAGGGATTAGGGGTCCCTCGACCAGATAGATAGGCCTCCTGAGCCCCTATAGCATCCATATAAAGTTCAATCATACATTCCCCGAGCTCAACTCATTCGATAACCTCTAGCTCTAGTCTATATATCTATCTGGGGTGGCCCTTGGATATATCATATCCGGCGGCCCCCTGATAGACCCCCTATATATATATGGTTGATGGCCCCCTCCCTATCCCTATATAGAGATATAGATGTCATGATGCCTATATATCCCTATATATCTATCTTGGAGGGTGGTCGTGGTCATTGATGCCTATATAGCCCTATATATCTATTTGGGGCTTGGTCGTGGTCATTGATGCCTATATGGATGGGTAGTCCAGCGGGACATAGTAGTGGCATATAGAATAGTAGGTTTGTCGATAGATAGAGTTCCATGGCCATATCAAGGATAGGGGTCTGCAACTCAGAATTCTATCATTTAGTCTACTCCCCCACAATTCTATTCTAACTTGGTTGAGCTCTCACCTGGAGGCTATAACTATATATAAATTAGATAGGGATAGGGATAGGGTTAGTTTAGGTTGTCTCAAGGGTTGATCTCTCGAAGTTAGTTTTAGTTGTTTATAGATCAGATCTCAAATCTAGCTACGAGTGCGGCTATAGCTATGTCTCGTCCATAATCTAGTCTATCCTTCCCTCCATCAAAGCACAAATATTTTGATCAGAGCATCCAGTGGCCCCATATATAGATAGGGCCACCACTATCTGGGGGTCAAGCCCAACCCCAACTATAATTGTCTATGGGCCCCCTTTATCTATATGGGGAGCAAACATATTGCATCAGTCATCATGGTATTATCCCATCTCAAATAGATAGTCTATCTATTACATGCATTCGATCGATGGCCTAAATAAATAGGGGTCGAGTATAGCAGATAGTCCCATCGGGCCCAACTATATAGTTAGGGGTTAGGGATTAGGGTCCCTCGACTAGATAGATAGGCCTCTTGAGCCCCTATAACATCCATATAAAGTTCAATCATACATTCCCCAAGCTCAACTCATTGATAACCTCTAGCTCTAGCCTATATATCTATTTGGGGTGGCCCCTGGATATATCATATCTGGCAGCCCCCTGATAGACTCCCTATATATATATGGTTGATGGCCCCCTCCCTATCCCTATATAGATATATAGACGTAGGCTCTTCAAGATCTCTATAGATTCCCAGATCTGATCTTTATAATGCACCCTCCCTATCCCTATATAGATAGGGCCACCACTATCTGGGGGTCAAGCCCAACCCCAACTATAATTGTCTATGGGGCCACTTTATCTATATGGGGAGCAAACATACTGCATCAGTCATTGTGGTATTATCCCATCTCAAATAGATAGTCTATCTATTACATGCATTCGGTCGATGGCCTATATAAATAGGGGTCGAGTATAGTAGATAGTCCCATTGGGCCCACCTATATAGTTAGGGGTTAGGGATTAGGGGTCCCTTGACCAGATAGATAGGCCTCCTAAGCCCCTATAGCATCCATATAAATTTCAATCATACATTCCCTGAGCTCAACTCATTTGATAACCTCTAGCTCTAGCCTATATATCTATCCGAGGTGGCCCCTGGATATATTGTATCCAGCGGCCCCCTGATGGACCCCCTATATATATATATGGTTGATGGCCCCCTCCCTATCCCTATATAGAGATATAGACGTAGGCTCTTCAAGATCTAAATAGATTCCCAGATCTGATCTCTATAATGCGCCCTCCCTATCCCTATATAGAGATATATAGATAGGGCCACCACTATTTGGGGGTCAAGCCCAACCCCAACTATAATTGTCTATGGGACCCCTTTATCTATATGGGGAGTAAACATACTGCATCAGTCATTGTGGTATTATCCCATCTCAAATAGATTATCTATTACATGCATTCGATCGATGGCCTATATAAATAGGGGTCGAGTATAGTAGATAGTCCTATCAGGCCCACCTATATAGTTAGGAGTTAGGGATTAGGGGTCCCTCGACCAGATAGATAGGCCTCCTGAGCCTCTATAGCATCCATATAAAGTTCAATCATACATTCCCCGAGATCAACTCATTCGATAACCTCTAGCTCTAGCCTATATATCTATCTGGGGTGGCCCCTGGATATATCGTATCTAGCGGCCCCCTGATAGACGCCCTATATATATATGGTTGATGGCCCCCCTCCCTATCCCTATATAAAGATATAGATGTAGGCTCTTCAAGATATCTATAGATTCCCAGATCTGATCTCTATAATGCGCCCTCCTCCCTACGCCGCCCCTCCTCCCCCTGCCCGATCTATATCTAACTAATCTAGATAGAGATAGAGTTTCTTTGGATTTGGCTGTTGACAATTTTTGGTCCAACAAGCCAAAAAATTGGTCTCCTTCCTTCCCTGCTGTTCTAAGCCAATTCATTTTTTGATTTTGCACAAGTCTTGATTTCTACGGACTCTGAAGGAAATTTCTATGGATTCTACAGGAAATTTCTACAGACTCTGTAGGAAAGAAACAAGTTCCCAACACTTAGGCGCAAAATGAACCATTCCAAGTGCCCTTGCGGAGGGCAGGGAACACTTGCAAAGGGATCAAAGAGAAGGCCGAAAGGGTTGGAATTCCTTCGGAAAAGTGCACAAGGCAAGTTGGAATTCCTTCAGACAAAAAGTCTGAAGAAATTCGGGAAGAGCCGCAAGGAAAAAACACGAAAAAAGTTTTTGAAGGACAAAGTGATCGAGACAATTCTTGCGAACATTTTATCTGTGGGAAAAAATCGCTGGGAGAAAAGCCCGAACAAAGGCAAAACAGAAGAAAGATATCGTTCAGACTTTTTGTCTGAAAGATTTTCTTCGAACAAAAGTTCGAAGAAATTTGGCCGCCAAAACAATGAGGACCCAACTAAGACAAAAGCCCAACCAGAGCAGAAAAGCTGAAGGAAAGTAAAAGGCCAAAGAAATTCCAAGGGGTGATGGGTGCACAGACGTCAAATTTAAGGTGGTGAAATAGCCGTTGATTTTGAAAAGCTTAAGGATAGGCCACGAGTGAACTCAGTGACCTGCCAAGAAGATAGCCTCGGTCGAAGGAGACAGAAGACAAAACCAAGAAGAGACAAAGTGCAAAAATGGACAAAATAGTCCAGGTGGCAAAGGGGAAGTGTCGACTCAAGGATTTACTCCTGCAGTTGGAACAGTGCCTGCCAAGCAGACATCAAGAGGCGCGAACAGTGAATGGCGCACCCTATTTTCTCCACTTTGCATTTATAAGTAGACAAACTACGTGAATATCTGAAAGGAGCTGTCTTGTTTGCAAAAAAAGAGGCACGGCCTATGTTTTCACATTAATGTTTGAACGCCAAAGTCAAGACCAATGATTACACAACACGATTTTAGCAGGCCTCTTCTAGAAGGATGATATCAGCAACAGCGACTTCCTCTTCCTGATGCTCTCAAACGCACATGGGCCACTTGTAAAAAAGGGGTGCCAAATTTTTTTTTCTCCTCTCTATATATTGTTAACTTCTCATTTTGAGAAAGGATCTCTTAGTTTGTAAGGCAAAGCTCTACCCAAAAAAATATCTTGGTTTGTAAGGCAGAACTCTGCCGGATTTTACCTTGAATCAAGACTTAGCAATATTTTACCTCCATTTGAACTTGCACTCACACATATGTCTATGTTTTCATTTTGTGTTAAGTCATTTTCTTTTATGCTTTCACAGAATGATTCCAGCATGTCTAGTGCATTGTGAAGTTTCTTCTTTTGCAGGTCTGCCAGAAGTGTCTACAACAGGAATATAGGCGCATGTGAGTAGGCTGCCAAAGTGTGTCTCAGAACACCTTTGATAGTTCTTCCTCCCTGTATCTCTAGAGGACCCCTAGCTCACTGATGTAGAAAAGTTTCCCATATCAAATGAAGTGTATGCCAGCTTTTTCTTGGTGAAAAGTGTATGCTCAAGATAAGTAGATCAACTTTTTTGGTGTATCACCGTTTAGTTTAGGTTCTGTTTTCAGCATCCTTCTCCCTTTTCAACCCCCCGCCATTGTTACCTAGCCCTTATCTAGAGACTCTCCCCCCAGTTTTGCCAGACCCACAGGCAAGAGGGGAGTTTCCATTGTGACGTGTGGAAGGCAGGAGCTCAGCGTCCTATCAAGGGTGCAATCCACTGCGTCAACATTGGCTTTGGCTATAGATAGAGATATAGAGTCTATATTCTCTATGGGGAGTTTCTATATGGGGCCCCCATCTAATCTATAGGCCCCCCTCTATAGAAATCAATTAATCCCCATATAGCCTATATATCTATTTGGGGTCCCCCACCACCACCCCATATATAAACTCTAAACGAGACTCCCCCACCCCATATCTAAACTGAGTATAGACTCTATCTATATCTGTATCTGTATCTCTATATTGTGGGGTGGGGATTGGATATCTATATAGGGATAGGGGAGCATAAATGCCCTAACAGTCGACCATTGGGTTAGTCCATTCGTGGTGGCCATCTCTATCTCAGCAGGATGGAAACAGGAAAACATCTTTCATTATGATGAAAAAGAATGATCCCAGAAGGATGGAAATCCAATTCTAGGTCATTCCTTAGTGAACGTGATCTGCCATGATCTCTTCGATCCCCGCATGAATATGCCAAAATGAATAGATATCTGATAGCAAAGTGGGATAAACTTCATCCTATTTCGATGTGAGGAGTAGGGAAACAACAAACAAAAGGTTTCCTCATGCTGAGCTTTCAATATGATACCTCTGATACCATAGATAAAATAAAACCATATCAAAGTTCGAATTGTATGACTTTGGTGTGATGTCCCTCCAACGTAGATTCACGTATCACAACACACCACTACACAAACATGGTATAGAAGATAAGGATCAAGCCCAAACTAAGTGTTGAACCCCCTGTAAATGAGTGCATGTACATAACACCTCCAACTGTGGTTTCCAAAGCTCTGAGCGAACCCAAAATAGGCCATGTACTTGGATCTATCGAGTGATGAGAATACCTTAGAGTCGTAAACAACTCTGCCCCATTTTGTTGCTTCAAGTATTGTCAAGCCATGAGAGAGGCCCTGCCCTTCACTTGAGAGAGGATAGTTCCCTCGGCCTCCTCGACCCCATATAGATGGAGTCGAGATGGCCCCATCTATAGATAGGGCTCAATCTTGTCGCCATCCATATCTAGATATAGGGGGTTTTCATAGATGGGCCTATTGGTCAAGGCCCTATCGAGAGAGCACCAATTAAACTCTTTATACTATCGCACACACCTCAATCTATTGATCAAGTGCCCTATAGATGGATAGGGCTCGACCCCATATCTATGGGGTCCGCCTCTATATATAGATCTATCCCTATCTAAACAGAGGGGGGGGCATGGTCTAGATTCACTATGACAGATCGAGAGTAAAATTCGCCCCCAGCCCCAACCAGATCTAGGGATAGGGGATATATAAATTGGGGCAAAATAGAGATAGAGTCTATATTCTCTATGGGGGATTGGGAGTTTAGAGTTAGTTATAATTTAGTTATATATAGAGGGCCCCTCATTTGCTTCCCCCGTCCCCCCCCTCTATATAAACTAAACTAAACTAAACTAAACTATACTATACTATACTCTATCTAACTCTATATATAGAAAGAGAGAGGCCACCCTATAGATAAGATATACGCTCAAGAATATATAGGGAGGCCTAAAAAACTCTATCTATTGAAGGGGGGGCAGATAGATATATAGGGCTTGGGAGGAAACCAACCTATAGATAAGATAATATTCGCTACACTCAAGCTAAGATCCCCAGATAGCCATATATAGAGGGGGGGCTACGCTCAAGATAAGTCTCGATAGACCCTATATAATAATGGGGGGCTATGCTCAAGATAAGATCCTATTCGCTACTCCATCTTTATATATTATTCGCTAGACTCAAGATAATATTCGCTAAGCTTAAGATAAGATAAGAAATTATATATATATAGGGAGGGGGGAGGGCCAAAGAAACCGAGATAGATAGATAGGGCTTGGGCCCTTCTAACTCAATCTAACTCCATTCCATCTATATAGAGAGGGAAGAGGGATGCCATTGTCTATCATTTTTTTGGCAACTGTTTATCATAATCTATATAGAGGGGGGGGGCAACCCCAACCATATAAAGTGAAGTGCCTTTATATATATATATGGGAGTTAGTTTATATGGCTCTATATATTGGGTTGGGGGCCCCACATAGATAGATAGACAGGGCTTGGGGGAGTGCCCCTATCTATCTAACTACCCCCTCGACTGTATAAATAGAGTTATGGCTATATATAGAGATAGAGATAGAGTTTCTTTGGCTTTCGCTATATATAGACATAGAGTTTCTTTGGCTTTGGCATTGGCCCCATCCCCATCTATAGAGATTAGATCTGGGTGCCTATAGATTTATAGGGGTGCTCTCTCGTGTTCTCAATCTGATAGGAGTAGAAAGAATCGGTGGTTTCACCAGCGAACTGCATGGGCGGGGATCTTGAAAACTAAATGGAAAGGTTCTCATCTAGGTCATTCATGCACAAACTAAATGCCTGCCTTCCCTCAATCCCTCGATCGAGTGCCCTATAGATAGATAGCCCAAACCCCCTGTCCCCCCCCCCCCCCCCCCCCTCTCTATATATATGGGGATGGGGAGCCCCTCTCTATCTAAACTAATTCCCATATAGAGTTTAGTTTATAAAGAGGCGGGAGAGGGGACGAGCACCCTATAGATTGAATGGGATAGAACATATAGAGAGGGGGGGGAAGGCCAAAATAACTAGAATAGATAGAGTATAGAGGGGGGCCAAAGACACTCCCCATATATATAGAGAGGGCCAAAGAAACTCTATCTTGAGGGGTTGCCAGAAAAGCGATAAACAGTTGGCCCCCCCGTCCCTCTCCCTCTCCCTCTCTATATAAATGGGGATGGGAATTAGAGTTAGATAGACTTAGTTGAGGGGGCCCCTCTCTCTATGTATGGAGTTAGATAGAGTTTAGTTTAGTTTAGTTTATAAGGGGTGAGGTGGGGGGAGGGAGCGAGGGGCGATGAGGAGGGGGGAGGCGGGGGGGGGGTTCCCTCTATATAAACTAAACTATAACTAACTCTAAACTCTAAACTCCCAATGCTAATCCCCCATAGAGAATATAGACTTTATCTCTATCTCTATCTCTATCTCTATCTCTATCTCTATACATACTATGCTCACCCTATATATCATTATGGCAATGGGCAATGGCCCTATATATATAACTCATCTCATCAACTTCACTTGGTCGTGTAAAACATGGATTAGCATTATGTTCTCCCTACAAGGTTTCCCCCATCCAGATAGAGGATTAGGAGTTGTGCCATATGAATACTTCAGAATCAAATAGAGGATGTTTCCCTCCATTCTCTGTGAGCCATTGATTTCTCCGAAATGGGATATATAAGTGATTTTATTCTTCCTCCCCAGTAAGTCAGCATCACACCACTGGGATACTTCAAATAAACTAGAGTCTATATATGATGAACCACTGGGAAAACTTCTTACCGAAATATCTTCCAAACTGTTGGGGTCATTGCTTTGTTGGTGTGCAACCAGTTGGTTCCATGGTTTGGGAGTTCTGTTGAACCTAGGTACTCCATCATTGCATAGGGGAGGATGATAAGTGAATAAGATCAAGCGACATTAGAAGAATTGTGTGAAATAAGTAAATCGATCCAGTTGGGGCATCATTGATCTAGTTCTATTCCCACTTCCTATATCCATAACTTTCGTATGAGTACTGTGGTAATGGTAAAGAGACAACTGTAAATGAGTAGCAACGAGACTACTATAGAGATACATACTACTAAGGAGATATAGAGATATAAGGCTTTGGGTGGCCAGTTCTTTACTAATGGAAAGCATGGAGGAAGCGCTTTATCGGTCATCTCCCTCGTCCTCCCCTTTTCTAGAGTGCCCCAACCCCATCTATAGAATATAAATATAGAGATAGAGCTTCTTTGGCTTTGGCTTTGGCTATAAATAGAGATAGAGTCTATATTCTAGATGGGGCATTAGCCCCATCTAATCTATAGAGTCTATATCCCTCTATTTAGAGAGGGATATAGGGCCCTCCAGATAGAATAAATCCCATATAGCCTATATATCTATCTGGGGGCCAATGAAACTAATCTAAATTTCAATCTAAATCTATATCCCCATGAAACTCAACTCTATATGGCCCCATTAAACTCTATATGGCCCCACGAAGCAACTAGCCCCCCTTCAACATCTCTCACAATGTGGTCTACGTTGTTGAAATTTGGACCCACATGAGGTGTGTAATGCATAGATGGAAAAATGCCAATCACTATCTGAATGGCTAGATGAATACCAGCTAACAAACCAAACCCCGCCAATGACTCGGATTGTTCAAGGTCAAATAATCTATCAAATGTTAGTTTCATGTGGAGAATATGGGTTGTTTGAGGATGGAAAATCGTTGTGTCATGTCTCGGTCCCCTCAATTTGATTCCCCCTCAATGGCAAGGAATGGGTGCCCCCCCTATCGGTGCCCCCTATCTATATAGGGTCTATATACGATCTAGAGTTGAGTTTAGATCACTATAAACTATGGGGGGCACGGTCTATATTCACTATGATAGATAGAGATAAAGGGGGTGGCACGCCTCTCTCTATATATTGATCAACCCTCTCTCTATATATATCTATATGGGACCCTCTATCTATATATGGGAATTTAGATACAAAGGGGAAGGGTGGGGACGGTCTATATTTTTTTGGCACCCCCTATATAGCCATATAGAGTTTAATGGGGCCATATAGAGTTGAGTTTAATGGGGATGATTATGGAGTACACCTCATTTCTCCCCTAATCAGGCTTGTGGGGAATCGATCGGCACCCAATCGGTGTCTATCCCCTGCCCTGATCGGGATTGTGTAGGTAAATGTGGGGAATCCAGGTAGAGATATGACACCTTTGCCCAGGAGAAAGTCTAGTCCAGACTAGACTATAGTGATGCAGTCCATACTATATACATACATAACATGAGTGGCCCTCTCCCCCATAGATATAGTTAATCAATCCCCATTAAACTCAAATCTATATGGCTATCTATGGGGGGTGTGGGGGCCCATGCCCTAAAATATAGACTATCTCCATCTCCACCTCTATCTCTATCTTTATCTATAGACTGTGGGGATTGGATCTATATATACATGGATGCATCCATCTCTATGTTATATACGTGTCTCGTCATCAGCCCCCACGGTATAGATTCACTATGATAGAGATAGAGGGGGGTGGTCTAGATTCACTATGATAAATAGATAGATAGAGATAGAGGGGGTGGCAAGATAGAGATAGAGTCTATATTCTCTATGGGGGATTGGCATTGGGAGTTTAGAGTTTAGAGTTAGTTTAGTTTATATAGAGGGGGGAGGGGTGAGGGGGCCCCCAAAGTATATAGTTCCACATAGATATCCGTATAGAGTTGAGTTTAATGGCCCCCCCAGGCCATATAAGTTGGGTTGAGTTAAATGGGGGGGGTAGTCTAGATTCACTATGATAAATAGATAGATAGAGATAGAGTCTATATTCTCTATGGGGGATAGAGTTTAGATTTAGTTTAGTTTATATAGAGGGGAAGGGGTGAGGGGGCTCCCAAAGTATATAGTTCCATATAGATAGATAGGGGCCCCCACCCCATAGATAGCCATATAGAGTTGAGTTTAATGGCCCCCCCGAGGCCATATAAGTTGGGTTGAGTTTAATGGGGGCCCTAGGCCATATGCCATATAAGTTGAGTTTAATGGGGACTTAGATTGATATAGGGTCACGGTCGATAGCCAATATAATAGATGGATGGATAATGGATGATGGGTGGATGGATGCATCCATGTATGTGTAGTGCCCTATATATAGATCCAATCCCCACAATCTATATCGATAGAGATAGAGGTGGGGGGGGGGATGGGGGGGTGCCCTCTCTATAAACTAAACTCCATCTAATTTTCCATATATAAAGAGAGGGGGGCACAGATGACTTGAAATCTATGTTGATCCCCTATATATCTATTCTATATGGGCCCCCACTATCTTATCTATATATATCTCCCGAGCATCCCCTATCTATATGTGTCAGGCGCCTATATAGATTGGATTAGAGAAATGCCCCACCTAGTCGAGTGTTGTTGTGAGCGGTGAGAACCCTATCTCAGCTAAGTAGATAGGCCCCAATGGCCTAGCCCCACACCCCTTGACTAGATAGATATATAGGGTCTAGGGGCTATATCTCTATCTCTATCTCTATATCTCTATCTCTATATCTCTATCTATAGCCAAAGCCAAAGAAACTCTATCTCTATCTAGATGGGGATGGGATTGGCCAATCTCTATAGATGGGGAACTCTATCTATATGGGGTTGGAAGGTGGATGCATCCGGTCTAGTGAGTGTATGTGGTGGAAGATGGATGCATCATTCAATTCATATTACAGAGATAGCGAGATGATTTTTGTTCGAACGGTACGATCATTCATGCATCATGCAATAGCAATAACTGCTGGGGTGAAGAGTGGCAGTCTATTCTCTTCGTCGATCGGCACCTCTATATCTTAACTATCTATCCATCTTGACTTGATGTGAACATTGAAATATGTCAGGATTAGGGGCCATAGACATAGTTGGGCTGAAATCACAGTGGAGGTCAAGCTAGGGCCCCCAACTAGATGGGGCCCATAGCCCAATAGTAAGTTGAGCCACTCTGAGGTGGAGGTGTCCATTGATCGATACAGGTGGGTTGGGCACTTAGAGATAACTCAATCGATGCCCCAATTATGTCTATGGATAGGGGCCCAACTCTAGAAGATAGGGGCCAAATCTAGATCTATATATAAGCAGTCGAGTGCCCTCCATAGAACTCTAGGGGCAGTCGAGTGCCAACGCCACCTCTCCCCTCTCCCGTTGGGCTGAACTCCATAACTCCCGCATTTTTTAAGCGGAGATGTACCGGATTAGTAGTAGGAGATCCACGACAGCAATTAAGTAATACTTAATTGCTGAATACAATTTTATTCTTAATTATGGCCATATGACCCTAAGGAGTGACGAATATAAAAAAAATAAATCAAATTCTTGTTAAGCAAGCCCATGCCCTCAACCCCGAGGGGCATCATCATATATATATGTATAGGGTAAGAGTAGTATGTATAGAGTTTCATTGGCACGATATATATTCACTATGGATTAGATAGAGGTGGGTGGCATAGATCTATATCTATATCTAGGGGAGCAAGCTTGCCCCATATATAGATATTCAACCTTCACTCTGCCCAAATAGATATATAGGCGACCATCTAGAGTGCCTATCTCTCTATCTCTTGAGTGCCATATATAATCGAGTGCCTATCTCTCTATCTCTCGAGTGCCATATAGATATAAGGCTTCGTATCACGTCTATACATGAAGTCAGAATATGAGTATTCAATATTCACTCATCATATCACATCTATAGTCTAGTCTAAAGTTGTCAAGTTCTAATATAAGGGGGTCAGAATATCCCCTCCCCATATATTTAAGTGTTCATACTCATCATATAGAGTTCAATGGGCCCAGATAGAAGACATATAGGCACTCCTACCCCCTCCCCATTTATAGAACTATAACCGGTAGTCTTCAGTTCCCCAAAAAACTATAACTGTCGCTCGACTGGGATATACGAATAGGCTATACTATAGAATCGGTAGTCGGTAGTCGGCACCCTATAGATATATCTAGATGAGATGGCGATGCTAGGGCTCGACTCCTAGCAGAGAGCACCCTATACTGTCACTTCGAGAATAGAAATAACTTTGGATTCTAGCATAATCGTGCATAGCTCTCCCTCTCTTGACACCCGAATGGATCATATTAAAACTCAACCTTGACCAGAGGATTGATCTCGAGGACACTGCATCAACCAAGATAATGTATGAACCCTTCCCCCTTCCCCCTTCCCTTAGTGTGTTGTGTTGTTCATACCCATAATGCAAGGACGTGTTTAGTCCCCCTAAAGAGAGCATGGCTGGATATAGATCTACATAAATGTCGTATCTATATATAGCAGCCACCCTTATCTATATAGACTTTGTCGGTGTCCCATATCTATATAGACTTCATTGCTATAACCATATGGGCCAAGATATACATCGATAGATGGGCATCGACAAAGTGGATCTAGATCTTAATCTTAAAAGTAGAGGGGATCGATCCAATCACCCAATGGTAGGATATAGATGGACGTGATAGGGCCCCCTCTCTCTACAGGCCATTTGATCATTCTATTCATGTAGTCATTCCACCTCTACTACCTATATATATAGGGATTGGATGGAATTCTAGCGGTGTGATGGATAGTCATCTGGCATTCATATAAATAGGGCCTCCTTGCTATTTCTATATAGATTAGGGGTTTTGATATGTCTGTTGAGAAAGACCATACCATATATAGATTCTCGCAAAATCTTATAGGTAATCGATCCAACAACTAAGAAATGTCCAATCCTCCTGCTCTATTCAACATAAGCTATATGGCCGGTTGAACCTTAATCACAACATTCGTGTTTGTCCCATGTGGTCGCCAATTGGTCTGTGCTCAGATGTGGATGTATGCGCACCAGCCCAAGTGCAGATCTAAATCACTCTATTGGAAGGGATGTAGATGTATGGTATGTTCCAAACTGAATGAAACAATTTGCTCTATCAAAAAGGATGTATGCTCAGTTTATAAACTATAGTTCCCTACTTTTCGAGGCTGGAATTTATCGATATGATTCAGCTTCTCATTGGAGACAACCTACGCCCTATCCCTAGATATAGTTGGGGCCAATGCCAATGCCAAAGAAACTCTATCTCTATCTCTATCTCTATCTCTATCTCTCGTGAATAAGTGGGTGGGGCTCCCCTGCTTAGATCACTTCATCTCATCTAGTTCAAAGAGTGGGCGATCCCTTACCTATGTTGATGTTGCCCTATCTATATATGGATCGAGCACAGGAAATTGTGAAGTTCCATGATGCCTAGATCGAAGCTTGAGTATGTCATTGAAGCGGCGAGACCAAGCACTCGAGGAGTGGTGGATCTAAATTTCTTCAATTCGAAGCACCGGAGCTACTATAGTATAGTGGAGTTCGAGGGATGGATAGGAAGCTAGCAGAGTGCCGAAAGGTCCTAACACTTAATAGATGTCTATTTATTCAATATGTTTGTGATTCCCTCTTCTCAATTCTTAGTATGCCTACCTCACGTTAGAGGAGGGGCCCTATCTCTATCTGGTGCTCACTTTGTGAGAGGGTCTCGACCTTGGGGGATAGTAACGGGGAGGGCCCTATCTTTATCTGGCGCTCTGATTCACTCCATACCTATGGACAAAATTTGTGAGGTTCCAATTTGAGGGGTTCTCAAATCAACGTGCAAGCAGGCAGCTTTGCTAACGAAATATCACTATAGGTATCCATGGGCCCCAAGGGCTTGAACTATTAAGAAAACTATTAAACGCCTCTAGGCTCAAGGTAATCGGGTCCTACTGGTTGTTGAACTGTGATTTATGGGACAAATGGGAAAGTCTTCAATAGATGGAGAGGGCACGGCTTATCGATCAAAGCATATTGATCAAATTAACCATGACTACTCCCACTGACCAGGAACTTGACAAATGATCCCAAAACCTCAGGGGAACTTTCTTCTTCTATGTGACGTGCGTAATCCTATAACAATTGGTTCTCGATTCACAGATCTAGGGTTTGGGACTCCTCGATTCCTCAGTCATCTCCCGCACCCATCCTGAAACATCTTGCTTACTGCATAAATATCTAGTTGGTAGATATATAGATAGATAAGACATGACCCACACATAAGAGCCAGTTAGCGCTTTCGTGAATCATCCAATTCCTTTCAATCCTAGGGAGCTAGACTAGTGAGCGCTAGACTAGTGAGCTCTAGAAGCCATTACGCAATGTCCATACCCACCTCATTCAACCACATGCTTCACTGCCTATGTGTGTTCATCGATCGAGTCATCAAGTGCTACTGTTGATCAGTACACATCCTTCTATCCAATAGACATGATACGATTGAGGACTGGTCTCATCCATCACACCTGATCGAGACGAACTGGGTTTGGGCTGCACCTATGGAATTCAAGTTAGACCTTAGATTTGCATCGCATCTATATAGAGAGCCTTTCTCTCAAGAGAAATGTCACCTAAAGAATCACATGTGCATCTAACCTAACCTATAATCTACCTATGACTATTGATGGGATAGGCCAAAAGAGTGTGGAGAGAGGGGAACTAAACGATGTCGGGCAGCATCTCAAAATAGTTTCTTTGATTCTTGCTATGCATCCCTCTCCATCTATGTCGATCGCTAACTATTCTTCAAGAATCGATGGGTGGACGAACCATTGATGAGGGATCCTACCACTTCCCAATCTGAATGAATAGGTAATGGCAAACCGCCCTTGTCGAAAACTTTAATAATTACTAATTACTTGTCCTAATGCAAGCAAAGAACCCAGTATCACATCTCTCCCACTCCACCCAATGAAGCAAATTGGAACCTCAGAGTACGGAATGGATGACACCGAGATCAAGTGGTGAGTTGAAGCTCTCATAGAGACACCCACGACATAATTCAACACCCTATAATCTAATCTATGGAATTCTAAACAACAAACAGGGACTGACACCATATATATCCTATCAATCACCAACTGATCAGTAAGTCTCTATTGATCGACAACTAGCCAAGGAGTGAAGATTGAGATTGACGAAGATGAATAACTCTGGATTCATGTTTGAGATGGACTGGTTTCAATCATCACTAGTTGTTATTGACATTCCTCTCCTATCTCCACCTCATCAATCATATTACATATATGTATCTAATAGAAAAATGATAGACTTCGACCCAGGGAGTGGGTGGGAAAAGGTGTGGGTTGTTTCCTCAGTGGGATAGGGGTCGATCACTCACTGTGGTGGGGTGATGATGCACTGAGGGGCACAGCCCTTAGTCTTAGTACATGCAACCCCTCAACCCTGACAGTCGAGGGAAGTCCTTTTGTTCCAATCTCCAATCCCACCCTATCTATCTCTATAAGAGGTTGGGCCAAAAAAATCTATATAGTCGGTCAAGCGTATAAAGGAAATGATCGGTCGAGCCCCAAATATCTATACGGGTCGATCAATGTTAGTGATGTAGCCTAAATCCTATTCCATACGTCCTTTGTTCCAATATCTAATCCCCAATCCCACCCTATCTATCTATATGGGAGGTTGGGGTCGATCGAGGTGTCCGTAACGTGATTGATAGGCAACGATCACCCCTTTTATTGATGACAATCAATGACCACGATCGAGTGCTTTGCTCTCATTGATTACAACCCATTCATGCCCCTCGACCCTTGGGATACCTATTGTTTTGTAGAAAGCTCTGATCTAGATGATTCTCGATTATCCCCCTATAGATTCGATGGGGGTCGGGTCAAGTACCAAAGAATTGGAAGAGAGTAGGTTACCATGGAGGATTGGAAGAGGCTACTAATATGCAATGGAATGGGTGGAATAGAGGAGGTAGGTCGGTCGCTCACTGCATCTGCCCCAACCTCCCATATATGGGGTCATGGGATGTAGTCCACATACGTCACATGATTCACATGATATCATATTACGTTTACAACATAACATTCCCCTCAACCAAATGGACTAACATGAGTGGTGAATAATGAGGATAGCCATATCCCATATCTACATACAGGAAGGGTGCCGACCCAACCCTGACTATATATAGTTATATCCACCCTACGTAGTTGGAGCGATCCTGTCCCAAATAGATAATGGAAGCCGTCGAGGTAGACCAACCAATATATAGATAGTGAACGTTGGTGTCTGCAAGATTTCACCTGGAAATCTTGGAGTACCCCTTTAAAAAAAAATGATCTTTTTGACTTGTGTTAATTGTGGGTCATGTTGTCACTTTCTCGTTTAGTTTTTTTTTTTTGGTTTTGCTTTAATGCTTTCGTTTGCGGGCTTTCTCAAAATTTTCTCTAGGAAGTCATAAAAGATACTCGGGTCAAATTTGCTAAATATCCACAGGGATGAAATCACTCATATCATTAAAAAAAAAGAGCCAAAAGCTCATTCATTCATCTTGGACCCAAGTGGGTTTCCTAAGACACTTTACTTATTTTAATTCAGTAAAGTTGTCTAAAAACCCTGCTTGTTATAACTCAAAGTAAATCGGGTATAAAAGGGAACTTCACTTCATTTCCTAAAATAAGCAAGCAAGCAGGGTTTTTAGTCATCCAAGCCCACAATATGAAGTAATGAGTTGAGAAAATAAAAGATTCATTCCAAGTCATCTCCACGTCACTATGGAGCAACTCACCCTGTAAAAGTTTTCATGGACTAGCTTATGGAGTAATTTTGAGCAAATTTCTTCTCGTAATTTCTTCTTGCTTTCATGTATGTTTTTTTTTTTAGTTTTGTGTATTTTGCCATAATCTTTTTCCCCAATTTTTTGGAAACCCAAGCCCTAATCGTTCTTTCCCATTCTGGACAATTGCCTCCATTATTTGATCTTTTCTCTGCCTAGGGTTTTGAATGGCCATTACATCAACTGCAGATCTGGTTTGTAATTTTCTAAAAATCATTTTATTTCCTTTGCCAAAAAAAACTAGTCGATGTTTTTCTATCGCCGTTTCAATATAGATTGGGTGTGAGTGAAGTTGTGCTTAAATCTAGCTCCATTCATAGGCAATCTCAAGAAATTTATTACTTCTAAAAACAACAAATGAGTCAAGCCTTCATCCCATTTCCAACATGCCAGCAATACCAATCAGATTTGTCATAATCGTTGCCCAAGGAGAAACACGCCATGCAAAGAAAATCAGATTTTTGAGGTTGCATTACTTATTTCCTTTGTTTCCATTCATAAATTTTTAGGATTGCATTACTTCACTTCTTATCAAGTCCTTCCTCGTAAAACTTCCACAGTCCATAGCAAGAGTAAATCGGACATTTTTGCAGTTATTACTTATTCCTTGATTTAATAACTCAATGCATCCAAAAAGTCCTTTATTTTAAGATTGAAGTGTAAATCGGGATTAGCTTATGTGATTACTTCTTTTGTGAAGCAAGTGACTTTAAAAAGTCCTCAATACAAAGGAAAGCTTAACCAGAACTTTAAGTCGTTATTTATTTCTCTTTTATAAAGTAAGTAATGCACCTCAAAAAGTCCTCACTACAAATGGAACTTTTTTAATTCATTACTTAAGCTCAACCGAAATTTTTTTAAGTCATTACTTGTTTCCCTTTTAATAAAGTGACTATAAAAAGTCCTCAATACAAAGGAAAGCTTAACCAGAACTTTTTTAAGTCGTTACTTATTTCTCTTTTATAAAGTAATGCACCCTCAAAAGTCCTCAATACAAAGAGAAAGCTTAAACGGAATTTCTATGACTCAAAATGAGTAAGGCAGCCCTCCAAATCTGTCATGCAAAGGCAAGTATACCAAAACAACTCTTTGTTCTCTCCCAGTTTAGCCCACTTCTCATTATGTGCACTGAAAGTTTACTTAAAATTTCATAATAGCATGATTCCCGGGAAACTAAAATTGATCATATGCATGAATGAACTTGACAAATGTTGAGTTACATGTTTGTTCAAATTTTCTATAGGAACATTTTAAGTTGTGCATATATTTATAGGGAAATTGTGGCAAATGTCTCACATACAAGAGATATCTTCAGAGACAGAAAAGACAGGAAGGTCAGGGGAAATAATTTTCTCACAAGAAGATCCTAGTCTTGTAACTGCAAATGCTTCAAGAAAGAGAGGGAAAAAAAATATCAGGCAAAAGCATATTCAGGGAACCCAGTACAAGGGCTATCCAATGGAATCATGTATAGTGTCTAAACTTCTTGAAATAAGTGATACTGATATGGGACGTGTCTGTAAGTGAACTAATTGACAGATCCAAGGCAACCCGCAAGACACCCCTATGGTTAACAGTGGGATCATTCAAGCTATAGCATTTCCAAGTACTACCCAATTATCAGAGTTTGTTTTAGAGTGTGCCGAATTTTACATTCCTCTAACTAAAACAGTCAGGGACACAACAAGTAATACAGTGATAAGGTTGGACACACAATTCTTCAGCTATTGTCTTAAAATTCCAACAAAATCCAAAGTACTTGATGTCAACATGCAAAGGGCCATTGATAGATGGGAAAGTAGCACAGCTGAATGTATAAGTATCATGAATAAAATTTATTTGAAGAAATTTAAGCAGCCATCTAGATTCCCAAAGACCATTCAAAGATCAGATCTTGTGCAAGAAGTTGATGACATCAGCTAGTTGTTATGCAGAATAAATGGAGAAAGAAATGCAAAATTCTTCTACTCATAGATGTATTACTTCATCAAAACAATTGAGGTCAATAGAGCCAATGCAATGATCAGTTGGGCTGAAATAATAATAACATTGGTGAATAGCGCAAGAAGGTTAGACAAACACTTGATTTCAAAATGACTTCATATCTAGTATATGATGTAGCCTCAGAAGGAATATTCTCCAAATTGGACAGGAGAGGGATGTTAGCAACAAAATATATGGAGAAAGAAATGCAAAATTCTTCTACTCATAGATGTATTACTTCATCAAAACAATTGAGGTCAATAGAGCCAATGTAATGATCAGTTGCACTGAAATAATAATAACATTGGTGAATAGCGCAAGGTTAGACAGACACTTGATTTCAAAATGACTTTATATCTAGTATATGATGCAACCTTAGAAGGAATATTCTCCAAATTGGACAGGAGAGGGATGTTAGCAACAAAATAAATGGAGAAAGAAATGCAAAATTCTTCTACTCATAGATGTATTACTTCATCAAAACAATTGAGGTCAATAGAGCCAATGCAATGATCAGTTGCGCTGAAATAATAATAACATTGGTGAATAGCGCAAGGTTAGACATACACTTGATTTCAAAATGACTTTATATCTAGTATATGATGCAGCCTCAAAAGGAATATTCTCCAGATTGGATAGGAGAGGGATGTTAGCAACATACCCTATCTACGAGTATTACCCACAGCTAGTATTGCCTGAATTTTTCAAGAAATACAAGACAGTAACTGATGGCTTCTTTTATGGAATTATTTGTAAGCTAAACAATGATATGAAAACAAGCAGAGTAAGCAAGGAGGCATTGGAGGTTGTCTCTCAATTTCGCTGCATCTTCATTCAATTTGTTGATTTCACTTACCTCAGGATTAGTGGTTTCTCAGGATCACCACTTAAGCTACCAAGATACCCCAATGAAAAATGGGTAATAATTCGCAGACAATTGGTAGAATTACATGACTTGCAATAATTCGCAAGCAAAGCAACATAAGGCAGCAGTTAACTTCCCCGTCACAATTGATAATTATAATTGTCAGAGTATCCAAAAGGCCAAGAGTGTCCAAACAAAAATGTTTCTTTATTATGAGTAGGAATACTTCCAAGCTAGGATGAACTTTGATCCTAAAGGGATTGCAAAAAAGATTATCTCTATAGAATGTATGCACATCCCTGCAGTGGAGGACTTTTGGATGAACTACAAGAATGAATTTGAAGTTAAAAGGGACTTCAGCGGCATAACAGTACAACAAATTGTTAATTTTGGTTTGGCAAGGATACCTAAAAGTCTTCTTGCTGATGGCCATGTGATACTTGATGCATACAATCAAATGGGAGGAGAGAAGGCCCCTCTACCAACCATTAAAGTTAGTTCCAAAACAATTGAAGAGAGAAATTCAATCGTCCTCATTAATACTTCAAATTGGTTGCAGGAAAAGGGACATTGTTTGGATGAGGCAATAATGCAGCAAATAAGGCAGGGGAGTTTTAGAAAGAGGAAACATGAAGGTGAGAGTAGTCGAAGACCAAAAAAGTTGAAAGTGCATAAAAATCTCGAGCAACAGGCGAGCGAGAATCTTCATCTGCTTCACAAGCATCGCCTGTTGACAAAATTCCTTCTGTATCAACTCATAGCACTTCAACATCCCCAGTAAACCCAACCTCAGAAGCTTCACAAAAGATCACAATTATTCCACCTTTAAAGCCAACATCTTTCACTCTCCCTTCAGTAAAAGAAATAGATCCATCACCTCACCCTCCTTTCTCACCACCTAGATACTTACTTCCTCCTTCAGATACCATTTCTTCATCTTTGGGGGATACTCATGCCCATAAAGAAGCAGTGGTGGAAAAGGCAACTGGAGTAGAAAGTGGTAGCAGGACTACTACAGATGAAGAGTTGAGGAAGTAGTTGATGGTGGAGAAAATGACAGAGTTTGAAAGGGTACTTTCTCTAGATGGTGTTTAAGGAAAAGGTTATGATATAGTGTTAACTTTTGATGCAACATGGTCCAATCAAGAGATGGTGGTACATGTTGACACTTCTCACCCCCCAAATAGTGACTTCTCATCTTGGTTGGCTTCATAAGTAGTTCCAAAGGCTAGGGAAGTAATAAACTTGGAAGAGGAAGATCTATAGTTGCTCAAGAGCCTTCGAGGAAGAGGTAAAAGGTCAAACGCTGCCAAAATGACTTCAAAGTTGATCATTGAACCTTCTAGTCAAAGTTTGCTCAAATGTCAACTTCAGCAGAGAGAAAACAAAAGGGAGAATTGACTGCAACAAACATAGCAGTAACTAGAGTCCCTCTGGGAAAAGTTACTACTGAAGGACTAAAACAAGATACCCAAAATCTAATTGATGCACTCTTCTCCAAGCTGGGTAAGGAAAAAGCTGAAAAAGCTAAATTGAATGAGCAACTCTCCAAGCTATGTGAGATCATTGCAAAGGTTGCACAATATTCATATCAGCCCGTGCTAGTAGAAGGGCAACTCAATGAGCACGTCATCAGAGAATTTGAAGACATAAGAGACAAAGCCAGGGTTGTTGATGAGTGGATAGAGCATATCATTCAAAAAGCAATAGAGAAATACAAATAAATCTTAGATAGCTTGGGTGATTACAAAGTAAGTTTACTCAGTTGAGGGAGTTGATAGAGGAGATAGACAGTGAAAGTAGATTTTTTGAATGCCATTTGGAAACCCTAGTTGAATAAAATTCATTACTTCAGAAAATATTGATTGAAGAACAAATTGTACCAGATAAATCAGTATGAAGGGGCAAGCAACTAGAAATAATCATGTCTTTCTGCACAAAAACTCTAAAAAACATTCTGGGTGAAATGCAGCTATTAGAAGAAGAGGTTGATAAAGTGATGGAGCGATTGGATAATTGTATCTATTATGTTACAAGTTATACACTTGACAAGGCTCCAACATCCCTTGAAGACTTCCTTCCACTTCTCCAAAAAAAGATAGATGAAGCTGTCACTCCTTTTACTTGCAATTCAATTGAGAAGTTGATTAAACTTCACAGTGATGTCAAGGAATTAGAACCCAGCTTGACAAAGGTAAACACATTCGGCAAGATCCTAGAAAGAGAGTTCCTAAGGTTCAAAATAGAGATTGAAGCTATTGCAAAGGTTGATGGAGGAGCGGTGCAATACATATTTGATAGGTACATCCAATACCGAAATAAGAACAAGATTAAGGCCATGCAACTGGATTAACTTTCTCTTCTTTCTTCTTCCTATTTTTCTTTCCTTCTCTCCGACAAAGTAATTAAGTAATTAAGTTGAGTTGTAAAAAACTTAAGTAATTGGTTTAAAATCCATTACTTCAAGTCGTTTGAAAACGTCAATTACTTGGAAATAGGAGGCAGACATGCAAAATGGAAGATTCTATTTTAAGTTGAAAATCATCCATGCCATACAATGAGGGAATTGTGGAAAAAGACTCTCAACTATCTCCAGTTTTATAACTTGCACATAGATGTTTCTTATTTATATTTGTCTTCTGGACACTACAAATATAGGAAGAAGCCTACGGGCTAAACGTCAAAACATTTTGGCAAAAAGCTATTGTAACTTGTGCATTTTTAAGATTTCAAACTTTGTGTTGAAAATCTTGGATGTGATTTTGTGAACTAGTTTGGATTGAATGAAGGGAAGTATATTTATGGCAAATTTTGTGTCTACGAAATTTTGTTGAACATTCTATTAAGATCTCATGATGAACTTTGTGCTATTTTGGATCTGAGATAGAATTTATTCCCTCTCTTTCTTGCTGAAAGTGTGATTTTCTTGTTTATTTATGATTGTGTGGATGCAGTAAACTTTGAAATGTATTTATTGTTAAACACATTTTCCCCCTTTTGTTACTACTATATATTCCCCTCTTCTCCAATATTCAACAAACACAGTTGCTTACTTGTTGCCAAATTACCCAACTATGGTTCATGAGCTAAGGCAATTAAAGTAAAACTGCAAAAATTAGTTATTAGGATCCACAACCTCAATAGATAAACATCTTATACGAGAACTTCACCGTTAAATGAAGGATATTTATCTCATGACTGCCTAGGTTTTAAGTTTTGCATAAAATCTAGCCAATAGAGGTCATCGACCTCTTATGACTTGACTTGAGTACGACTACAAATCTTCTGTGATCAATAACCCATCACCCTATCTAACTACAGGGCAAGTGTCTTCTCTAGATCTAGATGGATACATGCATTTGTGTGCCTATATATAGATATGGGCCACGAGATGGTCTATATAGAGATCTGGGTGACCCAACCCCCATCGAATCTATAGGGGATTGATAGGGAATCACAAATATAGATCTTACCAACATGGCATATCTATCTAGGGGAAAGGGAGGGCAATCCGGATAACTATATACATAGATGAGGAAAATGGCCTATATATATCTCTAATACCCATGCCAACCTATCTCTATTTAGATTAGCCCTATATACCTATCCGGCATTAGCAAACACACTCTTAGATATGGGCCCCATATATAGATAGGGGCACTCCTTAGAATGACTAGGCACTCCCTATATATAGATCCACGGTATAATGGTTAATTGGCACCCATGTATATCAAAAGCTTCACACTAACGACTGAACCCCTTATATATAGATCCCCACAGTCTATTATAGAATGAGTCTATATTCAGTTTATATAGGGGGTGGGGGGCGCCCAGATAGATAGATAGGCTATATGGGATTATGATCCCCCATATAGATAGATAGGCTAGGCACCCTATTTAGAGAACTGGCCCCATATAGATAGATAGGCTAGGCATTGGATCCCACTATGATCGACCCTTTATAGAGGCCCCATCTAGATAGATAAATAGGCTAGGTACCCAATCCCCCTATATATAGATCCAATTCCCACCCATTTAGATTATCCCCTCCTATCTATATATGGCTAGGCACCTTCATACAAACAAGGAAAGCCTTAGACTAGGCACTTGATCCCCTATATATAGATCCAATCCCCATAGTCTATTATAGAGTGAGTCTATATTCAGTTTATATAGGGGGTGCGCGGCCCTTAGATAGATAGATAGATAGGCTATATAAGATTTTTATATGCCCTATCTATCCAATCCCCACCCCATCTATTAATACGCGTAGCGAATCCCTATATATCTATCCTCTACTCTGGACATACAAACTCTCAATGATAGAACACCTACCCCCTATAGATCTCCAAGAACAAAGATAAATATATAGGGTCGGGCTGTCCACCTCATAAAGATGGAGGGGATTGGGGGATTGACTAAACTCTAGATAGAACTAGCACTCGACCAGATCAGATTAGCTAGGGGGCGGACTGACTATATGTATGGGACTAACCAATGCGGGTGAGATGCTCGACTATATAGAGTTTTTTTGGCTCTATCTATATGGAGTAATGTGGGTAATTAACTGAGGAGAGGAGTAACCAATGCGGGAGGGATGCTCGACTAAAGAGAGCAGTAACCAATGTGGGGGAGATGGCCCCATATAGATATATAGGGTTGCTCGCCTATATAGTGGTGGGATATATGGTCTTCTAACCAATGCGGGTAAGATGTTTGTACCGCTCTATATAGATGGGGACCCAGCTCGAGATGGGTCCATATATTTGAGGGGGGGCCGCCAATTCTATATCTCCCCAAGATGGATGGTGGTGATAGACAGTTAAGATCCGTTTCGCTAGTTAGATTAGAGAGAAGAGCCAAGCCTATAGAGATATATGGCATTGGTTAGATTAGAGAGTTGTTGGTTGGCCCATCTATAGATAGGGAGAAGAGCATTGAGCTATTCATTGATCAAGTGAACAGAAGCAATGATGGCACAAAGGTCGAGTATTCGGTTGGATAGATAGGGGTTAATCCCCATATAGCCCATCTATCTATCGGGGGGTGGGGGGGCACCCCCTATATAAACTAAATATAGACTCACTCTATAATAGACTGAGGGGATTGGATCTATATATAGGGGTTTCTATCCTAATATTCTAATCCGATCCGCCCTCTATATATATAACTATTGGGTTCCTCTACTATATTTGGGTTGGCTAAAAAAACTCTATATCACTAGGTTGGGGGGGCTATATATAGATACACGAGTTGGGTTGGAGGTCCTATATATAGATGCATGGGCTGCCAAAAAAAAATCTATATAAAGAGCCCCCTATTTGAACTCTGACCATATATAAGATATATATTTGGATTAGATAGGGGACCAGTCAATCAATAGGTAGGTCAAGTGCATGAATGACCGATCGGTGAGATAATTAGGTCGGGAGGTACTACCATTATCTCGCCATATCCCATATAGATGCATGAGTACTACCATTAGCTCAGACTCTATTAGCAATAGCAATAGCAATAGCTTCACCCATTACCACACTTGTGCACCCGTAGAAGCGGGGAACAAACCTAAACCAATTTAATGCCCAATCAATCAATCGATAGGCCCAATCGATCAATCCTAGGCCCAATCAGGTATCTCCCTTACGGTCAGTCAAGTAACTATAATATAGGGGAGGTCTAGGGAGAGTGGTCCCCTACATATGGTATAGAATTGTTCACTACGCTCACACCTCAACCTATCAGTACACTTCCATTATCTGCATGATACGAGATGTATCATGTAGAAGTTAAGTTATTTAATTATTAGTTATTATTTATTCCAAACAATCGAATATGATAGAATAGAAGGCTCAACCAATGCACCCCTAATTTAAGTGGGTGGGGATTGGATAGGTATATATGGTCACATATATAATATATGGATAGATAGATAGATAGATAGATAGGACCATCTCACGACTAGACCAAGACTAGGGAGTCCCAGATAGATAGATAAGGCCATCTCACAACTTGCCATATAGATAGGGCCATCTGTAGAGACCACAATTTCTATCCTAAAACATAGATTTTTTTTTTTGTTAATTAAAGTTTGTCTGTGAATATAACTCGAGTGTACTTTATCTTATTGGACATCCTCTGCCGACCGGGCAAGCATCTAACTATACGGGTTAGGCATCTAATATCATTTGCCAAATAGGCAAGCATCTAACCATACGGGTTAGGCATCTAATATCCTTTGTCAAACAAACAAGCATCTAACCATACAGGGTAAGCATTTGCACATGAGTAGGTTATGCTCTGGCCAAAGACTTGACTCATCGAGATCATCCGAATCGTGAATTGCTCACTGTTCACCACTCATCTTTACTAGATAAGCACCGAGTCGTCATAATAGTAGCATGTATAAAACATATAACAAAAAGTTGCATTCTGTCTCAAAATTTGACCTAAAAGCCTTGGGAACTACGACGATCCAATCGGGATCCTTCTGAGTATATCACAAAATTCTTATCTTTGCTTTGTTTATCTAAACTAGGGTCTTATTATAATGGTCTTGCTTTTTCATCTAACTTTAATCTTGTTTAGAGCACAACCCCAAACCCCATCCTATTCACCTGCATACTGGAAGCATCCTTCGCTTCCCAGGCTATTTACATACGTGCTTCCGAACAAGATCAAGGTGTAGTATGCATGTAGTTTTATTTTCTATTCTAAGTTTCATGTAAACTATAAATCTGGGTATGCAACACTTTTTATGGCACAAATCTCCAGACAGTTCCTCTGTGATTGCTACCCAAACGGGAGCAAAAAGTATCAGTCAAAGTGACTAAATATTTGTTTAACTAAACTAACCTTAAATCTTGACAAGAAATAAAAATAAACATTTGCAAGCTACATCCCTCATTTCTACTTTTTATTTACATCAACAATATTTTTGATCCTTGCTTTAGACAACCTAATCTGTACAATTGTTGTTGCTAAAATTTTGTTATCTGAAAGCCATATGGTTGGTAGTTTCTTGATAATAATTGGTTTAACAATCTTAATTCTGGTTTTCATTGCTCTTTTTTGGTGGTATCGAGTTTTGAGTAAGAAATGTATTTTCTCCATTCTATTTCATAAGTTCACTAGTCATAATCGTCTAAAGTAGTCAAAGTCATTTTCTTATCTTAATTAGTATTGTTGACCAAGAGGGATTATCCCACCCCTTGGTCTTAATGACATGACATGGTCCTTATTTCTCCCCGATGATTTATAGGAACGATGCCCAGACGTCGTTGTTGCAGTTGTGTTAGGCTATGGATGTAGTAGCTCAAGCGCGACGGCATTACCCGTAAACGTGAGCCAGAGGCACCGCTTAATACCGAACACTGCGTAGTTTTGTTTAACCTTAAATTCTTGATCTAAGTTTGAGATTTAAAAAATAAAGAATACTTGAAATAAATTAATGCATTATATTTCAAAAGCAAATTCTTTAGTAGGAAAGTAGAAACATAATCTCCTAGTTTAATCATCATGTCGATTTTCAACCATGTTTATTCTAGACAATTATATCTTTAGTCTATTTAAGTAAACTTTTATAAAAATAATAACTTATACACAAGGAGTTTATTGAACTTGAATTTAAATAAATCATTTATATGTTTGAAATGAGGGTTTTGAAATTTGAGGGTTCAACCCTAGAATGAAGGATATTTATTTTCATACTAATCTTAATGATAATCAAATTCATCATCAAAGTTCAACAACAATCAAAGGGTCCGCTCAGAATATTGTTTTATGATAACTTAGATTACTTTATAGTAATTTCATGTATTTAAATCAATATTCTCATAATCTAGGTTTACGCATGTAACTTTACAAACTAAATCAAATGTATTTCATAAATTTATAACTAAGTATATAGAAAACAAAACTCATTTATTTAATGCTATATTCTACTTTTTTTTTACTGAATCGGGTATAGAGATCATGTTAATGTTATATGTTATATGTCTCTTGAATATCCGATTACTTATTACATTATTGTTTGCTATAAAAATCATTTACTTTCCCTAACAACAAGCGGCGATATCATTTTATTTCTAGTAATACTAAAATCATTCTATTTTTGTCTTCTAAAAATAATTACATTATATTTTCCTTACGATTTAAATAAAATATTATATTCATCTTACGATTTAAATAATACAAATTATTTACCTTTTCGATTTAAATAAAATATATTATTTATTTTACAATTTAAATAAAATAATATATATCTATCTTACCATTTAAATAAAATAAATTATTTACTTCCAATTTAAATAAAATAAAATATTTATTTTACAATTTAAATAAAACAAAATTTTTACCTTACAATTTTAAATAAACTAAAACATTTATCTTATGCCATTGAAATCCTTGACTGAAATGGAATGTGGATCCGCTTGAATTGAAACAACTGAGAAAATGGTGGCGGTGTTGATCTTGGCTGAGTTAAAGAAGAGAACGGAACAAAACTTCATATCGCAACAACTTCTGCGTTCCTTTCCTCCTCTTCTACGTTTTCCTTCCTCTATTTATAACTGCTCTTCACAAAAAAAATCTTCTCCTCCTTTTGAGCGGTGATTGGCTGTAACTAACTCTTATGTGGCAGTCCCTTTTTTCTTTGCATGTGTTAAAGTGGGCGTAGACTTAGGGAGGTGGAGCGATGATCTTTATTTATATATTTTGTTCATGCAAATTACTTCTTTCACACGGGTACCTCATGGTGCGCTTATTTGTTTTCACCCTTTAATTATGGTTTTTGACTATTTTTTTTTATGTGGTAGTTCTCCAAGCGTTATTCTCTCTTTTTGATTGGCTTTTAACTTGACTCAACGGTTTATTGACTATCACTTATGTGGCCATGATGTGGCAGATCCTTTATAAGTGGCATGAGTTTAAGGTGGCAATGATTTTAGAGGTAGAGTGATTTTAATTTGAACTTGAAGTTTATTATTGTTCTCTCTATATTATGTTAAGTTAGATTAGTCTTAAAATGTAATTAATTAATAACCTAAAATTATCTACACATATATATAGGGTGTGAGAGTAGAGATCAATGGAGATAGATATATAGGCTAGATATATATATCGGGTGTGAGAGTACAATAAGAGACACTATCAATGGCTTCGATCAATGGTCTATCTCTATAGATATGGGATAGGGGGCCCTATAACTATATGGGTACTCTCTCGCTCATCCCTCCCTAGATATCAATATCAATCGTTAATCAATCAATCTATCTATCTATATAGAGGGGGAGGCCAAAAAAACCCTATCTTGAGGGGGGGCGAGGGCACACCCTAGAGTATAGATATAGGGGAATTTATGTCATACATAATCAATCAATCAATATAGAGGGAGGGAGAAGGGGGAAGGAGGGAGGCCAAAAAAACCCTATCTTGAGGGGGCAAGGGGAGAAGGGATCAGCCATATCTATATCTATATATAAGGGTGTGCACGTATCAGTAGAGGTGCCCTTCCCAGTAAATAAGAGATGGGATGGGCAGGAGTGGAATTAGTCAAAGTAGGGTATGGGGTGGGGAGGAGGCGGGACAAGATCATCTATTCATGAAGTCATCATATCACATATATAACAGATGGATATGGATATGGATATGGATGACGACCCCCTCTATTTAGATGGAGGGGACGACTAGGCATTTATCTATGGATATGGAAGAGTGGCGCCCTATCTATCTATCTATCTATCTATCTATCAGGCCATCCATCTATTCCCTTCGTCGATCAGGGCCTCTATATCTATATATCTCGATGTGAACATTTACTGATATCTAGATAGGGTGCTCATATCACCGTATATATATAGATAGGGTACCCTAGTCATGGTGGATTCTTGATGTGAGTGGTCTCACGATCACATATGAGTTATTTATTTCTCCCCGCAAACAGATAAGTGTGAGTGGGAATCACTCATATAGGTCGGTCTCCCTATCTGCCACTATGGCGATCGGTCATCATATCATGTATGCCCTCCAAGAGAGTGAGTGCGGGGGCTCTCTGAATGATGTGAGTGGGAATCCAGTTTCATATCACGTGTGTAAGTTTAGGCCCATCATAATATGATCTATAGATGGTCATGGTCATGGCCTATAAAAGGAGACTTAGGGTGGGGGTGGCAGTTCTAGTTGTGGAGAGTGGAGTGGACTAACCAACCAACTGTATATGTGGTGGGTGGACCAACCATATATGTGGTGGGTGGATAAACCAACCCCTATCTATTCTATCTACCAGGGAGATTATCTATCTACCTGGGGGGGCCTATCTATCTATATGGGAATAGTAGGTGTTGGCCATTTTTGGCCCACATATAAAGCTCTTGCACGGTTTGATGAAGCAATGGATCAAAGGCTTAGAAATGGATCCAACATTTGCAAATAGAGAGGATCCAAGTAAGGTTTCCTAAGGATCTAGAAGTAGTGTTCAAAGATTCAGGACCCTTTTCAGCTAAGTATTTACTTGTTCATTCTTTCAGATTTTGCGGGGATTGTGTTTCTTTTCTTTCGGGACCCTTTTTGGTTAAGTGTTGAATTCTTTCAAAAAAGTTGTCCGAGACAAAGTTTTCGAAAGAATAATTCTATTGGACAAAATGTCCGAAGCAAAAGACAAGGACTGAATTCTTTCGGGGAAATTGTTCTGCAACAATTTTTTCGAAGACCTATTTTTTTAGGGAGAATTATTTTGGACATTTTGTCTAAAACAAAAGGCCCGAAGGATTTTTCTCTTAGAAAGTGTACCAAGCAAAAGTTCTGAAAGATATCTTTTTCAAAGCGAAGTGGTCAAGACAATTTTTCCAAAGGGATTTTCTTGGGGAAATGGTCCACTACAAAATCTTCGAAGGGCATTTTCAATTCTTACAAAGGGCACTTTTCCAAAGTCAAAAGGCCAAAAGAATTTTCTAAGGGACACATTTCCTTTGAGAAAATTATCTGAGACAATTTTTCCAAACGAAGATTTCTTTTAGAACCTTTGTCCCAAAAAAAGCTGAAGGAATTCCTTCGGAGGGAAGTAACGAATCAAAAATTCTGAAGAAATGGTCTTTTCAAAAGCAAAGGGTTCTTTCCTTTTGGAAAAGGCTTTTCAAGAATTCTAAAAAGGTACTTTCAAATTTCTGAAGGGAATTGTCCGTTCGAAAGGGTCCAAACAAAAAAAACGAAGGGTCTTTTCCCTCCGGAAAAGATACCTTTTCAAAAGCCAAAGGCATTTTCAAAGTTCCAACGATCCATTTTCAAAAATCTGAAGGATTCTTTCCCTTCAAAAAAGGGCAATTTCAAGTTCTGAAGGGCACTTAACAAATTTCCAAAGGATCTCTCCACCATAAGGGCACCTCAAGCAAAAGTCCCAGAGACTTTCTCTTGTAGGAAAAGGGCCCAAACAACAGCCCAAAAAAATTGCCTGAAACAAAATACCGAAGGAATTCTTTCAAGAAGAAAGTTCGAGAAGAAGAGCCCAAAATAATGCCAAAGACAATAGCCAAAAACAAATAGTCTGAAGGAATAGCCGTCGGGATTCAAATATCCCATGACGAGCCCACAAACGTCAACTTCAACGCCTGCAAGTAGTCATTGGCATTCAAAATATCAAAAGTGGAATCAGTATTTAGATAAAGGTCAAATTCCATCATTAAAGCTCCTCAAAGGCATTGTTGACAATTCTCCCACAGGGCAGATTGTCTCTTGCCGCTCGAAAATGCACGTCTCTAGCCAAGTAAGAAAGAATACATTGTTTTTCTTTGTTAAGGGCCCTTGCTGCAAAAGAATGAATTCCTTCAGACTTTTGTCTGAAGGAATGGTGTTCCTCAAAGAAGGCTAAGCCAAGGAAATGACAAATCAATGGAATTCCTTTGGAGAACCCAAAGTCCGCACAAAAGGCAGGGAAAAACCAAGGATTAATTCAGAAGGGTCATCTTCAAGAATTCCGAAGGGCAGGGTTCCCTTCGAAAGGGTCACTTTCAACAATCCCAAAGAGCACCTACCCTTCGAGAAGGTGAGAGAACAGATTCGAAGCCTTAGCAAAACACTGGGTCCCCTTCAATTCTTTCGAAAGGGGCAAAGACAAGAGCTAAATGCCCTTGTGGAGGGCACTTGGTCGGCGAAAGGGACCATGGCATATTTCCCGAAGAGCACATTCGGAGGAAGAGGCAAGGGAAGAAATCCTTCACCCTTTAACTTTTTTGAAACCTTCGGATTTCTTCTGTCGGTTCTTTGTCTTTGCTATTTACCTGAATTTCTTCGGACTTTTTGTCCTAAGAAATTCAAAGACAAAGAACCGACGGAAGAAATCCGAAGGTTTCAGAAAAGTTAAAGGGCGATGGCAGAAGAGATATCCTTCGGACTTTTTGTTCGAAGGAATTTCTTCGAACAAAAAGTCCGAAGAAATTCAGAGAAAGGGCTGCAGACATAAACCTGAAGAAAACAAGAGAATTCCAAAGGATAGAGGAAGACCGATATAATTCTTTTGAACATTTTTTTGTGGGAATATGACTTAGCGCTCAACACAAAAGGCCAACAGAGCGAAGGCAAAGGGACAAAAATCCGAAGGAATTCGGGGAAATGACCAAAGGAGAAGTTCGAAGGAATTTTGTGGAAATAAACCTGAAGAAAATACAGCCAAGCCGAGACACCCAAAAGTAACAAGAAATAAGAGAAGTTTGAAGGAAATTGCCAAATATAGAATCTCGCCAGAAATAGACTAGAACAGGGTAAAATATATGCAGACCAGAACAAGGTAAATTACATGCAAGCGGGAGCTATTTTCGAACACCGATCAAAGCTTCAGTTGACTAGTTATTAAAGTCCCGTTCGTCTCTAGATTATCTCATGCATCTGAGGGTCCAACTCAGCGCCAACCAGAGTTCTGAATTCGAATGACGAGTTGACCGTTCCAGAGTTAGAGTTGACTAATTGTTAAACGCCGCATCCACTAGGAGCTTTCCATGCGAAAGAGAATGATCTCTTCGTCCAACTCAGCATGATCTCTTCATTTAACTCAGCTTTCAAATGGTACAACTCGGCATCAAGTAGCTCATGAAGAAGTTCTAAAATGGACATTTGTGTGGATTTCCATGCAAAGAGAGGTGGGCGATTCATAACAAAGACAAGTTCACTTCATCAAGCGCAAGAAACTTTATGCAAAGATAAAAAAAACATGTTTTATTGAAAGGCCAAGTAAAGCCTGGAGTTAACACTAGTGAATCCTTCTCTTCAAATTTTCAGTGCCAATCTTTGGCCTCTTGTAATTTTTTATATAACGGCTTTCAGCCTTGTTTAAAAATTATCCAAAATCTCTCTTGGTTAGACCAAACTCTACTATTGGCGAGTTGTGTAACCTCTTCAATCAATAGAAGGACTGTACTTTCAGATTTCAAGTGTTGGCATAGTGTATATTTCTTCAGCAATTTGCATAAGTGGTAGATTTCTCTCCCTTCCCAAATTCTGATTCATACCTAGTTGCTAGATTATCCTTATGCAGGTTATGTTAAGTGTTCTTTATTGTCTTTTTGTTGAAGTTGTAAGTGGATGTTAGGTGGCTGCAAAGTGTCTTTTATCAAACCTCTCCCCATCATTTTTCCCTCAGGTTTTAGTCATTAGATTGAACCTCTCCATGAAATATTTATGCATAAGTGATTGATTGAAGTCTAAGGTCTTCCTTTTCCCTTGATTGTTCAGTGTTCAAGGTTCCAAGTTGAGTGGATTGAACTTTTGGTGTATCACCCTTTTTAGGTAGAATTTACCCTTAGGTTCCTTCTCCCTTTTCCATGTAGTCTGTAGCATAGAGTAGGGATCCTTATTGATACATCATATAGGAACCAGCATTCTTTGGAGGTTCTTCTCACCATTGAGGCACCCACCCTCGTGAGAAGATCCCATTATTTCAGTCAAATAGAGGACTGATAGTTTCACACACGTCTTTGATTTAGGAAGCAATTCCACGTTGACAACAGTTTTTGGCACACCCGGTGGGACCACAAAAAGAGTTTACATAAAATCTTCACAACAAAAGAAGATATTCATTTATAGCCAGCGGAAAAGTTCATAGCATCATTCAGACAAACCGTTCATGCCAAAAGTTACCACAAGATCAGCAAGCAAAGTTATTCCTTTTGAATTTGTAACTTATAAAAGAACAAGATCTAAGAGGGCAAGTCCATATCTTAAAAGGGAATATTTAGCCCCCCCTCATCCTATTGTTCTAGACACTGAAATCCCCACCATGCAAATGGATAATAGAAATCAAGTATTTGCTCCATTCAATGGAGGGAGCCCACTAAATCTAGCACAGTTAAATGATATATCTGTATCTGCCCTCAAAAGTATTCCATTCTTCTCAAGAGAAAATCAAACAACCCCCTATTGAGCATATCCAAGATGTGGCTAATCTTTGTTCAGTTCATAATGTAACTGAGGATAATGTTGCTATCAGATTACTAGCTACTTCTTTCAAAGGAAAAGCATTACAGTGGTATAGAACCCTCCCACTTAAATCTATCTCTACTTGGGATGATTTGGGTGCTGCCTTGGTCAAACAATTTGAGGACAAATCTGACCACTTATCTTTGGTTGAGCAATTAACCGCCATATAGAGAGCTCCTCATGAGTTCATGTCTGATTTTAATCTCAGATTCCAAAAGACATGGCACATGATACCAGTTCTAATTAGGCCATCCCCTGAATATGCATTTTTATATTTTTTGAGAGCTCTCAATTCTGATATTAGTGTGATGATATAATCAATGGGTGGCACGACTTTGCCAAATGCCTATGAAGTTGTAATAAGGGCAGAAAATAGTCTGATTCAAGTAGGAAAGCTTGCTTCAAGACCTCCTATGCCCATATTTCTAGAGATAAGTTCAGTACCAGCCCTTCAAGTTTCTCAAGTTCCATCATTGGCTCCAATTCCAGCACCTATTGCAGCCTCTACTAGTCAATCTAGTGAGATAGGAGAGCTGAAAAGTCTGTTACAATGTTTTGGAAATGAAATAGTACAGCTTAAAAGGCAGCAATGTCAGCCAAATAGGCCTTATCAATAGCAAAATCAGAACAACTATCAGCGCTTCAAAGATCAAAGATCTCCTTATCAGGGTTTCAGAGAAAATAGACCACCCTATCAAGTACAAGGGGCCATTACTCCAGCTAAGCCATATGCTGCTCTTGATCCAAATGCTCCTTCCACTTCAAAAGCCATTGTTCCAACTCCACCTTAGAACAATTTAGTGTAGGATTTATGTTGGTCGCCTTCAAATCTCAATAATTTTCAAAACCAGAATTTAGTATCATCAAACAACACCATGCCACAGATGACACAAGAGGAGTTCTCTTTTCAGGGGAGTCAATATCAAGATACAAGATTGACACCACAAGAAGCGACCCAAGGACATCCTGATGCTATTAATTTAAATTGGCAAGTAGATGATCATATTGCTTTTACTCAAGATGTTAAAACTAATGCTTCAAATGATCAAATTGCAGCTCTAACCTATTAGAGAAATAAAAGAAGAGCTATGGGAGAAGCTCAACTAGTGGTAAATATGTCAAATACTCCTAGTACTATTGCTCAAGGTATGAAAGAATAGCTTGTTGCCCCCCATAGTCCCAAAAAATTAGAATGTAGAGGTTGGCAAAGTGCAGCAAATACCTCTAATTTGTGAGCAGCAAGTAACACAAAAGGTGCAATCAAAGGTTAGTCCATCCCAGTTCAATATTGTAGATCAGATAAAAAAGTCTAACATCAATATTAGCATGTGGGGTACTCTTTCAATTTCAGGCCAAAAAAACAAACTCATTCAAGAACTTTCAGCTCTTGAATTGTCCTCAAAATTAGCAAACAAAGAAGGTGTTGTCTTGACAAATTTAGATCCGCCAACTAAGTAGCAAGTACAGCAAGGAGATAAGATATCAAAGGTGGACAAAACTAAGGTAAAAGCAAAGAAAACTCCCCTTTTTTATCTTTCTTTGATAGTGGGAGATACCTTAGTTCATAATTGTATGGTGGATAATGGAGCTAGCAATACAGTGATGCCTAAATAGATTGCAGACAAGCTTGGCCTTGTTTATGAGCCAAATACTAAAGGGGTGGAAAATATGTCAAATACTCCGAGTACTATTGCTCAAGGTACGAAAGAACAGCTTGCTACCCCCAAAGTCCCAAAAAATTAGAATGTAGAGGTTGGCAAAGTGTAGCAAATACCTATAATTCATGAGCAACAAGTAACACAAAAGGTGCAATCAAAGGTTAGTCCATCCCAGTTCAATATTGTAGATCAAATGAAAAAGTCTAACATCAATATTAGCATGTGAGATACTCTTTCAATTTCAGGCCAAAAGGACAAACTCATTCAAGAACTTTTAGCTCTTGATTTGTCCCCAAAATTAGTAGACAAAGAAGGTGTTGTCTTGACAAATTCAGATCCGCCAATTAAGCAGCAAGTACAGCAAGGAAATAAGATATCAAAGGTGGACAAAACTGAAGTAAAAGCAAAGAAAACTCCTCCTTTTTATCTTTTTTTGATAGTGGGAGATACCTTAGTTCATAATTGTATGGTGGATAGTGGAGCCAGCAGTACAGTGATGCCTAAACAGATTGCAGACAAGCTTGGCCTTGTTTATGAGCCAAATACTAAAGGGGTACTGTAGTTGGATGGTTCACCCACAAAGATGATAGAGATCATCAAATATTTGAAATTAACATTACATGCCTGCCCTAATGTAACTATTCAGCAGGACCTTGTAGTAGTGGATCTACCTCCTTATTTCGCCATGTGTCTTTCAAGAGATTTCACTTTAAAGATTGGGGGATATCTATTCGCTGATTGGACTTATTTGCTATTCAAAACCAGATATGGCACAAAGGTAACAATTCATTTAGAACCTATTGCACGTTTTCACATGGAACTTTATACGCCAAGTGTGGTCAATACAAATTGTATCATTTCAGATGAAGTAGTACAAACTAGTGATGTAGAAAAGGACTCACCCTTGGATGGAGTCCCAGATTTATTTCTTGATGAGTGGGCTTCCACCTTGCATGAGCATGATCACTACAAGCTGATTGAAGAAGAAGGCCTTAGTGTGTATTGTCTTCATGAGAACGATGGACCAATCCTAGCCATGGTCAAAGAGAGTGAATCTAATGAGGGCTTGTGGCAATTATACTTTGATGGATCAAAAAATAAGCATGGGATAGGAGCTGAAATGATGTTAGTTTCTCCTATGAAACAAAGGTATTTCTCCTCTATTAAATTTTAGTTTGGTTGTTCAAATAACGTTGTTGAATATGAAGCACTAGTCCACGGTTTGCAATGGGCTAGGAAGATGAAAGCAAGTTGTCTACAAGTGTTTGGAGATAGTGAACTTGTAGTTCACCAAGTAAGAGGTTTAAATGTATGCAAGAATATGTTGCTTAAATCTTATAGACATAAGTATGGAATTTACTTAAAGATTTTCAGGCTTTTAATATTCAGGCAATACCAAGAGATAGAAATAAACATCCTGATAGGTTGGCTGTTGTTGGGACACAATTTGATAGCCTAGCTGACATTAAAAGTGAAAATTTTCAGTCACATATAAAGATAGTCGTAAGGTCTTCTATCCTAGATAACCAAGAAAATTGGCAGGTATTCGAAAGTGACAATCAAATTGTGAGATTTTTACACGAAAAAGCTGAGTTTTCTCCAAAAAATTAGGCAAAACGCTTACAACAGCATGGTGATTAGATGATGAACTAAGGAAGGAGAAACCAGCCTTGTCAACAAAGGAAGAGCACTATGCCAATGTAGAGATTGTAGCTAGTAAGATTTTGAAATTGGGCAAGGTATGCACTCCACTACAAAAGAAAATTTTCGTTGAATTATGCCAAAATTTTGTTGATATATTCGCATGACAGTATAGTGATCTCAAAGGGATTGATCCAAGTTTGGCTCAACACACTATTGAGCTAGAGGACAAAACTAAACCAGTATGACAAAGACAAAGGCCAATCAATCCAAAGCTTGAGCCTTTGATGAAAGCTGAGCTTTAAAAGCTTATAGAATCAGCTATTATATTTTCAATCAAGCAGTCAACTTGGGTGGCAAACCTCGTTCCAGTACGGAAAAAGAACGGTGAGATTCGTTTATGTGTTGATTTCTGTGACTTAAACAGGGCCTCACATAAAACCCACTATCCATTACAATCAATGGAATAAATTTTACAGCTTGTTTCAAGTTCAGAGAGGTTTTCTTTATTGGATGGGTACAGTAGCTACAATCAAATTTTGGTCAAAGCAGAGGACCAATTCAAGACAATTTTCACAACCAAGTGGGGAACATTCGCATACAGAAAGATGTCGTTCAGTTTGTCCAATGCAGGAGCAACTTTTTAGAGAGCCATGGATATGGCCTTCCAAGGCCTTCTTAACAAATTTGTGCTTATCTATTTATATGATATAACATTATTCTCAAAGGATGCAGAAGATCACATGGTACAACTCCAGCATGTTTTTGAAAGGTGTAGACAATTTGGGATATCCCTAAATCCCAAAAAGTGTGTATTTTCAGTTCATGAAGGTAAGCTTCTTGGACATGTCGTTTCAAAGCACCGTTTAAACATAGATTTCGAAAGGATTCAATCCATTCTTGCACTCTCCTTGCCTAAGAGCAAAAAGGCTTTGCAAAGTTTCTTTGGAAAGATCAATTTTATAAGGAGATACATTTCAGGTTTTGCTACTGTAGCTAAACCACTTATAGCCATGTTAAAAAAAAAAATTAGAACTTCAGCTAGTCCAAGGAGGGAATAACAGGGTTTGAAGATGTTAAGAAAGCCATAGCAAGTGCTCCTACGTTTTTAAATCCAAATTTCAAGAAAGATTTCATTCTATATAAATATGCTAATGTGGACACCATTTCAGGCATTCTTATGCAGTAGAACCATGAAGATTTGGAGCAGCCAATAGCCTTCTTCAGCCAAGGCTTGTAAGAGTATGAGACAAGGTACTCTTTTGTTGAAAAACACGTCCTTTTAGTTATAAGATCTATGAAGAAAATTAGGCACTTGTTGTCTAATAATAAAATTCTTATAATGGTTGCTCATCCAAACATCAAAGAATTTCCTCTGAACAAAGACATAAATGAGAAAAAGGCTGGTTGGATAACCAAAGTGATGGAATATGACATAGAAATTAAGATCACGAAGTTGGTTAGAGGCAAAGGACTTTGTGAGCATCTAGCTCAGGGCTTACAAGAAACTAACGAAGCTATTCTAGTGTCAAATGATGTAGAAATTGCTGCTATACAGACCTCACCTTCCAGCTAGTTTCATGATCTGGTAAGCTATCTTTAGGAAGGTCATTACCCTTCCCACCTAAGTGCTTCAAAAAGAAGGTATTTCAAACTGCAATCAATTCCATTTTTGCCCATTGATGGTGTCTTGTTCAAAAAGGATATCAATGGAATGTTACTAAGGTGTGTGGAGCCAAGCCATACTCAAAGATTACTTGAAGAATTCCACGATGGACTTGGTGGAGGGCATTTTTATACCAGGACTATAACACTTAAAATCATGAGTGGTGGGTACTATTGGCCTACTATATTTGGTGACTGCTATACATGGGTTAGAAAGTGCAAACAATGCGTTATGTTTGTAAGAAAAGTTAAACTAGCAGCCCTGCCCCTACAGCCAATTACAATGGATCAACTATTTGTCTAGTGGGGATTAGACTTTATTGGTCTCATTAACCTTCCTTTCAGTTCAGGGCATAAGTGGATTTTAATAGCTACGGAGTACTTCACATGTTGGACGGAAGCAGTTGCATTGAAGGAAGCCAACGAAACTAGTGTCCTTGATTTCTATGAAGGTTTGATCACTAGGTTTGGAGTTCCTTCAACCATTATTTCTGACAATGCAATGGCTTTTGTGGGATCTAGGATCAGCCAATGGGCCGTCCAACATGGAATCTATCTCAGCACTTCATCAAATTATTATCCACAAGGAAATGGCCTTGCTGAGTCTACAAACAAGAACCTCTTGAGGATCATACGAAGGACTATTGAAGACAATCAGAGATCATAGTACCTCAAGTTGAAGTCAGCACTATGGGCTGATAGGATCACCTACAAGAGGTCGATAGCCAACTCCCCCTATAAGCTAGTCTACAATAGGGAAGCATGGTTACCTATTTCTCTCGAGTATGTAGCTTTAGAACTAATGCATCAACTTGAGTTGTTAGAAAATGAGCCTATGGAAATCAGGTATGTAGAGCTTATGGAGCTGGAAGAGACAAAAAATCAAGCCATGCTAGCCATGGAAAGTCATGAGGCACAGGTAAAAAGAACATTCGACAAGGGTGCTTCCTCACGAAGCTTTAAAGAAGGAGATTTGGTCCTCAAGTGGGATGAGGAACGGGCCAAACTGGGACGGCACACAAAGTTTGATTCCCTTTGGAGTAGCCCATATATAATCTTCAGCTTCAAATCCCACAATGCCTTCCAACTTGCTAAGATGGACGGCCAAGAGCTTCCAATCCCAGTCAATGGGATACATCTGAAACATTGTTATTAAAGAGCAAAATTCTATGTACATATTTAGTTATTTTTTGCTTGCCTCCAAGTGCTGTTCGAGCACAGTAGTTGCTTCAGTTTTGTCCAATAAGTGCTTGTTTGCATATTTGTTTCTTAGTTTTCTGCTTTTGCATATCTTCCCTCTTTATTTTGAAGGAGGTTACTACAACGATGATCGGAGCAAATTTTTAGTTAGAAATCAGGTTCACCATTTGGGAAGTCAAACAAGCATCTATACATGGTCTGAGTTCTCAAGCATAGCAGGCATGCTGAACCAGCTGAGTTGCCAGAAATATTGACAATTCTCCCACAGGGCAGATTGTCTCTTGCCGCTCGAAAATGCACGTCTCTAGCCAAGGAAGAAAGAATACATTGTTTTTCTTTGTTAAGGGCCCTTGCTGCAAAAGAATGAATTCTTTCGGACTTTTATCCGAAGGAATGGTGTTCATCAAAGAAGGCTAAGCCAAGGAAATGACAAATCAATGGAATTCCTTCAGAGAATCCAAAGTCCACACAAAAGGCAGGGAAAAGCCAAGGATTAATTTGGAAGGGTCATCTTCAAGAATTTCGAAGGGCAGGGTACTTGTTGACCATTTTGGTCCTGCAGGCCAAAATCGGTCCCCCTTTTTCCCCTGCTGTCCTGAGCCAGTACATTTTTTGATTTTGCACAAGTCTAGAAATTTCTACAGACTCTGCAGGGTTTCTACAGACTCTACAGGTCCATTTCTACGGACTCTACAGGAGAAGTTTCTATGGACTCGATAGGCAGAAAACTACGAACTCTGCAGGTAGAGATGAGTTCCTAGCACTTAGGCGCAAAATGGACCATCTCAAGAGCCCTTGCAGAGGGCAGGGAACATTTTCAAAGAGGCCACAGAGAAAAGCCGTAAAGGTAAGTTTCCTTCGAAAGTTTGTTTAAGGCAAGGGAAGTACCCTTTGGAAGGGTCATTTCCAATTTTCCCAAAGGGCACTTTTCAAAGGCAGTCGAAGAAGCAAAGGAAGAAATCCTTCGGACTTTTTGTCCGAAGGAATTCAGAAGGGCCACAAACAAAAAATCCTACAAAAAATACTAAGGCAAAGGTGAGAATAATTTCTTCAAACTTTTTGTCCGAAGGAATTCCTTCGGATAAAAAGTCTGAAGAAATTCGGAGGAAGGCCACGGGAGGAAAAGCTGAGGGAAATTTCGAAGGTCAAAAGGCAAAGTGCTCAAAACAATTCTTGCAGACTTTTTGCCCGTGGGGGAAAAGTCCATGGGGAAAACACCAAAGAATTTCAAAAACCAAGGGAGCCGAAGGACCCCAAAGGGCAGGTGCCCTTGTGTGGGACTCTCGGCTAAAATGAAAGACACTTCTCCAAAAGCCGAAGGGTCACCTTCCCTTTGGGAGGGTCCAAAGCAAAAGCCTGAAGGAAAGGGAACAACAGAAGAAGCCGAGAGAAAGAGAAAGGCCGAAGAAAGTTCAAGGGGTGATGGGTCCGAAGATGTCAAAATCAAGCATGACGAACTAGCCGTTAAAAGTTCAAAAGCAGTGACGGGTGCGCGAATGTCAATTTCAAGGCTCATGAAATAGCCGTTGATTTTGAAAAGCAAAATGGAAGAGCCCAAGAAACTCAACGACTCGTCAAGAATATAGCCCGAGGGCCGAAGGAGCCAGAAAGAGACAACCAAGAAGAGATAAGGTGCAAAAATAGACAAAAATGGCCTAGGTGGCAAAGGGAAAGGAGTTGCTCCAGTGGTTGGAATAGTGACTGCCAAGTGGTCATCAAACAGTGTGAACAGTAAGTGGTGTGGCCTATTTTCTCTATTTTGCATTTATAAGTAGACAAACCACATGAATATCGGGAAGGAGCAGTCTTGTCTGCAGAAAAGAGGCGCGACCCATGCTTTCACATTAATGTTTGAATGCCAAAGTCAAGACCGGCGATTACACAACATGGTTCTAGCAAGCCTTTTCTAGAAGAATGACATCAGCAACAGTGACTTCCTCTTCCCGAGGCTCACAAATGCACATGGGCCACTTGCAAAAGGAACGCCAAAGTCTTTTCCAAAAAGCACCAAATTCTCTTCTCCTTTTTCTATATATTGTAAACTTCTCATTTTTGAGAGGATCGATCTCTTAGCTTGTAAGGCAAAGCTCTGCCCAAAAATCTCTCGGGTTTGTAAGGCAGGACTCTGCCAGATTTTACCTTGAATCAACTCTTAGCATTTTTACCTCCATCTAGACTTGCATTCACGCATATGTCTATGTTTTATTTTCTGTTAAGTCATTTTATTTTATGCTTTTCACAGAACGATTCCAGCATGTCTGGTGCATTGTGAAGTTTCTTCTTCTGCAGGTCTACCAGAAGTGTCTATAGCAAGAATATAGGCGCATGTGAATAGGTTGCCAAATTGTGTTTCAGAAAACCTTTGATATGTCTTCCTCCCTGTATCTCTATGAACCCCTGACTCACTAATATAGAAGAGTTTTCCACATCAGATGAAGTGTATGGGAGCTTCTTGGTGAAAAGTGTATGTTCGGCTGGGTGTATCAACTTTTTTGGTGTATCACCTTTTAGTTTAGGTTTAGGTTCTTTTTTTAGCATCTTTCTCCCTTTTCATCCCCCCTTTTTCATTTTAATTGTTAGCAGTAAAAAATCCAGGGCCTAAAAGATACATCAGAGGGAGTTAGCCCTAATCTAGAGACTCTCCCCCCAGCTTCGCCGGTCCCATAGGTGAGAGGGGAGTTTCCATTGTTGCATGTGGAAGGCAGGAGCTCGGCCTCCTGTCCAGGGTGCAATCCACTGCGTCAACAGTTTTTGGCACACCCGATGGGACCAACTAGGACAAGTTGTGTCCAAAGAGTTGAAGAATTTTTGGTGTGTTCTTCAACCAACTAGCCTTTGGAGGCTTCTTTATCAACACCAATGGCGACTCCGAGTTGAATCAACTAATTAAGCAATCCAGGTGCCGTCCAGAAATCACATTTTTTGTATTACTTTGATGAAGCTCAGGTTGTTATGGAACCACCTCAAACTCCAGCATTACTTCCTCATTGTTGAAGGGTAATCAGGAAAGCTGTTTGAGGTGATTCCATAAATATTCTGAGCTTGATCAAAAAACTATATGAAAGAAAACAAGTTACATGGTCCTAAGCAATGGATTATACACGCCAAAATGTGCCTTCATTTGAAACAGCTCTTCCTATGCATCAACAGACCTTTCTTAGTCTTCCTCAACTCCCTCAGGTCACTGATCCTGATGGCATGATCCTAACTTGGAAGGAAATAGTGGAATCATGGGGCAGGAAAGAGGAGAAGAAAGGTTTTGCTCAAAACCTTGAAAAAGATGAAACTGTTTCTACCCATCTTGATGATGCTTATGACCTCCAAGAAAGGCTCTTCCAGGAAAACATAGCCAAGAGAATTGCAGAGTTGGAATCCAGAGAGAGATTCCTCAGCCAATGTGTGATGGACGGTTTAGACCCAACGGCACATTCCATGTCTGAACACACCCCACCTACACACCTCCAAGAGAGCTATCAGGCCACACCTGATATAGATGAAGTGCTAGCCAAATGAAAAGAGGAGAATCATTCAATTCTAGCTCAAGGACTGCCTCCTCTTCCACATGGTTTTTTCACTTCACCACTTCTCAAGGAGGAGCCAATGACACATTCCATGTCTGAACACACCCCACCTACACACCTCCAAGAGAGCTATCAGGGCACACTTGATATAGATGAAGTGCTGGCCAAATGGAAAGAGGAGAATCATTCGATTTTAGCTGAAGGACTGCCTCCTCTTCCACATGGTTTTTTCACTTCACCACTTCTCAAGGAGGAGCCTGTTTTGCAGGAGGCGAGTGAGGAGCAGAAGATCCAATCTACAGTTGTCCAAAAGGGTATTATGGATGTCAAAGAGAATGAAATCAGCATGGAGGCTCCTTTTGAAGACATCATCAGTAATGGAGAAGACTGAGGTCACGCATACATGTGGATGTTCGAGCAATATGAGGAGGAACATAAGCATGGTGAGCTCTCTCCCCTTTATTTGATGAACTTCCTTGTTGCTTCGATGAGGAAGATGACCATGCCATGGAGCCTGAGTTGGGGAAAGATCAGGGGAATGTCTTTGAACAACTAGAGACCCTGATCCTTGAGCAGGAAAAGGAGAGGCTAGCCTCCCTTGAGGAAAGCCTTGAAAAAGAGAGCTTTGAACAAGAAGGTGATGTTCTGTGGGATGAGCAATCAGTTTGTGATTCCATTTCAGACATCGCAACAGTCACCCTTCTTCAAGAAGGCCATGAGGGAGCAAAGGATGAGTTTGACAGGATTTTCAATGAAGCAGAAGGGAATGGGTCAAACCATGATGCATTGCAAAGGGACCATGCACAACAAAAGGCTTACGGTGATGAGCCAACAGACATTGATTTCTTGGTGAAACGCACCAGCATGAAGGACCAACATTCGATAAGCTTCCAAGGACAAGAAAAGGACATATATGTGGGGAGCATGTTTGAATCTGATCCACTCGGATGCAAGCCAACCAAGGTGGCAGGCAAGAGGAGCAGGTCACCAAGTCTCCATTTCATTCAGCCACTTGTCTGGCACCATAAGTTTTCTAGCCAGAAAGGAGACTTAAGAAATTTTCTCTTTCATCTAGGAGGGAGGCAAATATACCTAGTTAGCTATATATAGTAGTTTGCTTTCAGTTTTTTTCCTGCTTTCCCTAAGTGTTGTTTGCACAAGTAGTGTTTTTAGCCTTATGTGTGTTTTCCTTTGTGTGTGGGGGTTAACCTTTCTTCAAAGCTGCATTCTGACTCTGTGCCCAATGAACTTTAAGGCAACTGGTCTCTAAGCATAGCAGGCATGCTTCCCCTGGGAGTCACCAATTTGTTGACCATTTTGGTCCTGTAGGCCAAAATCGGTACCCCCTTTTTTCCCTGCTATCTTGAGCTAGTACATTTTTTATTTTGCACAAGTCTGGAAATTTCTATGGACTCTACAAGATTTCTACAAACTCTGCAGGTCCATTTCTACGGACTCGGCAAGCGGAAAACTATGGACTCCACAAGAAGAGGCAAGTTCCCACTTAGACGCAAAATGGACCATTTCAAGTGCCCTTGTGGAGGGCAGTTCTGGACTCAAGAGCCCTTGCGAAGGGCAGGGAACACTTTCAAAAGAGGCCATAGAGAAAAGCCGAAAAGGTAAGTTTCCTTCGAAAACTTGTTTAAGGCAAAGGAAGTACCCTTCGGAAGGGTCGTTTCCAATTTTTCTGAAGGGCACTTTTCAAAGGCAGTCAAAGAAGCAAAGGAAGAAATCCTTTAGACTTTTTTTCCAAAGGAATTCGGAAGGGCCACAAACAAAAAATCCCACAAAAAAAGACTAAGGCAAAGGCTAGAATAATTTCTTCGAGATTTTTTGTCCTTGTTCTTTGACCTTCGGAATTTCCGTCGGCTTTTCCTCCCACGGCCTTCCTCTGAATTTCTTCGGGACTTTTTGTCTGAATGAATTCGTTCAGACAAAAAGTCTCGAAGAAATTCAGAGGAAGGCCGTGGGAGGAAAAGTCGACGGAAATTCCGAAGGTCAAAGGCAAAGTGCTCGAAAAAATTATTGCAAACTTTTTTTTCATGAGAAAAAGTCTGCGGGAAAAAAGTCTGTGGGGAAAAGTCCGTGGGAAAGCTCCGAAGAATTTCAAAACCAAGAAAGTCGAAGGACCCCGAAGGGTAGGTGCCCTTGTGAGGGACTCTCGACTGAAAGAATGGCACTTCTCCAGAAGCCGAAGGGACACCTTCCTTTCGAGAGGGTCCAAAGCAAAAGCCCAAAGGAAAGGAAGCAGAAGAAAAGCCAAAACAAAGGAAAAGGCCGAAAGAATTCCAAGGGGTGACGGGCCTAAAGACGTCAAAATCAAGCACGACAAACTAGCTGTTGGATGTTCAAACATAGTGACAGGTGCGCGAACATCAATTTCAAGGCTTGTAAAATAGCTGTTGATTTTGAAAAGCAAAATGGAAGAGCCCAAGGAACTCAACGACCCACCAAGAAGATAGCCCGAGGGCCAAAGGACCCAGAAAGCAACAAAGCCAGAAAGAGACAAAACCAAGAAGAGATGAAGTGCAGAAGTAGACAAATGGTCCAGGTGTCAAAGGGAAAAGAGTTACTCCAGTGGTTGGAACAGTGACTACCAAATGGTCATCAAACGGTGCAAACAGTGAGCGGTGCGCCCTGTTTTCTCCATTTGCATTTATAAGCAGACAAACCACGTGAGTATCTGGAAGAAGCAGTCTTGTCTACAGAAAAGAGGCACGGCCCATGCTTTCACATTAATGTTTGAATGCCAAAGTCAAGACTGGTGATTACACAGCATGGTTCCTGCAGGCCTCTTCTAGAAGAATGACATCAGCAACAGTGACTTCCTCTTCCTGAGGCTCACAAACGCACATGGGCCACTTGCAAAAGGAGTGCCAAAGTCTTTTCCAAAAAACATCTTTACTTCTCCTCTTTTTATATATTGTAAAACTTTTCATTTTGAGAAGGATCCATCTCTTAGCTTGTAAGGCAAAGCTCTGTCCAAAAATTTCTCGGGCTTGTAAGGCAAAACTCTGTCGGATTTTACTTTAAATCAAGACTTAACATTTTTACCTCCATTTCGACTTGCACTCATGCATATGTCTATGTTTTCTTTTTGTGCTAAGTCATTTTATTTTATGCTTTTCACATATCAATTCCAGCATGTCTAGTGCATTGTGAATTTTCTTCTTCTGTAGGTCTGCTAGAAGTGTCTACAGCAGAAATATAGGCGCATGTGAATAGGCCGCCAAAGTGTGTCTCAGAATACCTTTGACAGTTCTTCCTCCCTGTATCTCTACAGATCCCTAACTTACTGATATAGAAGAGTCTCCCACATCAGATGAAGTGTATGACAGCTTCTTGGTGAAAAGTGTATGTTCGGGCTGAGTGGATCAACTTTTTTGGTGTATCACCTTTTAGTTTAGGTTTAGGTTCTATTTTTTTAGCATATTTCTCCTTTTTCATCCCCCCCTTTTCATTTATTTGTTAGCAGTAGGAAATCCAGGGCCTAAAAGATACATCGAAGGGAGCTAGCCCTTATCTAGAGACTCTCCCCTTAGCTTCATCGGTCCCACAGGCGACAAGGGAGTTTCCATTGTTGTGTGTGGAAGGTAGGAGCTCAGCCTCCTGCCCAGGGTGCAATCCACTGTGTCAATAGTACCCTTCGGAAGGGTCACTTTCAACAATCTCGAAGGGCACCTACCCTTCAAGAAGGTGAGAGAACAGATTTGAAGCCTTAGTAAAAGACCAGGTCCCCTTCGATTCTTTCGAAAAGGGCAAAGACAAGAGCTAAATGCCCTTGCGGAGGGCACTTGGTTGGTGGAAGGGACCATGGCATATTTCTCGAAGGGCACATTCGGAGGAAGAGGCAAGGGAAGAAATCCTTCAAACTTTTTGTTCGAAGGAATTCCTTTGGACAAAAAGTCCGAAGGAATTCAGAAGACACATGGAAGACCAAAAGACAAAAAACAAAGGCAAAAGAAGGAACGAATTTCTTCGAACTTTTTGTTCGAAGGAATTCCTTCGGACAAAAGTCTGAATGAATTCAGGAAAATAGCAAAGACAAAGAACCGACAAAAGAAATTTGAAGGTTTCAAAAAAGTTAAAGGGCGAAGGTAGAAGAGATATTCTTCGAATTTTTTGTCCAAAGGAATTCCTTCAAACAAAAAGTCTAAAGAAATTCAGAGAAAGGGCCACAGACAGAAACCCAAAGAAAATAAGAGAATTTTGAAGGACAGAGGAACACTGAGATAATTCTTGTAGACATTGTTCTATGGGAATATGACTTAGCGCTCAATACAAAAGGCCGACAGAGCGAAGGCAAAGGGACAAAAATCCAAAAGAATTCGGGGAAATGACCAAAGGAGAAGTCCAAAGGAATTCTGTAGAAATAAACTTGAAGAAAATACAGCCAAGCTGAGACACCCAAAAGTAACAAGAAATAAGATAAGTCCGAAGGAAATTTCCAAATATAGAATCCCGCCAGAAATAGACCAGAACAGGGTAAAATACATGCAGACCAAAACGGGCAGACCAGAACAAGGTAAAATACATGCAAGTGGGAGTTGTTTTTGAACACCGGTCAAAGCTTTAGTTGACTGGTTATTAAAGTCTCGCTCATCTCCAAATCATCTCACGCATCTAAGGGTCCAACTCAGCTCCAACCAGAGTTTTGAATTCGAATGACGAGTTGACATTCTAGAGTTAGAGTTGACTAATTGTTAAACGCTGCATCCACTAGGAGCTTTCCATGCGAAAGAGAATGACCTCTTCGTCCAACTTAGCATACCAAATAGTCCAACTCATCTTGATCTCTTTGTCCAACTCAGCATGATCTCTTTGTTTAACTCAGCGTTCAAACGCTACAACTCGGCATCAAGCAGCTCACAAAGAAGTTCTAAAATTGACATTGCGTGGATTTCCATGCAAAGAGAGGTGGGCGGTTCATAACAAAGATAAGTTCACTTCATCAAGTGCAAGAAACTTCATACAAAGATAAAAGAAAACATATTTTATTGAAAGGCCAAGTAAAGCCTGGAGTTAACACTAGTGAATCCTTTTCTTCAAATTTTCAGTACCAATCTTTGGCCTCTTGTAATTTTCTATATAATGGCTTTCAACTTTGTTTAAAAATCATCCAAAACCTCTCTTGATTAGACCAGAATCTGTCATTGGCGAGTTGTGTAACCTCTTCAATCAATAGGACTGTACTTTCAAATTTCAAGTGTTGGCAGTGTATATTTCTTTAGCAATTTGCATAAGTGGTAGATTTCTCTCCCTTCCCAAATTTTGATTCATACCTAGTTGCTAGATTATCCTTATGCAGGTTATGTTAAGTGTTTTTTATTGTCTTTTTGCTGAAGCTGTAAGTGGATGTTAGGTGGCCGCAAAGTGTCTTTTATCAGACCTCTCTCCATCATTTTTCCCTCAAGTTTCAGTCATTAGATCGAACCTCTCCATGAAATATTTATGCATAAGTGATTGATTGAAGTCTAAGGTCTTCCTTTTCCCTTGATTGTTCAGTGTTCAAGGTTCCAAGTTGAGTGGGTTGAACTTCTGGTGTATAAACCTTTTTAGGTAGAATTTCCCCTTTAAGTTTCCTTCTCCCTTTTCCATGGTAGTCCACAGCATAGAGTGGGGATCCTCATTGATACATCATACAGGAACCAACCTTCTCTAGAGGTTCTTCTCACCATTGAGGCACCCACCCTTGTGAGAAGATCCCATTGTTTCAGCCGGATAGAGGACTAGCCGTTTCACGCATGTCTTTTATTGAGTGTGCAGCTCCAGGTTGACAACAATTTTTGGCACGCCCGGTGGGACCACGAAAAGAGTTCTTTACAGAAAATCTTCATAGCAAAGGAAGATATTCATTTACAGCCAGCAGAAGAGTTCATAGCATCATTCAAACAATCCGTTCATGCCAAAATTTACCACAAGATCAGCAAGCAAAGGTATTCCTTTTGAATTTGTAACTTATAAAAGAGCAAGATCTAGGAGGGCAAGTCCATATCCTCAAAGAAAATATTTAGCCCCCCCTCATTCTATTGTTCTAGACACTAAAATCCCCACCATGCAGATGGCTAATAGAAATCAAGTATTTGCTCCATTTAATAAAGGGAGCCCACTAAATCTAGCACAGTTAAATGATATAACTGCATCTGCCCTCAAAAGTATTTCATTCTTCTCAGGAAAAAATCAAACAACCCCTATTGAGCATATCAAGTATATGGCTAATCTTTGTTCAGTTCATGATGTAACTGAGGATAATGTTGTTATCAGATTATTAGCTGCTTCTTTCAATGGAAAAGAATTACAGTGGTATAGAACCCTCCCACTTAGATCTATCTCTACTTGGGACGAATTGGGTGCTGCCTTGGTCAAACAATTTGAGGACAAATCTGACCACTTATCTTCAGTTGAGCAATTAACTGCCATACAGAGAGCTTCCCATGAGTTCATGTCTGATTTTAATCTTAGATTCCAAAAGACATGGCACAGGATACCGGTTCTAATTAGGCCATCACCTGAATATGCATTTTTATATTTTTTGAGAGCTCTTAATTCTGATATTAGTGTGAGTTTGATGATACAATCAATGGGTGGCACTACTTTGCCAGATGCCTATGAAGTTGCAATAAGGGCAGAAAATAGTTTGATTCAAGCAAGAAAGCTTGCTCCAAGACCTTCTATGCTCATATTTTCAGAGATAAGTTCAGTACCAGCGCTTCAAGTTCCTCAAATTCCATCCTTGGCTCCAATTCTAGCACCTCAGCGTCCTATTGCAGCCTCTACTAGTCAATCTAGTGAGATAGGAGAGATGAACAGTCTATTACAATATTTTGGAATAAAATAGTACAGCTTAAAAGGCAATAATTTCAGCCAAATAGGCCTTATCAAAGATCTTCTTATCAGAGTTTAAAATAAAATAGACCACCCTATCAAGCACAAGGGGCCATAACTCCAGCTAAGCCATATGCTGCTCTTGATCCAAATGCTCCTTCCACTTCAAAAGCCATTGCTCCAACTCCACCTCAGAATACTTTAGTGCAAGATTTAGGTTGGCAGCCTTCGAATATCAATGATTTTCAAAACCAAAATTCAGTATCATCAAATAGTACCATGCCACAGATGACACAAGAGGAGTTCTCTTTTCAGGAGAGTCAATATCAAGATACAGAGTTGGCACCACAAGGAGCGACCCAAGGGCAGCCTGATGCTATTAATGTAAATTGGCAGGTAGATGATCATATTGATTTTCCTCAAGATGTTAAAATTAACGCTTGAAATGATCAAGTTGCAGCTCTAACCTATCAGAGAAATAAAAGAAGAGATACGGGAAAAGCTCAAGCAGTGGCAAATACGTCAAATACTCCTAGTACTATTACTCAAAGTGTGAAAGAACAGCTTGTTGCCCCCACAGTCCCAAAAAATTAGAATGTAGAGGTTGGCAAAGTGCAACAAATACCTCTAATTCGTGAGCAACAAGTAACACAAAAGGTGCAATAAAACGTTAGTCCATCCCAGTTTAATATTGTAAATCAGATGAAAAAGTCTAACGTCAATATTAGCATGTGGGATACTCTTTCAATTCTAGGCCAAAAGGACAAACTCCTTCAAGAACTTTTAGTGCTTGAATTGTCTCCAAAATTAGTAGACAAAGGTGTTGTCTTGACAAATTCAGATCCGCCAACTAAGCAGCAGGTACAACAAAGAGATAAGATATCAAAGATGGACAAGATTGAGGTAAAAGCAAAGAAAACTCCCCATTTTTATCTTTCTTTGATAGTGGGAGATACCTTAGTTCATAATTGTATGGTGGATAGTGGAGCCAATAGTATAGTGATGCCTAAACAGATTGCAGACAAGCTTGGTCTTGTTTATGAGCCAAATACTAAAGGGGTACTGTAGTTGGATGGTTCACCTGTAAAGATAGTAGGGATCATCAAAGATTTGAAATTAACATTACATGCCTATTCTAATGTAACTATTCAGCAGGACGTTGTAGTAGTGGATCTACCTCCTTATTTTGCCATGTGCCTTTCAAGAGATTTCACCTCAAAGATTGGGGTTGGACTTACTTCTTGTTCAAAACCAGATATAACACAAAGGTAACAATTCATTCAAAACTTATTGCACGTTTTCACGTGGAACCCTATATGCCAAGTGTGGTCAATACAAATTGTATCATTTCAGATGAAGTAGTACAAACTAGTGATGTAGAAAAGGACTCACCCTTGGATGGAGTTCCAAATTTATTTATTGATGAGTGGGCTTTCACCTTGCATGAGCATTGGTGTGTATTGTCTTCATGAGAACGATGCACCAATCCTAGCCATGGTCAAAGAGAGCGAATCTAATGAGGGCTTGTGGCAATTATACTTCGATGGATCAAGAAATAAGCATGGGATAGATGCTGGAATGATGTTAATTTCTCCTACAAAACAAAGGTATTTCTCCTCTTTTAAATTTCAATTTGGTTGTTCAAATAACGTTGTTGAATATGAAACACTAGTCCACAGTTTGCAATGGGCTAGGAAGATGAAAGCAAGTTGTCTACAAGTGTTTGGAGATAGTGAACTTGTAGTTCACCAAGTAAGAGGCTTAAATGTATGCAAGAATATGTTGCTTAAATCTTATAGACATAGGGTATGGGATTTACTTGAAGACTTTCATGCTTTTAATATTCAAGCAATACTAAGAGATAGAAATAAACATGCTGATAGGTTCTCTGCTGTTGGAAATTTGATATCCTAGCTGATGTTAAAAGTGACATTTTTCAGTTACATATAAAGATAGTCGTAAGGCCTTTTGTCCCAGATAACTAAGAAAATTGGCAAGTATTCGAAAGTGACAATTAAATTGTGAGATTTTTATAGGAAGAAGCTGAGTTTACTCCAAAAAATCAAGAAAAATGTTTACAGTAGTATGGTGATCAGATTGTGCAGCTAAAAACCAATAAACTACCCAAGGGATTGGTTACCCTTGAAAATATTTTTAGTAAAGATGATGAACTAAGGAAGGAGAAACCAGCGTTGTTAACAAAGGAAGAGCACTATGCCAATGTAGAGATTGTAGCTGGTAAGATTTTGAAATTGGGCAAGGTATGCACTCCACTACAAAAGAAAGCTTTCGTTGAATTATGCCAAAATTTTGCTGATATATTCGCATGGCAGTATAGTGATGTCAAAGGGTTTGATCCAAGTTTGGCTCAACACACTATTGAGTTAGAGGACGAAACTAAACCAATACGACAAAGACAAAAGCCAATCAATCCAAAGCTTGAGCCTTTGATGAAAGCTGAGCTTCACAAGCTTATAGAATCGACTATAATATTTTCAATCAAGCACTCAACTTGGGTAGCGAACCTCATTCCAGTATAGAAAAAGAATGGTGAGATTCATTTGTGTTGATTTATGTGACTTAAACAGGGCCTCGCTTAAAGACCACTATCCATTACCATCAATGGAATAAATTTTACATCTTGTTTCAGGTTCAAAGAGGTTTTTCTTATTGGATAGGTACAGTGGCTACAATCAAATTTTGGTCAAAGAAGAGGACCAATTCAAGACAGCTTTCACAACCAAGTGGGGAACATTCGCATATAGAAAGATGTCTTTTGGTTTGTCCAATGCTGGAGCAACCTTTCAGAGAGCCATGGATATGGCCTTCCAAGGCCTTCTTAACAAAATGGTGCTTGTCTATTTAGATGATATAACAGTATTTTCAAAGGATGCAGAAGATCACATGGTACACCTCCAACATATTTTTGAAAGGTGTAGACAATTTGGGATATCCCTAAATCCCAAAAAGTGTGTATTTTTAGTTCATGAAGGTAAGCTTCTTGGACATGTCATTTCAAAGCACGGTTTAAACATAGATTCTGAAAGGATTCAATCCATTCTTGCACTCTCCTTGCCTAAGAGCAAAAAGGCTTTGTAAATTTTCTTTGGAAAGATCAATTTTATAAAGAGATACATTTCAGATTTTGCTACTATAGTTAAACCACTTACAGCCATGTTAAAAAAAAATTAGAACTTCAGCTGGTTCAAGGAGGGAATAACAAGGTTTGAAGATGTTAAGAAAGCCATAGCAAGTGCTCCTACTCTTTTGAATCCATATTTCAAGAAAGATTTCATTCTGTATACATATGTTAATGTCGACACCATTTCAGGTATTCTTATGCAACAGAACCATGAAGATTTGGAGTAGCCAATAGCCGTCTTCAGCCAAGGCTTGTAGGAGTATGAGACAAGGTACTCTTTTTTTGAAAAACACATCCTTTCAGTTATAAGATCTCTAAAGAAAATTAGGCACTTGTTGTCTAATAATAAAATACTTCTAATGGTTGCTCATCCAAGCATCAAAGAATTTCTTCTAAACAAAGACATAAATGAGAAAAACACTGGTTGGATAACCAAAGAGATGGAATATGACATAGAAATTAAGATCATGAAGCTGGTTAGAGGCAAAGGACTTTGTGAGCATCTAGCTCAGGACTTATAAGAAACTAACGAAGCTGTTCTAGTGTCAAATGATGTAGAAATTGCTGCTGTATAGACCTCACCGTCCAGCTGGTTTCATGATCTGGTAAGTGATCTTTAGGAATGTTGTTACCCTTTCCACCTAAGTGCTTCAAAAAGAAGGTATTTCAGACTGCAATCAATTCCATTCTTGCTCATTGACGGTGTCTTGTTCAAAAAAGATATCAATGGAATGTTACTAAGGTGTGTGGAGCCAAGCCATATTCAAAGATTACTTGAAGAATTCCATGATGGACTTGGTGGAGGGCATTTTTATGCCAGGACTACAACACTTAAAATCATGAGAGGTGGGTACTTTTGGCCTACTATATTTGGTGACTACTATACATGGGTTAGAAAGTGCAAACAATGCGCTATGTTTGTAGGAAAAGTTAAACTAGCAGCCCTGCCCTTACAACGAATTACGGTGGATTAGCCATTTGTCCAGTGGGGATTAGACTTTATTGGTCTCATTAACCCTCCTTCCAGTTCAGCGCATAAGTGGATTTTAACAGCTATGGACTACTTCACACATTGGACGGAAGCAATTGCATTGAAGGAAGCCAACGAAACTAGTGTCCTTGATTTCTATGAAGGTTTGATCACTAGGTTTGGAGTTCCTTCAACCATTATTTCTGACAATGCAATGGCTTTTGTGGGATCTAGGATCATACAATGGGTCATCCAACATGGAATCTATCTCAGCACTTCATCGAATTGTTATTCACAAGGAAATGGCCTTGTTGAGTCTACAAACAAGAATCTCTTGAGGATCATACGAAGGACTATTGAAGACAATCAGAGATCATGGTACCTCAAGTTGAAATCAACACTATGGGCTGATAGGATCACCTACAAGAGGTCGATAGCCAACTCCCCCTATAAGTTAGTCTACAATAGGGAAGCAAGGTTACCTATTTCTCTCAAGTTTCCAGCTTTAGAACTAATGCATCAACTTGAGTTGTTAGAAAATGAGCCTATGGAGATTAGGTATGCAGAGCATATGGAGCTGGAAGAGACAAGAAATCAAGCCATGCTAGCCATGGAAAGTCATGAGGCACAGGTAAAAAGAACATTCGACAAGGGCGCTTCCTTACGAAGCTTTAAAGGAGATTTGGTCCTCAAGTGGGATGAGGATCGGGCCAAACCAGGAAGGCACACAAAGTTTGATTCCCTTTGAAGACCGAGATAATTCTTTCGAACATTTTTCTGCAAAAATATGACTTAGCGCTCAATACAAAAGGTCGATAGAGCGAAGGCAAAGGGACAAAAATCCGAAGGAATTCAAGGAAATGACCAAAGGAGAAGTCCGAAGGAAATTGCCAAATATAGAATCCCACCAGAAATAGACCAAAACAGGGTAAAATACATGCAGACCAGAACGGGCAGACCAGAACAAGGTAAAATACATGCAAGTGAGAGCTATTTTTGAACACCGATCAAAGCTTCAATTAATTGATTATTAAATTCCCGCTCATCTCTAGATCATCTCACGCATTTGAGGGTCCAACTTAGCTCCAACTGGAGTTCTGAATTAGAATGATGAGTTGACCATTCCAGAGTTAGAGTTGACTAATTGTTAAATTCCACATCCACTAAGAGCTTTCCATGCGAAAGAGAATGATCTCTTCGTCCAACTCAGCTTGATCTCTTCGTCCAACTCAACATGATCTCTTCGTTTAACTCAGCTTTCAAATGCTACAACTCGGCATCAAGTAGCTCACGAAGAAGTTCTAGAATTGACATTTGCATGGATTTCCATGCAAAGAGAGGTGGGTGGTTCATAACAAAGACAAGTTCACTTCATTAAGCATAAGAAACTTCATGCAAAGATAAAAGAAAACATATTTTATTGACATGCCAAGTAAAGCCTAGAGTTAACACTAGTGAATCCTTCTCTTCAAATTTTCAGCGCCAATCTTTGGCCTCTTGTAATTTTCTATATAATGGCTTTCAGCCTTATTTAAAAATCATCCAAAATCTCTCTTGGTTAGACCAGACTCTGCCATTGGTGAGTTGTGTAACCTCTTCAATCAATAGGACTGTACTTTTAGATTTCATGTGTTGGCATAGTGTATATTTCTTCAGCAATTTGCATAAGTGGTAGATTTCTCTCCCTTCCCAAATTTTGATTCATAACTAGTTGCTAGATTATCCTTATGCAGGTTATGTTAAGTGTTCTTTATCATCTTTTTGCTGAAGCTGTAAGTGGATGTTAGGTGGCCGCAAAGTGTCTTTTTTCAGCCCTCTCTCCATCATTTTTCCCTCAGGTGGCCGCAAAGTGTCCCATCAGAATGCCCTTCTTCGTCAAGTGATTGATTGTAGTCTAAGGTTTTCCTTTTCCCTTGATTGTTCAGTATTCAAGTTTCCAAGTTGAGTGGATTGAACTTCTGGTGTATCACCCTTTTTAAGTAGAATTTTCCCTTTAAATTTCCTTCTCCCTTTTCCATGGTAGTTCGCAGTGTAGACTAGGGATCCTCATTGATACATCATACAGGAACTAGTCTTCTCTGGAGGTTCTTCTCACCATTGAGGCACCCACCCTCGTGAGAAGATCCCATTGTTTCAGCCGGATAGAGGACTGGTTGTTTCACGCATGTCTTCGATTCAGGGTGCAGCTCCAGGTTGACAACAGGGATAAGTGGGATATTCACACCTACTACCACAAAGTGGGTCGGCGACTTAAATGAAAAAGTGAAAGCATGCTTTCAACCGAGTCCTTGACCTCCAAAATCTAGGAAAACCAATATTTTGGATTGGTTTCCCTCCATAATGAGCTCGAGTCTAGTTTTAAAGTGAGATTTGCTGTCTGCATTCAATGAAGAGCATCCCGAGCCATACCCTCGACAGACATCTACCCAAAACAAGTTCGATCATGACGTTGCCAAATGCATAAGTATGGAGACCTTGTCTTGACAAACAAGGGGAGACTTGAATGCATAAAGGGCTCGAGGATGTTTGCGGCGATCTTAGGTGGGTCATCTCATGATCAAGGCAGTTGCATGCTTTGAATGCAAAGGGAGCTCAAGGACAATAGTGATTGTTGCAGCCATTTATGACCCCTCTGTCCATTTTCCCATGCAAGCCCCTTCTTCTCTCATCCCTTTCTACTATATATACAGGCTTTTGAGCCTAAAAAGAGATCCCTTGATTGGCGATTGAGTAACTCTGTCAAAATTTCCTTGTAACACTCTCTTGAAGCAATGAGATGAATTTTTTGATTCTATTTGAAGTCAAATAATTATTAGAGTTTAACTTGCAGATGTATGTCCCTTTTCATCATCTATAGATTATCTACGTATCTTGCTTTAATTCTTTTGGTTTCTTGCAAGTTGTGTGAAGTGTTAGACATTGGTCCTTTTTTTCAAGTGTCACAAGTTTATAGTGTCTTATACAGACCTATTTCTTTATGTCCTTCAAATTGCAGGGTTTCCCTTCGACCTCCACACAAAATACTTATGCTTGTGGCCTTGAGATAGGGTCAGATTAGTCTGTGTCTTGGTTAGGTTCATTAGGAGTTGTTTAGGTTTTCAGGATGAAAGTTGATCATTTCATATTTTGGTGCATCACCATCCTTAGCTTAGATTTCCCTTTCATGTTATCTATCTCTCCCTTTTCCTTAGTCAGCAGTAGATTTTAGTGTGGAAAACAAGCTGAAGTGAAGAATCTGAGGAGCTAGCCTCATTAAAAATCCTAGAGGTTCAACCTCACTATAGGATACCCACAGCCTAAGGTTGTTCCAATAGGAGTGAGAGAGCTTGAAAAACTCTCCCACAGGGGTGCAATTTCAGCCTACAACAATAGGTGTCAGGGCAGCCCTATCTATCTATATGGGGTGTACGTGTAGGCCAATTGGGTGTGGGTGTAGGTGTGTTGCCATGAGGAGATTGATACTATTCTATAGAGTTTGACTCTCTATGATCTATACATGACCAAATCAACTATTTTATTGCTAGATAGACTAGAGACCCCATATAATAGAATTGGGTGCCCCCCACATTATAGATTAGAGTTAGTTTAGTTTATATAAAAGGGGGCAGGTGGGTGAGATGGAGACGGGGAAGCCACCCCCAACTGTATATAGTTAATCAATCAATCTATATAGAGGGGTGAAGGGGTAGAGTGGGGGAGGGGCAACAACCCCAATTGTATATAGTTAATCAATCAATCTATATAAAGGGGGGAGGCCAAAAAAACCATGTTTATATAGAGGGGCGGGAGTGTCTATCATTTTTTTGGCAACCCTATAAAGTGAAGTTGATTTAATGGGATCTATATATTGGGGGCTATAAAGAGATAGAGATAGGTAGTGCCCAAAAATCTCTAGGGGGTTTCAGCCCTATCTATCTATCTAGGTGTGTCTAATCCAATAGACCCAGATGGGTTAGATAGATAGAGAGATAAGGCATCCCCGACGGCCCCAGATAGATATCTATATATATAGCTAGGGGATAGAGATTGGTTGGTGGTCCATATAGTCAAGCCATCATGTCTAATCTGGTAGAGCCAGATGGGTAGATATTTGGTCATTAGAATTCTCCCCCCGTAAAAAAAAAAGATGGCCGCCCTCTTCCCCAATCCCCCCAAGGGGTAAAGATTCCTCCCCCATGAAATCCTCTCCTGGATATGGGCTCCCCTATCCATCTGCATACCCCTACCCCCTCCATCTCATCCCCTATCTAGACCTGGGGGGGAAGCAAGTGCCTATAGGGAAGTGTGCTGATAGATGGGGTTATAGATAGGGCAATGTTCCACCCCCTAGTAGAATAGAAGGGCGATCCAGAGGTTGTGTCATATAGAGATGGGTGGTAGCACAGCTCTTACTCCTTTCGCTTACTAGACCGGTGACCTTTAGATAGTTGGGCAACGGGTTCACACAATGGATGCTGAATATATAGATAGCAACCAACCTACTCCTGCGATCCCCACACCAGTGGATCTAGTCTATACGGAGTAGAGATGCCTTATATATCTATCTAGCTAGCTGGGGAGATGTACATGATGGGAGACATACATCTCATCCATTTATATATGTAACATGAATCTCATCACGAGATAGATATATAAGCCATCTCATCTATCTACTTAACATGATGGGAGACATACATCTAATCCATCTATATACATAACTTGATGTGATGGGAGATCAGTGGTTGTATCACGTAGATAAGGGAATAGATGTATGGTTCGATGGCATCAATGGTACCATCTATTCATAGATGCTGGTTATAGTTAGAGATCCCCACTATATAGACATAGATAGATATAGATATGTCGCTACTCCATCTCCATCTATATAATGGGGTGGGGTGGCCATATATATCTAGAGGGACAAACAACATACTAGTTTAGCACTCACCATACTAACTACCGAGGTGGTCCTCTCCATACAGTACAACATACCTCTCATATAGATAGATCCACATATCTAATCTAATCTAATCTAATCTATATATCAGGTGGGGTGGGGGTGGCCCCATAGACATAGTTAGTCACTCTAGACTGTGCCCCCCACCCCATAGATCCCTATATATAGAGGGGGGTTCGTTACTCCATCTATAGAGTGGTAATATATATAGAGGGGGCAAATACTAGAATTCAATAGGGGGAGTGGATGGATATATAGGGGTCTGAGTGCCCCATAGAGTAGGTTGGTTTAGTCACCATAGGTCGCCTCACATAGACTATCTTTGAGATGGGAGATGGGAGATAGACGAGTGTAGAGTGTCCCATCAGAATGCCCTTCTTCGTCAAGTGCTGCATTGGGATGGGATTCTAGAGTATAGGATTATAGGACCCCACCCAATCGAGTGAGTGCATAGATCTATAGATATGGGCACTCGCCATATAGATATATAGGGCCCTATATATCTATCTGGTCGAGGGGCCCCACCCCATGTATAGATAGGATTCCAGATATATGGGTCATGACCCCTATTTATATAGATGCACCGATGAGAAGCCCAGGCCCTATCTATAGATTCACAACTTACTGATAGCTAGAATGGATGCCTACCCCATTCTAGAATCTATCTATGGGCCTCTACCGATACGGGGAGGGGATCCATGCCTATCTACAGATGGGTGGATGCCCTAGATAGAGTTAGGGTTGCCCACATAGATAAATAGATAAGGGATGCCCTAGATCTAGTTAGGGTTGCCTAGATAGATAGATAGGGGTCATCAATCTTGTTGCTATCTATAGATAGGGGGTCCTCAATCTTGCCCTTGTCTATAGATAGCCTAGATAGAGTTAGGGTTAACTGGGGCCTATAAATAGCAGATAGTAGCTGACTAACCCTGTATATCCAGATAGTCCACTCGACTCTAGAGGGTGATTTCCTTTTGGATATATAGAGTCTAGGTTAGAGGGGTATAATCTAGAGGGGAAGAGCCCCCCCACGCTCTATATAGATTTCTAATGATATTTGGGGAGAGGAGGTCCGACTATATCTACCCACTTGGCCATATCTATATCTATATATAGGGTGGGGGCGTCGGGGTGAGACGATGATATATAGATATGGCATCCCCGAATATATCTATTTGACCCCAACGACTGATTCTAGAGATGCCATATAGGAGGGGAACCCTTCTTATCATCACCCATCTCCCTCTTGTCCTTCTTATACGCTCACCATATTTATAGGGTAGGATAGGGGATGAGAAGTTTTCTGAGTTTGTTTATGCTCCCATCTCTGTCTCTATAGGGTGTGTGTGCTGACTCATATAGAAAGAGGGGGGAGAGAAGAGATCAGTCCCAACCCCCCTATACTCTAGATAGATTAGATAAGATCTATGTATATATGGCCACCTCCACCTCCACCTACACTTGTACACAGTCTCTCATCTATTTGTGGATGGGAGATTGGATAGAGTTCCCTTCGAAGATAGAGAGAATATATATAGAGGGGGCAATATACAATATATGGCCATCCCATATAATCTTAGATTATGGGCTAGGCTATATAGTATAGACCTGACACCCTATATATAGATGGAAATGGCATCACTCCTATCTATCTAGAGGTGGAGGGAAGCTAGATCTCTATATCTATCTATCTAGTGAGGGCCCCCCATATATAGATAACTCCCATATAGAATAGATAGGAGGGGGGGTGAGGGGGGGCAGTCCCCTATAAATATCTCATCTATATGAGACTACGACATGACTAGATACAATGACCCACGACATATCGAATCAATGCCTTCCCTTCGCCCTACCCTCTCACTCACTGGCTATCTAATCTAATCTATTTATAGTGGGAAGTTGGCAGTTGGTTAGGCCCATTGGCTCACTCCTCCCAATTTCAATATATATAGAGGGGGGGCCATATATTCTATATTCTATAACTAGGGCTCTGCCCCTATATCTATATAGAGAATATAGGTCGCCATATATAGTTATTGAGATGTGAACAGAAGGGAGGTGGGTGGAATCGTCCCCATATCCCATACATATAGAGGGGTGGGCATATCTGTATAGGGCATCATTCATTGGTGCCCCACCTAGATAGATATATAGGCCCCCCATATATATAGATAGGTGGGGGGAAAGGGCGTGTGGACAATAGGGGAAGGGGATAAAATAGATAGATAGATAGATCTATATATATGATATGAGTGATTTGATGCCCTCTCTCTACTCTCCCTATCTATACTGAAGCCCTATCTCTATCTCTATCTCTGTCTCTGGTAGGGGGCTCCTTGATTAGTATAGTCTATATGGGGTGCCAATGAAACTATGTACTGTGGCCCCTATCCCCTATCTCCTATCTCCTATCTATTTCTATGGATATGGCTACGGAACTATCCCCTATCCCCTATCTCCTATCTCCTATCTATTTCTATGGATATGGCTACGGAACTATACCATATAGTTAGAGGGGGGAGTGGAGAGATATACAGGGCCCATACACACACACACACACTCGACACGCTCAACCCTCCCTCAGAGAGCTCGACTAGATGTTTGATTAGACAGAGCGAGACTATCCCTTGCTTGACTAGATGTGCGACCATCCCTCCTCGACCATCCTCATATATATAGATAGGGACCTCAACCATCCCTCGGCATGCTTGACCCATAGACATAGTTATAGAGGCCAACTCTATATTGACCCCCCTATATATATTGAGTTTCATTGGCAAGCCTCTATATATATTACCTTTCAAGGGTGGGTTGATTCAATTATTCCTTTAGTCCATGCACATCAATTTGTTAGAGCGGGCCTATCTATATCTATGACAGGACAGGATCTTAGTCACTTTGTTAGAGCGGGCCTATCTATATCTGACTTGGTTCCTTAGTCATCACAACCCAGATATCGAATCTATAAGTCATCCCAATGTCAATTCAATTGCCATATCCATATCTATAGAAGGGGGGGGGCATACCAACTAGTCAGTTAGAGGGGCGAGGCCAACTAGATAGACACCAATCTAACCTAACCTAGGGCCATAGTGAGATAGGCCAAGATATTAGATAGGGCCAGGCCAGTGCCATATATAGATATAGAAAGGGTGGCACTAATATATTTGCCATATCTATAGAGGGGAAGGGCCCATCTATCTATAGGCCAACTCTCTATAGGCCCCCTAGAACTATCCAATATTTGGAAGGGGCTATATAGATAGGCCAACCACTGATATGGATGGGGCCCCTCTATATATCTTTCTTGCCATACCATATCTATAAAGGGGTGCCAATCATATATCTGTATAGAGGGGGCCAACTCTCTCTATAGTTAGAGGGGGAGGGGAGAGACCATCTAATCTGATATATAGATATGGGAGATATGGCTCATCTAATAGTTTCTATAGGGGAGGGGAGCGGAAATATCGCAAATAGAGATAGGGCCCCATCCCCATATATAGATTGGGATAGGGCCCCATCCCCAACTATATCTAGGGATAAGGGTGAGTCAATCTCTCTATAGAGGGGGCCAATCTAACCAGCTCACTGATCCATCTGATCCGCCAACCATACCATAGTTTCGATTCGATTAGTGAGTCATGTTACGTATAAATACAAATAGAGATAGGTCAATCTCACCACTGCCATATATCCATATCCTCATCTAATATATAAAGGGGGCATGGGGGAAGGAAGGAATGGGTCATACCATATCCCATATCTATAGAGTATAGATTATAGAGGGGATGGCCCCCTGCTCCCCCCTCCCTATATAAAAAGAAATAGATAGGGACCAAGGCTGGGCATAAATATGATATAGACTATCGACTAGACTACCATATAGAGTAGAGATAGGGGCCATACCAACCATACCATATAATAGGGGGCCAACCCCTATCTAACTAAATGGGTATGGTATAGAGGACAAGGGTGGCCATATGTATATAGGGAAGCTTAGCATAGCAATATAGAGTTGATAGTTAGCACTCGGGTCTATATATCTATATAGAATATATATGTGGGCCATGCGACGGCCTATAGTTCTATCTGTAGATCACACCAGATCCATCCGCTCATCTCCACTACTCTACTTTAGAGAGGGAGAAGTGAGACCTTCTAGGTAGTCCCTTTCAGTATACAATACCAATATCTATAGAGGGGGGTGGGATCATCCATCATCCATTAACATCTCTATCTTGTCGATCGATCTAACCTACTCATCGGCCTATATATATCCACTTGCTGGATGGTGCCCTATATAAAAATATGGGCCCCATTCACCTATATATAGAAATGGAATTTGCCCTATCCTATATAGAATATGGGGGTTCTGAAGGGGCCCTATAGAGAAAAATGGGCCTTATTCAATTAGATTAGACTAGTTTAAGGGCTCCAGATCAAGACCTAGAACTATCTTCTCCCAGGCCCTATTCAAAGTCCAATTCCCAAAGGCCCTTACTCAGTCTAGTCAGATCTTATCTAATGCCCAACCAACTATAGGGCATCGTTACACCCATATATATAGAGGGACCACTCCCACTCCCCTATATATATATCTGGCAATCCCCCCCCACCTCCCATATAGATTTGATCTCCCTATGCCCCATATAGATTAGATCTCCCTATCCCCTATGCCCTAGACCATATAGAGATAGGCCTATATATCTATCTGGGGAAGGGAATCTATCTGGGGTAGGGGCAATATTGTTTCCTGATCACATTTGGTGCCTATATATAGGGAGTTGAGACTTCCCTTGCCCATCCCCCTTGCCCATCCGTCTAGAGCCCTATAGATCCCAAATATTCCATATAGGGGGGCCTGTAGGGGCATTTCCCTTTATGTGGTTGGGCCCTATATATATATATAGGGGCCCAACCCTTGTCTATATATCTATGGGAAACTATAGAGGCCCCCTTGCCCATCAATGTTGTCTCTCCATCATCAGGATAGGGATAGGGTAGTCTAGTCTCCTCATCACCCTTGGCAATCAGTGTTGTGTCCCCAACACCCTATCTTGTCAATCTCATATATAGATTCTTCAGTCCCAGATATATTTATCATCAAATTCTGTCTATATCGGAGATGCAAAATACAAAACTATCTCTTCTAATCTCAACTCCCCATCTCCATCCCATCCCATCCCATCCCATCTATATAGAGAGGGAGAGGGAGAAGGAGAGAACCCGCTCTACTCTATCTCTATTGATCATGTAACGTATATATTTAAGTTCAGTTCTAGTTTAGTGACCAGACCAATTTAGCTCCCATATCCATATAGTTAGAGTTAGATAGGGGATGAGTCACTCATGTGACGTATATAGTTCTAGTTTAGTGACCCCCATATATAGGCCAAGCTAGATACCTATTGTAGGCTAGAATTACAACCTTGTAGAAGAGTTTTTCAGGCTCTCTCACTCCCAACTACAATATTGGAACAACCTCAAGCTATGGGTATCCTGTAATGAAGTTGAACCTTTAGGCTTTTTGTAGGCTAGAATTACACCCTTGTGGGAGAGTTTTTCAGGCTTTCTCACTCCTAGCTACAATATTGGAACAACCTCAGGGTATGGATATCCTGTAACGAAGTTGAACCTCTAGCTCCTCAGATGCTTCACTTTAGCTCGTTTTCCACACTAAAAATCTACTGCTGATTAAGAAAAAAGAAGAGAAAGATAACATGAAAGGGAAATCTAAGCTAAGGATGGTGATGCACCAAAATATGAAATGATCCACTTTCAGCCTGAAAACCTTAACAATTACTAATGAACTTAACCAAGACACAGACTAATTTGATCCTATCTCAAGGCCACAAGCATAAGTATTTTGTGTGGAGGTCAAAGGGAAACCCTACAATTTGAATGACAGAAAGAAATAGGTCTGTATGAGACACTATAAACTTGTGACACTTCAAAAAAGGGACCAATGTCTAACACTTCACACAACCTACAAGGAACCAAAATAATTAAAGCAAGATATGTAGAGAATCTATAGATGATGAAAAGGGACGTACATCTGCAAGTTAAACACCAATAATGTATACTTGAATTCAAACCAGAATTAGGAAAATTTATCTTATTGCTTCAAGAGAGTGTTTGCAAGGTGATTTGGACAGAGTAACTCTATCACCAGTCGAGGGATCTTTTTTTTAGACTCCAAAGCCTCTATATATAGCAGAAAGGGATGAGAGAAAAGGGGGAGAGAGAAAGGAAGAGGGGAGCTTGTTCGAGATGTGACAGCTAAGTTGCTACCTTCTTGTAATGAATGTTCCACCATCCTTTTGACCAATTAGGGCACCGTTTTGTTTTGTACAAAATAAACTTTGTTTTTTCCCAATAACCTTGAGCTACCTTGTTGATTAGCAAACATGCTAGAAGACAAGAACTTCTCTAAGAACATCCTTAATGCTCAAGCTAGCTTTTCTAATCCCTTGATCTTCACCTTTCATCCCCATGCCACCCTTCACTTGTCTTGCACGTATAAGGACAAAATCCCCATAACTTTGAATCTGGACTGAGCCATGTTGTTTCTTCGTTGAGCAGCTATTTGTCAGATATAATGGCCATGTCAAAAAATGAAGACCTTTCCATTAATTGCACCTACCGACTCCTGCTTTGAAACCTACACCAGATCTTTCCTATAGATGGAAAACCAATCTAAGGGCATTGGTTTTCTTGTACCCATTTATGTCGATGTAAGTCCATACAAATCCAAATAACTACTTGTAGGGGTTTAGATTTTGATGTTTGCGGGCCCATCAGGGGATATTTGAATCCCAATAGCTATTTTATGAGCTTGAACTTTGACACTGACACAAACATCATGTTTCCTTCAGACACTTTCCTACAAGCCTTTTCTTGGGGCAATTTGCTCGAACAATTTTCGTGGATTTTTTTCCCAAAGGAATTAAACTTTAGACTTTTTGAGAATGACCCTTCGGATTTTGAAAAGTCCTTTGAAGAAGTGCCCTGTCTTAAGAAAAAGTATCTTTTGGCCACTTCGAAAATGCCCCTTTCCAAAGGGAAAGTACCCGTCGAAACTTTTGTAAATGTCCTTTGGTTATTTGAAATGAACTGTCGGCTTTGCAAGTGCTCCCTTTTGCCAAGAAAAGTGCCATTTAGCATTTGAAAAGATGCCCCTTTGAAAATCTTGTGAATGTACCTTTTCGAAGGGAAAGGACCCTTTGCCTTTTTTTGAAAATGAACCTTCTCGAAAGGAACATCCCCTTCGAGAAACTTGAAAATTCCCTTCGGATTTTTGTTTTGGCACTTCTCTTTAAAAAAGATATCTTTCAAAACTTTTACTTGGTACATTTTTTGAGAGAAAAATCCTTCGGGCCTTTTGTTTTAGACAAAATGTCTGAAACAATTATCTCGAAAGAAATAGGTCTTCGAAAAAATTGTTGAACAATTTCCCCGAAAGAATTCAGTGTTTGTCTTTTGCTTCAGATAAAATGTCCAAAAGAATTATCCATTCGAAAACTTTGTCTCAAAAAACTTGTCCGAAAGAATTCAACACTTAGCCAAAAAAGGGTCCCAAAAGAGAAGAAACACTTAGTCCCTGCAAAGTCCGAAAAAATGAACAAGTAAAGACTAAGCTAAATCAGAGATTTTGCACTTAGCTTCTGGCTTGTAGGCTTATCCTTGAACACTGTTGTTGGATCATTAGGAAACCTTGCTTGGATCCTCTCTATTTGCAAATGTTGGATCCATTTCTAAGCCTTTGATCCACTGCTTCATCAAACCATGCAAGAGCTTTATATGGGGGCCAAAAATTGCCAACATCTTTGACAACTCATAGGGGTTGCATGCCTGTAAATGCAAGAGAACTTAGACCATGTTGCCTTGTCAAATCCATCAATTGGGCATGGAGTCAAGTCACTTTTTCACTGAATTGGAACCTTCCTTTGAAGCAATAAGGACAATCAGAACAAAACAAACATTGTGCCCAAGGCACTTAGGGAAGGGAAACACATAATCGAAAAGGATGTACACTAGGCACTTAGAGAAAAACATGAAAATCTATACAAAATGTACAATATAGCGAAATAAGGAGGCAAGTCCACCACTACAACATCCTGCTAAATAGTAACGTTAGGACAAGCATGTAATGTCAATTTCAAATCTTTGATAATGCCTATCGTCTTTGCTAGTGAACCATCCAACTGCGATACCTCTTTAGTATTTGGCTCATAAACAAAGCCGAGCTTGTCTGCAATCTGTTTGAGCATTACTATACTGCTAGCTTCACTATCCACCATACAATTATGAAACAAAGTATCACCCACTATCAAAAAAAGATGAAAAATAAGAGTTTTTTTTTTATTTTACCTCAATTTTGTCCACCTTTGACATCTTATCTCCTTGTTGCCCCTGTTTCTTAGTTGGCTGATCCAAACTTGTCAAGACAACACCTTTCTCAACCAATTTTGGAGACAATTCAAGAGCTAAAAGTTCTTGAATGACTTTATCATTTTGCCTTGGAATTGAAAGAGAATCCCATATGCTAATGTTGATGTTAGACTTCTTTATTTGATCTATAATACTGAACTGAGATGCACTAACGTTTGATTGCACTTTTTGAGGTACTTGCTACTCACAAATTAGAGGTATTTGTTGCAATTTAATAACCTTCACATTCTGAATTTTCTGGGCTATGGGGGCATCAAGCTGCTCTTTTGTACTTTTAGAAACAATACTAGGAGTAATTGAAGTATTTGCTACCACTTGGGTTTCATCAACAACTCTTCTTTTAGTTCTTTGATAAGTTATAGCTGCAACTTGACCACTTGAATCATTAGTTTTAACATTTTGAGTAAAAGCAGCATGATCATCGACCTGCTAATTTACATTAATAGTATCAAGCTGCCCTTAAACTTGATGAATCACTCCTTGTGATGTTAGACCTATACCTTGATATTGACCTCCTTGAAAAGAGAATTCTTCTTGTGTCATATGTGGCATGGTGATGTTCTGTGATACCAAGGCTTGGTTTTGAGCATCATTGAGATTTGAGGGCTGCCAACCTGAATCCTTCACCAAATTATTTTGAGATGGGGTTGGAACAATGGTTTTTGAAGTGGAAGAAGTATTCGAATCAAGAGCAACATATGGCTTGGCTAGAGTTATGGCTCCTTGTGCTTGATAGGGTGTTCTATTTTCTTTGAAACCCTGATAAGGAGACCTTTGATCTTTGAAGGACTGATAGTTGTTTTGATTTCGCTGTTGATAGGGCATATTTAACTGAAATTGCTGCCTTTTGAGCTTACTATTTCATTTCCAAAAGATTGTAGCAAACTTTTCAACTCTCCTATCTCACTAGCTTGACTAGTAGGAGTTGCAATAGGAACTTGAGGTGCTAGAATTGGAGCCAAGAATGGAATTTGAAGAACTTGAGGCACTGGTATAGAACTTATTTATAGAAATATGGGCATTGAAGATCTTGAAGAAAGCTTTCATGCTTGTATCAAACTATTTTTTGCCCATATTGCAACTTCATAAGCATCTGGCAAAGTAGTACCACCCATTGATTGTATCGTCACACTAATGTCAAAATTAAGAGCTTTCAAAAACTACAAAAATGCATATTCAAGGGATGACCTAATCAGAACCGTTATCCTGGTCTAGTCTTCTGGAATCTGAGATTAAAATCAAACATGAACTCATGAAGAGCTCTATGTATGGCAGTTAATTACTCAACTAAAGATAAGTGATCAGATTTGTCTTCAAACTGCTTGACTAAGACTGCACCCAATTCATCCCAAGTGAAAATGGATCTAAGTGGGAGGGTTCTATACCAATGTAATGTTTTTCCTTTGAAAGAAGCAACAAGCAATCTAATAGCAACATTATCCTCAACAACATCATGAACTGAACAAAGATTAGTCACATCCTAGATATGCTCAATAGGGGTTGTTTGATTTTCTTTTGAGAAGAATGAAATACTTTTGAGGGTAGATACAGGAATGTCATTTAATTGTGCTAGATTCAGTGGACTTCCCTTATTGAATGGAGTAAACACTTGATTTCTAACGACCATTTGGATGGTGGGAATTGTAGTGTTTAGAATGATAGGATGAGGGGGAGGTAAATATTCTCTTTAAAGATATGGATTTGCCCTCCTAGACCTTGCTCTTTTATAAGTTACAAATTCAAAAGGAATACATTTACTTGTTGATCTTGTGGTAACATTTGGCATGAATGAATTGCATGAATGATGCTATGAACTCTGCAACTGGATGTAGATGAATATCCTGTGCTGCTGCAAAAACTCTATGCAAAGAACTTTTTTGTGGTCCCACTAATCATGCCAAAAACTATTGTCAACTTAGAGTTGCACCTTGAATCGAAGATGTGCTAAAATGGCTAATCCTCTCTCCAATTAAAATAATGGGATCTTCTCATGAGGGGGGTGCCTCAATGGTGAGAAGAACCTCTAGAGAATGCTGGTTCTTGTAAGATGTATCAATGCAAATCTCTAGTCTGTGTTACGAATCTACCATGGAAAAAGGAGAAAAAAACTTGAAAGGAAAATCCTACCTAATGACAGTGATACGCTAGAATGTTTATCCACTCTACTTGGAACCTTGAACATTGAATCAAACAAGGAAAAATGAAGACCTTTGATTTCAATTGATCACTATGCATAAGTATTTCATGAGAAGGTTCGATCCAATGACAAAAATGTGAGGAAAAATGATGGAGAGAAGTATGATACAAGACACTTTGCAGCCACTTAACATCTACTTACAGCTTCAGCAAAAGACAAAAAAATTGAACATGACCTGTATAACATGATGAGCTAGCAACTAGGTACGAATCAGAATCTGAGAAGGGAGAGAAATCTATCACGTATACAAATTGTTGAATGAATGTACACTATGCCAGCACTTGAAATCTGAAAGTACAGTCCTTTTATTGATTAAATAGGTTACACAACTCATCAATGGCAGAGTCTGATCTTACCAAAAGAGAGATCGATTTTACAAAGCTAAAAAGCCATTAATATATAAAATTATAAAAAGCCAAGAGATTGGCGTTGGAAAGAGGAGAAGAAATTAACTCTTCATTAGCCCAAGTCCAAATTGCATTGTATGAGTCTTCCAAATTTGTCTTTCCTTGGCTTATACTTCGTTGTCTTGCATGAAGAATCCTTGGCATTGAAAAAGAAGAAGACAAGCTTTAGATGCATGACATCTATGAATAGATGTCTTGAATTGAAAACTAGTCAACTCCAAAACAAGAGTAGTCAAATTCACTCAAACTACTGAAACGTTTGAAAGTCTCCCTTTTGCATGAAAATGCAAATGCCAAATTAAGAATTGCATTTGAACCACTGAAATGTTTCGAGCTTCGAGACAAACGAGAGTGTGTGCATGGAATTTTTGGAAATTTGAAATTTTCAACGCTTTTCCCATTCATCATGCAAGACAACTCTATTTTCAGAACTGAAGCATGCTTGTTTTTTTAAATACATTCACTTCATCGGAGTCACTCACGTTAGTCTGTGCATGATCTTTGTTCATCCTGCCTTTGTCTTTATTCTGCGTTTGTTTTCTTTGTTGTTCATGCTTATGTCCATGTTCAATTCTGCTTCAGTCTTTTATCATGCCTTTATTTTTGCATTTGTCTTCTTGTTCAGTTTTGGCTCAGTGCTATTTGTATTTTCTCTGGCTTTTCCCGTGTTCTGCTTTAATTTAGGATTCAGGCTTTATTTTAGTTTTCTTCCTTCGGACAAATTGTACAAAGGACTCTTTGTCTCTTCCTTTTCTCTTTTCTGGCCTTTGCTTACGCCCTTGTCTTTTCTACAGGGTTTTTGTCTTCTTGAATTCCTTGGGACTTTTTGTCCGAAGGAATTCATTTCCTTGCCAATTTTCTCGAATTTATTCTTTTAGGCTCTTATGTCTTGCCCTTTGGTTTTCTTTAGGCTTTTGTTGACTTCATATTACTGAGGATTTATTATTTGACAATTATTTCGAAGGATTTCCTTAAATTTTCTCATTTCTTTCTTTGCCTTTGTTTTTTTTATTTCTATCAGGATTTTTTCCCAAATATATCCTCCGTCGGACCTTTTCCTTGAATTCCTTCGGACTTTTTGTCTAAAGGAATTCCTTCAGACATATAGTCCAAAGGAAATTCTTTTCCGTTTGAAGTGTCCCTTGCTTTTATGAAGGTGCCCTCCGCAAGGGCTTTTGCTTCCCAAAATTGCCCTTCAGGCTTTTTGATTTGGTCTTGTTAGTCACCTGAGCGCCTTTCGCAAGGGCAAGGTTCTTCTAGAAGTGCCCTTCGAAAGAATTGTAAAGGTTCACTTTGTCGACCAAGTGCCCTCTGCAAGCGTTTTTTGTCCTCAAAAGTGCCTTTTGGAACTTTTGAAAGGTCCTAACACTGACCAAGTGCCCTCCGCAAGGGCTTTTTTACCTTCAAAAGTGCCCTTCAAAAGAATTGTAGGGCACCCGAGATTTTCGAAACTGACCTTCGAAACTTTTGTCTTGACTTGAAAACCATAAAGTGAACCAACCCAAAGGGTTACATACCCTTCGAGACTTTTGAATTGGACCTTCCCGAAGGGCAGGTGCCCTTTGGGTCTTCTCAACTATGTTTTTCTCTGTTTCTTTCAGACAAGAAGTCCAAAGAAAATAAGCTTTGAAAGACTGCCACTTAGTCATTTTTTCAAACTTTTACACAGTCCTTTGAGAGCTCTTTCTCTCGAACAGAATGTTTGAAGAAATACTCCACCTCTTATAACTCAAAAACTTTCCTTGGGAAAACAAAATAACTAAACTTACAACTTGTATGTCTTGGCAGTATTTGCACATTTAGCTGTAATCAAGAAAGGTCTTTGGAAACCTCTGCATGACTAAAATTCACCTGGCTGTACATGGCCACTTGGGTGGTGGCTGTAAATGCTCATTTAAGGACCCCAAAACTGATTCACAAGACAAACTTGGCACCATAGCAAAGTTCTGAAGTGTAGGGGTGACAATTTGCCCTGTGGGGGGCAAAATTGTCAACACAAACCTGTAACGACAAAACATTAGCAACTTGTATTTAAGAATACAGTGACACCAATATTCCTTCCTAATTTCTAGTATCCCCTCTCACGCACTGTAATATACTTGAATTTTGTATCTTTGGTTAGTTTTAATGGGTTACTTACCAGGCAGGTTAGGATGGATTGATGAGCTTGAAAAGATTGTCAAAAGGTAAAATTAACACTTATGAAGAGTGATCCGCCTTTCTTCCCATAGATACTTTACACGTTGAACATTTCTTAAATTACTGTAAAAGTGTGAGCCCTGGATGTAAAGCCAGGATATCACCATACTCGACAGTCAGATCATAGCAGAGAAGCTCTAAGTTTGCTAAGCCTTTTTTTTACTTGCAACATGTAATTACTAATCTTTAGGCTGGAAATAAAAGGTAGGTATAAGCCATCAAGGTATATATAATATGTTTCATGAAAACACTGATTAATATCTCTATTATTGTTGACAATTTTGACCTACAGGTCAAATTGTCACCCCTACAATGCTAATCGAGTTTTGCAAAGTGCTTTACTTATGCAGCTTCAACAGTAACAACAGTTGAGTTTCCCAGGGCCAAATTGCTCTTCCTAGTGCTTATCGGGTTTTCAATTGTGCTTTACTTCCAAGTGTTTTACAAGTAAGAGCTAGTGGGTTTTCCAAACCCAACTTACTCTTGTTAAATCAAATCAGGTTTTGGGAGGTGCATGACTTCTCTCTTTTAGAAGTCTCGAGTCATGGAAAGTCTGAAGTTAAGGCCCCTAGATTGTCTGAGGCAGTCGTAGGCAGGAAGAAGTCCGAGAAAAGGAAGAATACAATTCCCACAGACATTTTGTTCTCGAGAAATTCACTCGGCAAAAAAGGCCGAAGAAAAGGACTTTATAGAAAACTTGGGTCCTTTGAAAAAACCCTGAGTCCTTTACAAAAGCCCGGGTGAGTCTTTCTAAATGATCATTTCCAAAAGCCTAAAGGGTAGGTACCCTTCGAGAAAGCTCAGTTCAGAACGAGGGGACACTTTGTGGGAAAATCCTAAGGACATATACCTTTTGAAAAAGGCACAGGCACAAGAGACATTTCCTTTAGACTTTTTGTCCGAAGGAATGTTCGAGAAAATGACTTGGTGTAGGGTCCCAAGCGAAGGATAGGATCAGAATTCTCGTAGACATTTTGTCCGCTGAAAAGTAACAGGACTCTACAAAAAGTCCGAAGGATTCCTTCGAACATTTTGTCTGAAGGAATTCCCTTAAAGGACAACACAAGGGACAAAATCAAAAATCTCGAAGGGTAGGTGCCCTTCGAGAAGGTACATTTCCAAGGCCGAAGGGACAAAATCAAAATTCCCGAAGGGTATGTACCCTTCAAAAAAGTTTAAAGGACCAAAGTTTGAGAAGTTTCAAAAGCTGAAGGCGCAGATACAAAATCCCCAAGGGCACTTGCCTTTCGGGAAGGATCAAGACAAAAATCCCGAAGGGAAGGTGCCCTTCAGGAAGGATCGGTGCAAAAGCCCGAAGGGCACTTGCCCTTTGAGAAAGTTCAAATGTGAAAGAGAGGGACAAATTCAAAAAACCCAAAGGGCAACAAAAGTCCCGAAGGGTAAGTACCCTAGGAGAAAGACCATTTCAGAGATTTTGAAGGGCACCTACGCTTCAAAAAGAGGCAAAATGACAAGTCTCGAAGGGCACTTGCCCTTCGAGAAGACTTCAGAAAGGCTTCAGGAGGACTTAAACAAAAGCTTGGGGAATTCCCACCGACATTTTATTTGCGGGAATGGAAAAGAAATGACCCTGGAAAATTGTTTGGTAAAAATTAAACCCAGGAAAATTGTCAGAGACAAATTCCCATGGACAATTTGTTTGCGGGAAAAGGAAAAACAAAAAGCCCAAGAAAGCAAGGGACCCGGGAAAGTTCAACCGGGAAAATTGTCCAGAACAAATTCCCACGGACATTTTGTCTGCAGGAATAAAGAAAGTAAAAGGCCTACCCGACACACAGGAAACCCATGGAAAGAATGAAACAAAAATTTTGACAGGGAATAAAGGCTAAGAGTAGGAAACAAAGAATCCCGAGAAAAGTAAGGCAATAGTAAAGCCAAAATTTTGAAAGAATCAAACCATGGGAAGTTGACCTCTATTTAAGCGACGAGAAATTGAAACAAGTCAAACAGAGGAAATACAGACTAGATAATCCAAAAATAAGAGTTCACAAAAAATAGACACTGTCAGGGAGACCAAGATAAGAGCAGGTACATGCAAACAAGGGCTATTTTTGGCAAAGTGCATTCGAAGGGCCAACTCAACTTCAAACTGAGCTCTCAGTCCAAGTTTGGCATCATTTTCATACAAATGAGAATAGCTCAAGGGGAGTCTATTTTGGAAACTTGGAGTAATCTCCCATGCAAAGATAGATTCGACTTTCAACATTTCCATCGTCCATTTTTCAACACCAAGGATTCTTCGTGCAAGACAAAAGACAAGTAAAGATAACTTTGCAAGACTCATGCAACACAATTTGGACTTGGAGTAATGAAAAGTTAACTTCTATTTTCTATGCCAATTTTGGCTATTGTAATTTTCTATATTAATGGCTTTCAACCTTGTATTAAATGATCCTTTCTTTTGGCAAGAAAATTTCTGCTAAAGATTGTGTTGTAACATTTTTCAAGATAAATAAGAGGATTGTGTTTTTTCAATTTTCAGCAAGCTGTTATAGTGTACTCTTGTCCTTGATTTGTCTAAGTGATAGATTTTCCTTCCTTGTCAAGTCTGGATTCGTGCCTAGTTACTAGTTGGTTATGTATGCAGGTCACGTTTTATGTTTAAAAACATCTTTTACTGAGCTTATAGTGGATTTTAGTCATTGTCTAGTGCCTTTCATCAGGTCTATTTTTTCATTTCCTTCAAGCTTAGTTCATTAGATTAAACCTTTTCGTGAAATACTTACGTGTATTGATCAATTGGAGTTGAAGTTCTGCCTCTTCCTTGTCTGAATCAGTGTTCTTAGAAGCTCGAGTTGAATGGATCAAGCAAATTAAGTATATCACCATTTTAGCTAGGATTTCCTTTCAAGTTCTTTCTCCCCTTTTTCCTAGACAGTTTGTAGCGTACAAGTTGAGATCCTCATTGATACATCTTACAGGAACCAGCCTTCTTTGGAGGTTCTTCTCACCATTGAGGCACCCACCCTCATGAGAAGATCTCATTGTTTCAACTGGAGCGAGGATTAGTCATTTCAACACATTTTCGATTAGGGTGCAACTCCAGGTTGACAATAGTTATTATCAGTTTTCTTTTAAACTTCAAAAAATATCCAATCTATAACATAAAGGTCAATGGATCCAATCCCTGGGACTTTCAAACTAAAAGGCTCTAGCTTGTGAGAGATTGATAAGTCAAACAGAGACATGAAATTCACGGATAGTAAGTAAAATGCCATTGAGGTACAATTTGTTTCTTAAAATTGCCAACTTAAGAGTTATATAGCTACTTCTTTACTAGGAAATTTCAAATTCAAAGTTCTTCAAACCTTTGTATTACAAAGGTCATTCGATCCAATCCCAGGAACTTCACCATTTGCATTATATTATTGAATAAGCAATAACCTAAGCTCCATAACCTACCCTAAATTGCTCATTCGAACAACAAGGATGCACATGACAAAGGTCAAGGCCATCAAGGCATCTACATTATACATTTGTTACAATGTTGATTAAGATTTCTATAGTTACTCACCTTCTTTTTGCCCTCAAAACTTTTCAAAATTTTAATAAATCAAATACAACTATGAACTGAACAATCTTGTTGTCGATCTTATACCTTCCATACTTGTACCAAACTTGGAACTTTGGGAACAGGTAGGAATATCCTTCAAAAATAATTAAAATCATTCTTAGAAACATGAAGTTTTTGACTAGATACATCTCTCAGGCATGATCTGTTGGACTTGTTGACATTGTGGATTGCACCCTTGATAGAAGACTGAGCTTCTCTCTTCCATGCGGCACAATGGAGACTCCCCTCTTGCTGTGGGTTTGGCAAAACTGAGGGGAGAATCTCTAGATAAGGGCTAGCTCCCTTTGATGCATCTCTGAGGTCTTTCACTACTACTGCTAACGATGGGGGGGTGAAAAGGGAGAAGGATATAACCAAAACATAAATTATCTAAATGGTGATGCACCAAATGATTTTGATCTACTCAGCTATTTTATCACTTTAGACCAGAAGGGAGTGAACAGACACTTTATTTGATAGAAAGACCAGACTATAGGGAGCTTTAAAAGGGGGATTTAATGAAGACACACAGAAAATGAACTTACCACAGCCACTGTAGAAAACACACTGTCAGATAACTACTCTTCTATCTCTATACTCCAGATGCAGCACTTCTTGTTAACCTACAGAAATGGTGCTTTGGCTACACTAGGTATGTTGGTGTCAATTTGTGAAAGCATCAAGCTAAAAATGACTGAGTACATAATTGATACAAAGACACACTCAAAAGTATAACCAACCAGATAAAGGTAAAACACATTCTTATTGATCAAAGGTAAAATTTTGGCAGGGCTTCGCCTTACAAAATGAGAGATATATTTCTCAACTAAGAGGTTACAATATATATAGCATGAAGAAAAATTTTTGGTGCTTTTTAGAATAAGTGGCCCATGCTGCATTGAATACATTGGAAAGAGGAAACTGCTGAAGGGACCATGTTGTGACAATCGCAAGTCTTGACTTTTGGTGCTTAAATCATATTAAATGTCACTACAAAAGCATGGGTCGCTTTGTCTCATCTATAGCAATAACTTCTCGTGCCAACGCTTTCTGTGCCACCTGGACTGTTCTAATTCATGTCCATGCTTGGTTGGGTGCGTCCTTTGGAACATTCCAAGTGTTGTCCTATGTGTGCGTAGCTGTGTTCTGGATTCTCTATTTTGTTCCCTCTTTCCTTGCTATTTCTTGTCACTTTTTGGCAATTTGAGCTCTCGGGCTATTCTTCTCGTCTTTTCTTGGCTACTCGGGTTCCCTTCTCAGCCGACACATCCCATCAAAATTGACGTCTGTGGGCCTGTCACCATTCAAAAACCAACGGCTATTTCATGTAATATCCCATTTCCCTATGGTCCCGTGGGCTAACCAAGACATTAAAGGAATTTAGAGGCCATTTGGCCTAGACAGTTTCAGTTGCATATCTTTTTGAGGGGTTTGAGGCAGTTTTGGGCATACTTACTATTTATAGTAAGTCATGAATAGACATGGCTGGACTTCTAGGGGCAGTGGCATGTCGATGGTAATTGTTTAAAATCGACAAGAAGATTTATTTATCATTGATATGATTTATTGGGCATTAATGAAGTTATTTTATAAAGTTAAATTTAAATATTTAACTTTATTAATGCATATTCTATAGTTTGAGGAAATTATTTAAATAAAAGAATCCCCTTTATTTTATAATACATCGGATACATAAGTTACATAAAGGGAGTTATGTTTTATCCCACATTGACAAAACGAAGGAATGGACTCTTGTGAGAACTCTATAAAAGAAATAGAAGAGCTTCCATTTAGGGAGTTTGGATGAGATTAATGTTATGCTGTTGGATTTCCTGGAAATTGGATTTTTGAGCTTGGAGGATGAAATCCCTCTTTGCTAGCATTCTCTTCGCTGTTGAAAGACACAGTCAGGAGGATTGATGGTGTTTTCATTCAGGAAACACATTGGACTTATTGGATTTACAACAAAGAAGGGCAGAATAATGATTTGCTATAGGGGCTGTGAATAGTGTTTTTGCTACAGTGCACATGATTAGTGATTTTACTACAGTAACCCATGAATAGTAAAATTGCTACATTGCAGTGAATAGTGCTGCTATAGTGCGTGAATAGTGTTCGCATCAAGTTTACTTGTTTATTCTTGCTGATTAGAGGTCTGGAAGGTTGCCATTTCATTTGTGGATCACTACAGCTCTAATTTCCAGGCTTCTATCAAATTTTCATATCTAAAGCATTGTGATTTTTGAATACAAATTTGAATATTTGTCGCAGCCCATAAGGCAATTGTATGTGCACATTTATATTGCAAATTAGTGTTTAAAAACAAATAAGGAGCTTCAGGTTTTGCATGTATAGTTGTATGTTTGTCAAGTGTTTGACAAAATGCCATGTTGATCATTAAGCAATTTAATTGATATGACATAGTAGTTCGCAAGTTTCTTTCATTGGAAAAATAGGGGTGGTTATTACATTTCACTGTCTCAAATTTGATGCCCACGGGGACGTCACCAGATGTTTAAACTGCCAACGAATAGTTCATCATGCTTACTTTTGTTGACGTCTTTGGGCCCGTCATCATCTTTGGTAATTCCTTTGGCCTTTACAAAATGAACCTTCCCGAAGGGAAGGTGTCCCTTTGAAAAAGTGGAAAAGGTCCTTTTTTATCACTGGGAGCCCTCCGCAAGGGCGCACTTGCCCTTTAGGCTCCTTTGTCTTCGCAATTCCTTCGAACAAAAATGTCCAAAGGAATTCCTTCGGACATTTTGCCTGAAGAAAATCTTGCCTTTAAAGTCTCATGTCTCGGCCTTCCTTTGTGAATTTCTTCGGACAAAATGCCCAAAGGAATTCCTTTGGGCAGTTTTCCGAAGGAATTCACCCTTGGTTCTACATGGATTTTCTTCAGACAAAAAGTCCGAAGAAATCCTATCTTTTTTTTCTTTGTCATTTCTTCCGAAGGAAAACTTCCCTTTCGGCTGTCTCTTTGATCTCTTTTCAAAATGTGTTCCCTACCCTCCACAAGGGCACTTGCCCTTCGGAGTGCTTATAAAAGACTTGCATTTCTTTAAAATTGGCCCATTCCTTTGCAATAAAAGGCATGTCCGAGGTAATTTTTTGAAGCGAAACATGTCCCAGATCAACCCGAAAACCTACAGGGCTCAAATCACTCTGCGTTTTCGTGGAACAGGCCTACGACAAAGGGAAAAAACCACGATTGCAGCAAGGTGAAAGCATCAAAGACTAGGACAGCAAGGAAAGAAAAGGGAGACCGATTTTTAGCCTGCAGGACCAAAAAATGGTCAACATGACTATTTGTAATGAATAAGAATAAGAATGACACTTGCCTAGGCCATCAAGGTATACATGATATTTTTCAAGAAACTGTAGTTTAAGATCCGTGAAAATACTCACTTTCTTTTTTACTCCTCACTCTCAAAATCAAACATCAACATCCTTAAAAACAATTGTAGCATAAAGCCCATACGATACATTTCTGAATATATTTTTAAACCAGCCCTAACTTTGCCTAAATTGCTAATTCAAACAATGATGACAGAATTCCAGTCAAGATATACATGATTTATTTGATAAAATGCCAACTAAGATCTCTATAGTTATACACTTACTTTTGCGTCATCATTGCCAAAATTAAACATCAAAGTTTGAGGTCAATTGTAGCATGAAGGCCATTAATCAATGCAACTAATTTTCATTAAATTTTCAAAATTAAAAACTCCTACCCTAGATTGGTAGTTCAAACAAAAATCACACAAAAAGTCTAACCCATCAAGGTATACATTTTCTGTTTCATAACAATTGCTGAAAACCTCTAAAGTTATAATTCATTTATTTTTTTGACCTCGTTGTCAACGTGTTGCCAGGAATTTCGCCAAAATAATCTCCCTAATCTCGATATTTCGTCTACTGTGATGAATTTTCAAACCAACAAACTAGAAATCCTTTAACTCACCCCAAATTTCTAATTCAAACAAAACAAGAACTGGAATGCCATACATACATAATTTGTTTCATAAAAATCCCAATTAAGAGATCTCCGTAATTTTTTTACCATACTTCTTGTAATCCTAGGTTGCAACTTAAATAAACATCACATTTCTTCAGCACTTTAATTGATCTGCAGTTAAAAAACATTTTCCAGGAATTGATTGCCCTAATCTCAATTGAGGATGTCTATTAAGTTTAATTCATACCTGAAAGTCTTTGAGGATTTCGTGGATAAAATATGTTGCACATTCTCTAGGCCACAGCAGAAATGCACATCCACCAAATTTTTCACATTTATGCCTGAAATAAACATCAACATTATTACCATTACAGAGTGTAGAATGCAAAAGAAAGGCCAGTTAAATGATAGTGTGCATTCACAAATATTTTTCAGCAAAGGACCGTCAGTTGATAGGAAAATTACTAGCGATTGAAGAAAGAACAAGGTATAAGACAAAGTACAGCTCACATAATATGAAAACAAGAGCATTGAATTGTATGACATCATCTTTCTTCGAAGTTGCTGAATGTTACAATATCATCTCAAACTCAACAACCAATTATATGAAAGATAAATCTTATTTATACTTAAATATAAAATAAATAAATTTCATAAACAATAGATTGAAAATTTTATTGTCAAAAAGCTGACATGTGATTAGTTGACAATGAAATTTTTAATTGAAAAGATGAAAGCTATATAACCTGCCTTCGGCAAGATAATAAATCCCTCATTAGAGCTTCTCCATGTTTATTTTTGGCACAGGTTACAAGTTTTCACTCCAGCCCGAGAGGGGCAGCATAATTGGTAAGGCATTCGCTCAAATCACAACAGGACCCCTCACACGGATTGTTGAGGGGTCAAACAAAGTTATGATTAAAAAAAAGTTTTCACTCCTCCACAAACCGTAAACAAAGTATTAGCCATCGAACATCTTTCATAAGAGACGTGGTTGTGATATCACTCCAATCACTGAAAAACAACTGAGAAAGCAGAGTAATTCTTGATATTATCTTTCAAAAACAAGAATGTGTGAAAATAATCTCAAAAAACTAGCATTAATATTCTGCCAAACATCCTTTCTGATGTTTGTGTTGTTAATTTCTGTGAAAAATAAGAAAGTTAGGTCTACATTATGACAAGGATGAAATCCCACAAAGCTTGAAGAAGGGTTAATGATGGTATCATTTTCTATTGGTGACTGCAGAATTTGTTTAAGCAAGGTTTAGGCACCCTCATAGAGTCATATCAGATTTTGTAAATGTTTTGATCTTTGGAAGTGAACCCCGTCTAGTTTTTTATGACATATATCATATTAATCCTCAAACTGGGATTCATCCAAGATGACCTTAACCTCACTTTCAGATAGATTTGGCTGTTTACTCCCTCCACTAAATCTCAAAATCTCAATTCATCTATCTATCTTGTTATTATTAGGAGTGCAATTGCATCAGGTTCCATGTGTTATTACAAGCAGCTTTATCCCTTAGTTCATGATAACTTGAAGTTGTCTATTTGAACATTTTGTCAAACACTTGGCACCCATTGTCCAGACTACTACTTGAAATTGTCCGAGCCAAACAATAAGTAAGCAGCCATCGAGTTAGTTGAATACTCTTATGTTGGTAGTGAGGTTAGTATAGACAATGATTTTAGTATAGACAATGATGTTAGTAGAAACCAAGACCTAGCAGGTGGAGGGGCCTTCAGAGATGACAAGGGAAAATCAGCTCTAATGCATGCTTTCAATATAGGAACTGAAACCAATGACAGAGCTGCAGCATCAGATTTATTTCAGGGTCTATCAATTGCTAAGAAGAGACAGGATGGAAAACACCATTGTTAAAGGAGAGTTGGCAAATCTAAATTATGCTGTGAAAATAATATGTTGAAATGCATGGAAGATAATCACTATACTGCAGAATGGGGTGCAAATTGCACATGAACTAGATTCTGCCTCTTTCATCCACATAAGATGAACATGCCAAAAAGTAGCAGGCATGGCTGCTAACTAGGAAGTATCTCTATCTAACACTCGTCGCATTATATGAAACTATTGTTTCTTTCTTGTGCCAATGAGGCCCCAGTGACCCAAGTGGAGCAGAAATGGGAGGCGAAAAAAAAAAACTAAAAGAAAAGAAAATAGTTTGGGCATAGGTGGTGTTGCTCCCTTAGGTTTGTTCCTCATTCAGATGTTACCTGGGTTGAGAATAGCCTTTTGAAAATTTTACTCCTTCAGCAAAGACTTGAGGATTTGAAAGGGAAAAACGTGTCTTTTTTCCTGTATACTACAGAAGTTGTGTAGTTTACTACCTGAAAGAGGAAGGATAATAATGAACCAGTAATAAGCATGGAACTAGGTTACACATGTTGCACAATGCATACACAACTACTGAATTTGACTAAAATTTGCTTTCAATAATTTTTTAAAGAATCTCCATACTCTGTTCTGTAGCTCCATATTTGGCACATGTTCAGACGATATTGCCAAAGGTTTCTAAGTTTGGCTTTATACCAACGAATAGTATTTACTTAAAAAAGTCCAAGGATTCCTCAACAAGTCAATTTAGTGCACGTACAATGATGATTGCAATCCATGAGAGCACATTGTTTTTAGGTGTTTTGTCAAATAACTCACTAGCCTTCTGAATGCTTCAATGTTTTAAAAACACAATTGTTAAGGCAATCAAAATTACATTATCAGATAAACATTTTTAAAATCAACTAGTTTTAGATGAACCTCCGTGCTTTATGTTTTTGTTTTAACTTTTGGCATTTGTTGGAAGGATTTTAGCAAAGACCGCTTATTTTTTGCTTTATAAGTGCCAGCTGCATCTGCTTAAAAATCTTCAAGCTTATTTCTTTCATATTCATCAATGATTTCAGTCCATTGAGGAATTTTATCAAACAAGTCCTAGGTTTTCTATGTAAGCAGTCGCATCTATAGCAGACCGTTCAGACTACTTTTTTAATTTGATCCATCTTGCATGCACTACTTGTATTCAAACAAATGAAAATGTGTGGGGTATATGGATGGTGTGAATGACTGAAAAGATTGGAAGGGTGAGAAGGATATGAATTATTTTTCATTTCATAATTTTTAAAGAGAATGAGCAGAATCCCTAGATCAAGAGAGGATATGAAGAGTGTGCTTAACTAGTGCTTTGCTCATTTCCCATATTGTATTCAATATTCAGTTTGGAGATCACAAATCGTATTGAAAGAAAGATGAATGTCAATTAATATCGAGAGAACTGGGAGTAGAATTCCTATCTATTTTTTCTTCATTTTTTTATGTGGATAATATATGGGAAGGATCACATCCAATGCTATCCTTCAGAAAGAAGTACAATGAGTTTAAAGCATAGATCCATGTATGCATATGTGATTTTTCAGCAGCATGAGAGGATTATGTGGTATAATTTCACCTTTTCTTTTGGTGAGTCAAAGTAAATTGCAACGGACCAAGGGTTTTGAGGGTAAATTTTAATTCCTTCTTTTATGGGTTTGGAGTACATTAAACCTTAAAAATATATACTTGCATGAGTAAGGTATGACAATGGTCACTTCCCCTCCTTTAGCCTTCTTGTTATCCTTTTACAAATTATGTTGTTGGAACTTTTCAAACTATGGGAACAACATATTGATAAAACCTTTTTCTCCATTTGATTGCACTCTATTTCTTCAGTTCCTCCAAGCTCAAGTCACCCTAGTTTGTAACATACCTAAAAATGGCATACAAGAGAAAAGAGAAACAACGAGTAAAGCAAATAGAACTGTCTAAAAAGGCTTTCAAAAACAATGGTTTGATGAGGCTCACCATACCTTCCAATACCATTCAGCACCAACACGAGCTTGTCCTTTAAGCCAAAAATAGTATTTAATTACAAAAATATAGTAATAACAGTAATCAATCATACCATACAATAATTTAAAAAACACACAATGAGGGTAGCATATGCTAAAAACAGTCCAAAATAAAAATTTGGACATATAAAAGCCACCTTACTAAGCTTTTGAGGCTTGGTCATATTCTTTGATAAATTCTTGGATTGTCCCTTTTCCTTGTATAGAATTGCATCATTTAACCCATAGTTCAGCTACTCACAAAGATGCCAAATAGTCATCAGTTTTTTGGCCCAAGCAAGTTTTCACCACTCAAACTCACGAGTCTACTTAGGGCAAGATTCAATGCAGAACTTGCAATGAGTGCTCAGTGAGTCCTAGCATAGAACTTGTCGTATGCAGTTTGACATGGTAAAAACATTGCATTTGCTTCTTTTTAAGCCCACATGCCCAAACATTTTCATCACATGACATTTGAGCATCCTTTGAGCAAATTGGAAGAATTTTATAGCAGATTTATAGAGTAGATTTGAGAAATTTCGATTTCCAGGTTAGTTCTTTTTTCTCTCTGCAAGCATGTAATTTTTTTCTAAAATGTTAGTATTAGGTTTCTAAATATGATATACAAATTTAAATGCATTCCATTCAATTCCCATAATATTTATTTATGATTTACGCTAGTTTTTCATAATTTATAAACGAAATTGCTGTTTTTTTCTATACATAGGGTTGATAGTTTAGGTTTTTTCTAAATGTTGTTTATTAAACATTTAAACATACAAAGGCATCTAGCTCCGCATCAAGCTCATAAACAGTGAGTGAAATCCGTCCCGCTTGAAGCCATTCCACCACTTGGAAGTGTGTCGTGTTTGGACCATCCCATGGGAGTGTGATTCGCACGTTCTAATCGAAGAAGGTTTATGGAGGCATCAATCACTTAAGGTTTATGGAGGCATCAATCACTTCACATACTATATTGCATGCATTCCTTGTTGCAACGTTACACCGTGTCCCAATGCTACAAAAGAGGCAAAAGGAGAGATGTAGGTAGCACTTGCATTGTCACACATACAAGGCACATCCATCTCATCCAATTTGAGTAAAGTCCAGTCACATCATTTTTAGGTACCTAGAAACATTCTTGGGGCACAACCTTTGCTGCAAGGTACAAGGTGGAAAAGGAGGTGTACCAAGAAGAAGATAATACGTTCAAATTTATGGGATTACAAAAACCTTCCCTTCAACATGGTGATAGCCTCTACTGGGAGTATTTTGTGACGTCATTGACAATTGCATAGAAGGGGTACAAGGCAACCTCTCTAAAAGATTAAGTTAGAGGTTACTCCAGAATGTTGTTTTAGATGCAAAGTCAATTATGGAAGAACAAAAGAAGCAGTGACAAAATTTTGGATGCACCATTCTTTCGATGGGTTGACAGATGGAAAATACCACACCCTCATCAAAATTTTTGCAACTTCAAATAGTGAGACGTTTTTCTTGAAGTCAACTGATGTCTTTAACAAAGTAAAGAATACAAAGACTTTGAGTCTAATGCTAGAGGAGGTAATTTTAGAGTTGGGCATTGAGAATGTTATGCAAGTTGTCACTGACAATGCAACAACATATGTGGCCGCTAGAAGACTACTTATGGAGAGGCATCCATCACTCTTTTGGACCCCATTGCCTTGACCTTCTTTTGGAGGACATAGGCAAAATTGATTGAGTGAGACCAGCTGTAGAAGATGCTCCAAACATCACAAATGCATTTATTATCACCCTTGTGTTCTTAGCTTTATGAGCGATCACACCAAGGGGAAAAAGCTCATGCGAGTAGGTGTCACAAGGTTTGCAACTAACTTCCTAACATTGCAAAATATTTGTAGATTGTTGACACCATCAAAACAAATGTTTTTGAGTCAAGCATGACTAGAATCAACATATTCAAAGAAAGTTGATGGAGAGAGGACCACAAATATGGATTTTGATGATGCATTTGAGAAGAGAGCTACAAAGATCATCAAGGTAACTTCAAACTTCAATTTAAATTTCAAGTTGATTCTTTTATTTTCAATTTTAAAAGTATTTACTTTAATTGTAAGTTTGTAACGTTAATTTGTTTGTAGGTGTCAGAGCCTTTGTTAAGGGTCTCACACTTGGTAGATGGGGAGCAAAACCCAATGGAATACATTTATGAGGCCATGGATAGGGCCAAAAAATCCATCCAAAACTATTATTGGGGATAGAGATAGATTTGATCCCATTTGGGAGATAATTGATCAAGGGTGGGACAATCAACTCCACTAACCCATTCATTCATTAGAGGACTACCTCAACCCCAAGTTTTTCTTCTCTGATGGCTTCACAAATATTAATGGGGAGGTTATAAAGGGCATATCAACATGCATTGAAAGGGTGACACCTAAGGTTGGGGTGAGGGGGCCTCATTATTTAAGAATTGTAAAATTACATGTAGGCTAGGGGCAATCTTTTTTATTCGCCATTAGTTATCTCAATCTTGTAACACTTCTATATGTGAGTGCAATTGGAGTTTGTATAAGGCCATTCACACGAATAAGCGCAATAAGTTGACTCAATGATGCCTCAATGACCTAGTTTTTATGCAATACAACCTTTGGCTTTGCACGAGAAAGCTGGAAGACACATCACAGGAGCCTATTGATTTGGATGAAATTAATCCCTATAGTGACTGAACTACGCATGATGAGAAGACCAACTTGTTCAGAGAGGATGAGATTGTTGATTTTGATAGACAAGCTATGGAGGGTGATACAATAAAAGCAAGAGAGATTGGATTGGATGACATCCTTGTAGATGATGTCAAACATGGGGCCAAGGAGGAGTCACTACCATCTAGTACAAGGGTGGAGCTGCAACCATAGCCTTCTAGGAAGAGCAAGGAGTCACAATAGCGCGCATGGACTAGTACACACTTAGTCTTCCCAAATTTTCTCTAGGATGGGGAAGAGGAAATTGAAAATCCTTGTAATTTGTAACTTGCAAGGATATGCAAGTTATTATGATGATTTTCAATGACAATTATCATGGATTTATAAGTTATAACATTTATCAACTAGTTGTTGTATTCACATGATGATGAGATTTCGTAATCAATTTGTATTCAAATCTAATAGAAAATGGTTCCACAATGTTATATATACTCATTTGATTCATTTTTTAAATTATATTTTGTCTAAAATTTATATTTTAAAAAGAATTGAAGTATTTTTTTAAGTTTTTGAATTTTAGCTTAGTCGGAAAATTTGGTCTATCAAGTCCAAGTATGCAAAATATGGTTTAACTCTTCTAGAAAAGCTCCAAGACTTGAGTAACAAGCTGCCCTAAATGCCACAATTAAAGTAGATGACATTTAAGGAAACATAAAAGGTTAGTGGTCAATACTTTGGAGACATCTAGCGAAGAATCCATTGCAAGGTCATATCTTCCTTCATAAGAACCTTCTAAAATATTGGCTTTTGATTTTGTTATTGAAGTAACAATGAATAAAAAAATCATTAAAAATGCTCAAAAGGCTTGTAATTATGTGGAGGAAGCAAAACCAAATAAGCCATTGTTTGAAGAAATGATATTAGAATCTTACATATAAAATGGCCACCCAAACAATTTCAAGATAATCCACCCCCACATTAACCTTTGTTCCAAAAAAACACCAAATGTTATCAAGTGTGTAAATGGTCCCAAATCCCAACCTGCCTGTCAAAGAAACAACATGCTAACCAAATGACCAAATTAGTGCTTCATTCATGAGGTACAAGAAGCAACAATGATCTACAATGATAGTGATATCTATGTAACCCAACAATTGAATTCACAGACTTCACAAAAAATTAGTAAATCTCCCAATTAATTAGATTAGTAGACATGTTATTGCGAAAAATATTATGAATTTAAAAAAAGGAAAAAAATGTCACAACCAAGTTTCCAATATTGTTGACTGGTTGTTAAAAGTTCAAACCGCTGCAACCCCAAGACTACATAATAAACCCTTTTCCAAAATTCAGCCCATATAGTCTATTCAAAAGCCACTTTCATAGGCAGTACCCTCCATTTCTGCTAAGAAAACAGTGTCTGAAAACGCACATTTGTTTGTCAACACCTGTTTGCAAGAATGGAACAAGTATTCAAGCTGAAAAAGCTGTGAACTTGTAAGAACCAAAGAAATAATAAGTGTTGCCTTACAAATATGATGGTAATATTTATTAATGAAAAGAAAAGACACTGCCAAATTGGTTTTTCTTTGTATCACTGTAAACCAATGGTTTAATTATCAGTCAAGCCTAGACTCTAGAATGCAATCAATGTTTAATGAAAAGGCAATGATTATAGTATGATTTTCAATGTTTCATCACATATGAAAACAAAATTGTACGATATCTACTTGTGCAATCCAATCTCCCAATAAATAACAGCCCCACTTACCATCACCTTTGCCAAAACAGGATTGGTCTTCAAGGCCTCTTTATAAGCAGCCCAGTATGCACAGCCACATATTTGAAAAATGCATAGAATTTCCATCTCTAACAACAAAAGTATCATAATGGTTACCAGTCCGTCATCCCCCGTTTATTTTCTGGTAGAAAGCAGTAGTTAGAATAAATAGCCTCACATACCACCATCTTTTCCAAAACAGGATTGGTCTTCAAGGCCTCTTTATAAGCAGCCCAGTATACACAGACACATATTTGACAAATGCATAGAAATTCTATCCTGACAACAGAAGTATCATAATAGTACCCAGATTGTCATCCCATGTTTATTTCCTGGGCAGAAAACAGTATTTAGAAACTAAATGCGAATTAAAAACATCAGAATGCATCTGCTCTCCTGTAAAGTAGATAAAGAGATGCATGATAAATGGAAATATAAGGTCTTATCAAACCACTCAAAATCTTAACATATATGAGGGGTGGAGAGGAAAGCATGGCAATATAGATTTCTTACTTCAACCAGATACACAGTAGCCAGAGAAAGCTTAAGAATCACCAAAGAAGCTCTAGACAACTCATTTGATATCGTTCATAGAAGAAATGAATACTAATGAAAAAATGGCCATTGAAGAAATGACTCCAGTACTACATAGTACATACTGTACACAATTAATCAATCACGGCAGCATTCCAACCATGTCAAATATTTCTCAAGAACTCAAAAACACATTTAAGCAATCATAAGAGAACACAAAATCAAGCCCAAAATCAATACAGTGAATAACAAAAATGAAAGAAGAATCGACATTTGAAAAATTGATTCTTTTGTTTTCTCATTGTGCCATTTTTCTCGTTAAAAAAAACATTTCTCCGTCAAACATTATCACTCTGCTATCACCACTAATTGAATTCAGCCTTTTCACACTAAATATGGGTAAATAGAAAATGATGTAATGTACCCCTGAACCTTTGTTATATCCTATAAATTTGATCTACGTATGAAAAAGAGCTGGATTTCCATGTTTGGAACTATTTTAAACAAATTCCAAGGACGTGTCCCCTGCGATACATACACAATTCAAAACAGGACACTTAAAACTTCAGAAAACGAAGAAACTAAGACTGCTAGGAACCGCTGAACTATGTGCACTCACATCTGAAAGTATTTTCTACTTGTATACTACTTATCTGATGGATCGGTCAAATATTTGAGTTGCAACCTGGTTCAGTAAAAAAAAATTAAAGAACAGCATGTAGGCATATGTATGTGGATACATGAAGCTTTTAAAGTATCTTGAAGGATTGTGGAAACCCTTCGCATGTCTTCTAATAGTAATCAAAAGCATTACAACAATCAAGGTTCATTAACCCCATATAAGAAAATGTTGAGCAAATAATTATAAGTACACAACTTTTCATCTTCTCCTTAATCAAGGATGTGTTTCAAAGAAAAAATGGGCCAAATAATTTCTTTGTTATTTATAGTCTCTTGTAAACCCTCCAACTAGCCAAAAATTTCCTCTAATATTGCACATGCCCCTGTCTAATACTATTGCCAGTGTAACATCACTCACTTGAATGCGACGGCCTTTGTTAAGATGGGTTGCATCCCTCCATACCAATTGATCGGCCTGACACCGTCACTACATGCCAAATAGTGCCCCTGTTTTACAAATTCATTTATCTAATCAATGCTCTTGATTTGTATTCAGGCTGTGAAAAAATTAAAAGCAACTCTTGAAACCCTCGTTCATCTGTCATCATCTTTCTAAGACATTTATCTGATCAATTCTATTGATCTGTACTCTGGCTGTGAAGAGAATCAAAGAAATTCTTCAACAACTTGTTTTTCTTCAAAGTCTCGTGGCTTACATTGTAAAAGAATCAAAGCCATCACTGCTCATAAAATCCCCGTCAGCATCCATATGCTCAATCTTGAATTGCCCCTTCCTGGACTGGTAACCATCATTGCTATGAGGCAGTTCTCATGGTGTTTAAAAAAAGACAAAATTAGACAGTCACCATTTGGTACTGCACTCATCTCCCCTTTTGTAGCAAAGGGTGTCATTATAGAACTTCAACTGGTTCTGTCCACTCGATTTCACTTGTGAAGGGAAATCACATCAGCATAATGTTTAGAAGTTTCAAGTTTTGCTATGCTATTCCATGAAAACTGTCTCCATACTGGTTTCTTATAACCATGGCCTTGCAAACCATTAGGACTTCTGGCCCTCACCATAACACCCCAATCTACCCCTGTAAAGATGCTTGGTCTGTGGTTTTCTACTACTGCTTGAACCTCAAATGAATAGGCATTCTCTCTAACCCTAAAGCACAAACCCACACAACCGCAAGTCTCTCTCTCTATACATACATGGCATCCACACCCAAATGTGTGGAATGTGTAGTCTGTGCATATACATCTATGTTTATATATTATCTGTATATATATACCCAATTGTGTGTAACCTTTGTATATTTGTACATGTGTGTAAATATATCAAGATGTGTATGCATGTGTATATAAACAAATGTGTATATATGTATATATAGTTTATATACAAACCATTGCCATCTGCATATATACTGATATTATACACAAATGGGTATATAAACATAGGCAAATAAACAAATTATATCCATTTTTGTTTCAGAGAAGGATTCATTAACGATCTGCTTTGTTTGGTGATTGATCCTCTCAGGTTCATCCAGTGTTTTCTGGGATATGGGCATTGAATGAGAGTCTCAGTCTTATTTATTCTTTGAAAAATAAGGTGCAAGAATGTCTTTGCTCATGAGGACAGCTCTCTGTCTGCCTTTTGATCTATGTGGAGGGACAAGGTTCGGCATCAGCTCCTTGCTAAAGGATCTATGCTGATCAGAGTTGTCGGTGCCTTGGACCACTCAGTGTTTTCGGATTTTATTTCTGCCCTTGTTACCCTTAGGATAAGGATTTGATCCTCTTTGTATATACCCATTCTTTCTTTGTACAGTTCTTTGTAAACATTTTTTGTTATTATACGAGGTATCTTTCAAAATAAAAATAGACAAACAAATTATATAAATATCCATACACAGAAACTACAAATGTGCATTTCAATAGACTATATACAATCGGGTATATACACATGGGCAAATACACAAACTATATTACATATGGATTTATATACATGTGCATAGACTACATACATGTGTGTATACACAAAAACTTTATATATTATATATGCAGATTTACAGACAATACACAATTGGGTATATGCACGCAGGCATATACATAAACAAATATGCATCTGGATACATAAAGACATGGGTATATACACAAATTGTACACTTAATAATCAAGTGGTTTCAGCCAAATCTGAATATAGAAAATTACCAACCATAATAATATATATAAAAACAGAGCTAGATTTCAGAATATTACAAACGGGTATGGATTACTTGGGAGCATTGAATCTTAAAGTAAAGAAAGGGAGTGTACCCACCTGCAGAATTTGGCCAAATGAAAATTGCCCAGAAGATACAGCAATCAGCCCCCTGCTAGGAAAACCTGCAACATAACTATATGTTAATCTGGGTAAAACGAGTACAGTCTGTACATATACGTCTGTATATATATCCAAATGTATATTGTATGTATATATATGCATGTAGCATATACCCAATTGTGGGTAACCTTTGTATATGTGTAAATATATCCAGATGTGTGTGCGTGTGTAACAATTAGGTGTATATATGTATATACACAAACTATTCCTACACATATATCAGTACATAGACATGCATATATACTGATACTATAGATGATTGGGTATCTATGCACAGGCAAATAAACAAATTATGTAAGTATCCATACACACAGATGTGTATATACACACAGACTATAAATGTGCATTTAGGCAGACTATATACAATAAACAATATACAATTGGGTATATACACATGGGCAAATAGACAAACCATATAAATCTGGATATATACACACGTGCATATACACAGTCACATACTACATACATGTATATATACACAAAAACTATACATATTATTTGTACATTTATAGACAATACACAATTGGGTATATGCACATGAGTATATACATAAACTATATGCATCTGGATATATACAGGCATGGGTATATACACAAATTATACACTTAATAATTAAGTGGTTTCAACGAAATCTGAACATAAAAAATTACCAACCATAATAATATATATATATATAAACAGAGCTAGACTCTAGAATATTTACAAATGGGTATGGATAACCTGGGAGCATTGAATCTTAAAGTAAAGAAAGGGAGGGTACCACCTGGAGAATTTGGCCAAATGAAGATTGCACAAACCCCCACACAGCGTAAATCTTTGTATATATACATGTACATCCATACCCAGATGTGTAGTCTGTGCATATATGTTATACGGTTATGCATATATATTTAAATGTATATTGTTTGTAGTATATATGCATGTATTATATGCTCAATTGTGTGTAACCTTTGTATATGTGTATAAATATATCCAGATGTGTATGCATGTGCGTATATACTTAGATTTATGTAACCATTATGTGTGTATATGTATATACACAAACTATTCCCATCTAGGTGGGTATACATACACATGCATATATCTTGATACTATACACAATTGGGTATATACGCATAGGCAAATAAACAAGATAAATAGATAAATATCCATACAAGCAGACGTGTATATACACACAGACCATAACTCTGTATTTAGACGGATTATATACAATTGGGTATATACACATGGGCAAATAGACAAACTATCTACATCTGGATATGCACACACATGTGCATATACACAGTCGCAGACTACATATGTGTGTATACACGCAAAAACTATTCATATTACATGCGCATTTACAGACAATACACAACGGGGTATATGCACATGAGCATATACATAAACCATATGATTCTGGATATATACAGACATGGAAATATACACAAATTATACACTTAATAATCAAGTGATTTCGAAGAAATTAAAAAAAAAAAAAATACCAACCATAACAATTTATATGCAAAGAATCCACCATATTTACAAATGGGTATGGAAAACATGGGAGCATTGAATCTTAAAGTAAAGAAAGGGAGGGTACCCACCTGCAGAATTTGCCTAAACGAAGATTGCCCAAAAAATGCAGCAGTCAGTCACCTGCTAAAAGAAACCTGCAACAGAACTCTATGTTAATCTGGGTAAAACGAGTACACACAATAATTCAGAATAAATTACTGGAGATTTGCAGAAAAGTGGTTTACCTTTGTACCATTTCTTGCCAATTGCAGAGGCGGTCATCGCCGCTGAAAACTTAAACGCTCTGCACTTAACTGACATTTGCATTAATCGAATTTCATTTCATTAAGTTTTTATACTTGACCGCTGTCACCTAGTGCTCAACGGCTACTTTTTCAAATTCGGGCAATTTGTTTTATTAGCATTTGTAGCTTTGGAGCGTGTTTCCGGAAAAAAAAGGACGCGTGTTATCCCAAAAAAGAACTCACACGTGTTATCGGAAAAAAAAGGACGCGTGTTATCCCAAAAAAGAATGCACACGTGGTACGGTGCTATTAAGGCATCTTACAATAACCCATCAAGATAAAAATTATGACAGCCGATTAAATATATATTTACCAAATATATCTATAATCTTTCCGAAATTCAACTTTTTATTAGTTCGTATTTTAGTTATGATTATTTTCTTCATCTATTTCGTTTCAGTGCCATTACATATTTTATTGTGATATTCATAGGTTAAATTCAATTTTATAATATAATGCAGTTATTTCTCATTTACTTTCTTTTCTTATATTATTGTTCTAAATTTTTCATTTGCATAATTTTTTATTTTTTTATTAAGGTTTGGGTATTTTTTTATGTCAGTATACCATCTACTTATTCATTTGTAATTTTACTTAAGTAGATGTTAAAATCTGGGATTACATATTTGACAATGTCATTTTTTGATTTGCATGTATCTTACATGACTTGTACGCACATACATGCCTCTTATTCGTTATTTTCTCACATCCACATACTTGTTATGAGTCTAACCCTCCCATTTTGTTGTCAATCACCCATATGAACTTCTCAATGTGTGTCAAACCAACTATATACCTTGAAGATCTCTAGATCATCAAATCCACAATCATATCTCTTGGACACTGCTGTCAAGTATAGATAGTTTTGTTTTTGAAACTAACTTGAGAATGACATTAGCGACCCTCACCTAACAATGGTTATTTTTCCAAATTAAATCATTTTTATGGGTCGATGCATTTACTTGGCATATCGGTAGTGTGAAAAAATACACAGATGAACTCATATAAATACAAATCAAACCCACATTTAGTACTCACTTGACACTTGTATATCAAACACACACACACACACACACACACACACACACACACACACACACACACATATATATATACTTTTGCACATTGAACACACATGCTCTATTATTCCCAAAATGCAAATCAGTCACTAAGAGAAATCGCCAACCAAGTCTAAAAAGTACACCAAGCCAAGTCAAGACTGAATATTGTTAAGTATTGAAAGCCATATTATATGTGCATTCATATAGCAAAGGAACACAATTGTGCACTCACATTAAGGGGAAGAAATACATGTAGCTTGACTTCCCTCTTCAAAGTATTGAATTTATAGGCAACGATCAATCATCAAAGGAGGTGATCAGGGTCAACTCAAAGCATTACACTTCCTAATTTTTTACTAATATTTGCCCTTCGCAAGTAGACCTAGGTTTTTGAGGAGAATGAGATTGATTTCTTGAGTTGCATAGATAGTTAAGCATCAAGATTGTACATACAAATATAAGTAGGTGTAGTTAATTGTATGGTCATAGAAAACCAAAACCTCCCAAGATAGTGACATCAGCGTCCAACCACTTTTATTGACGTTACTAACCCAACATGATGTTAGTGACCTTACACATACAAACAATCTGTTATAGATCTAAACAACTCTTAGACTTATTTCTAGCCCCTTTTCATGGTTAGAAGTTAGTCATAGTCAATGATCAAATTATAAAATCTAAGTATCTTGATCTCTTTAGTAAGTTCTATATTTAACACATGCCACTTGTCAAATAAAATTATATATTTTACATCCAAATTCATGATTAAATGTCATATTCCACAATTTACATTACATTCCAATTTTTATCTTAATTAAGGTTGTACTATCCAACTCAGGGTAAAACATATTGGTGAATTTGAATATTACTCAAACCATGCCAAACCCTAGGTCTCCTCTAAGATTTTATTCATTTTTCTAGGGTTTTTAGATTTTTTATCTTAGGGTTTCATTTATGATTTTTAATTTCACCATACGAAAGACAATTAATCTTCTCACCCTTGGCCCTTGGCTTCTACATATTTGCATGACTTCATCCTATGCCATCCAAATAGGCTAGTTCTTTTGTTCCTCAAAAGTGTAGTGCTAGATTGAGTGGGGCCCATATAATACATAATCAAATTCTATTGGTTTCCTCTACCATGGACAAAATAAATATAATAAATGATTCTTCTTTTGACGATTCAATTGTTCATGAATATGTACAAACTGATAATTATGTTGAAATGCCTAATTTAAAACATGATAATCAAGATAATCCATATATTCATGAAGCCCAAAATAGTATTGATCCCAATGAACTTAATGGAGTAGATTTTTATTGAGTCAAAGCTTTGTCCAAATTTTGTCATGGACTTCATCAACATCCTCAAAAAGTGGATAAAGAGGTTAAATTATTCCTAACATCTAAGGTTGCACACAAAGCTAAGGTTGTTGCATATAGGAAATAATAAGAGCCTTTTACTATTGTCAATCACTCTTTTTGAGCTACCAACCTAATCACATGTGTTCAAAATTATAACATTAACATTATTCCTACATTTACACCTCTAGTCATGTATATGATGTCCACCCAAGGTGTGGGGGCAACACAAGGCTTCCCACAAGTTTCCATACCTATTTCTACATAGATGATTTTTTCCCATCTTATGATGGCTACGCATGTTACATCACCAACCACACCTATTGCACATTCCCTCAAGTAGACTATTTTAGCTCTATAGGCTAAGGTGTTGCAACTATAACAAATTACATCTAGATCTAGTCATTCAATGGTTTTGTATTCCTGCCTTCATAACTCGTTAGCCCCCAAAATAGTAGCTTTGTAACTCCTAAGCTTTTAATTTACAATGGTAAAAGTGATTATGAACAACACGTTTAATCCTTCACACAACATGCTTGGATTACCCTTCTAATGACAAATTATTGACCAAGTTATTCCCAAGAAGTCTCAAAGTCATTCAAATCATTCTCTAGACCTTAGCATAAATCTAAAATTTATTATTCTAATACCATGGTTTCCCGCTTCACCTCTTTACTTCTCAAACTTGACTCTATCAACACCTTTTCCTTCTGCTAGAAATTTGTAACTTCTACCACCTATGTCAGAGCTTTGTAATAAAAAAGGTGATGTTTCCACTCTTTCCAACCATCTAAGGGATCTGTAGCAGTAGGTTATTCACATTCCCATAAAGGTGTTAACTTCTTGTGGGCTACAAAATCAAGAGCGTCTTAATTCACTGAGATGGGACTCAAACCTATCACTTGCAATGTGTTACTTACCTCCTTGTTGTCCACCTGACCCTTTGGAGAAGCATGATTGTTTCCCTTAAAGAGACCAATCCCACATTCTAGATAACTTTGATCCTTACCTTGGGGCCCATCCCTAGACTTGGGCATCAGATAAATATTTCATGTCTTAGCTATTAAAAACCATGATTTCTTAACCTAATTATGTGTATGCAAAGGGTTGAAACCGGCTACCCTCTTTGCCCTGCATTCTACAACTTTGTGACCTATATGATTGCATCCAAAACACATAAAAGGTTGCCCCTCAGAGTTAATAAACTGGATATAAAATCCTTTGGATGACACCACCTTGATGGAAACAAAGAAATTTTGGAAATTTAAATAATGGCACAAAAGTTGACAAAATGCTTATGTGTAAAACTTGGGGAGTCCTCAATCCTAAAAAAGAGCATGGATTTGTTGATAGATTGCTTAATCAAGCCAAGGCCTTTTATAACTTGATCCAAATCAGTGCCTTAGAGATCACAACCACCAATGGATCAAAAAAGGAGGTCCAAGTGCACAAAGACAAACCCAACTATTAGAAGAACCAATGACCATTATTCCAAATGAAGTCTTTATCTACCACTATCTGGAATTGAATAAAAAAGAATCCTTTTTCCATAAATGAAATAAGGTTCTTGGAAACCATGTTCCATATTGATTTTATCCAGGGGATAAAGACCTCTAAGGAGGGATGTTTCCCCATGCATCTACAGATCAAAGGCCTATATCCCTTATCTTTTTCAAATAATTATAAATCCTACAAAAAACTAAAGGAATATCCCTTAAAGATAATAACATTATTTTACTATGTGCCCTATCTTTTAATTATTTATTGTAAAATCATTTGCAAAAGACTATACATCCAAAGATGAGAACATAAAAAAGAAACCAAACTATAGCAATCGATCACCAAGAGAAATAAGGTTCATGATATTAGTACGATGTTACAATAGTGGAAATAACAAAGGAAATAAAACACAACACAAAAAACACAAGCCACACAGCCTATTTAGATGAGCTAATATCGATTCAACTAATTACAGGTGAGCCACTATCATCCTCATGCTCTTTATGTTCCATAGGTCCTTTCTGATGCTCATGTCCCAACTAATGAACACCCACTGACGGTATAAACCTTTCTACCTTATTGAGAAGCATGAAAATGTTGGAGGACTTAACATATTTCCTCAACTCTTCAACATCAACTAGTCTACCAAAATAAATCACTTTTTCTAAATGAGCCACAATGTTGCTAATACAATACTCAATTTGAGCACCATAGTCAATCAACATCAACTGATCACCACTACCCAGTCCAATACCAATGATTGCATTTATATTATCAAATTCAAGAGCTGAAACCACAATAAAAATTGATCCAACACTAGTCTACGGGGAACTAGGACCAACATTATGCAAAGCCTCTGTCACATCTTTCTTAGCAGAAATCCAAGTGTTTATGTTTACCTTGTCAGAATTAGAGGACCAACCCATTTAGGGAAAATTGTTTCATCATCTTGTTAAAAAAGGAGTCCTTCATCAATTCCCATTCATATTCTATCAATTGTACTTCAACAACAACCTCATGTGTAGTTCTCCAATCAAGCGGGTTAGACCATTTAGGAAAACCTCTGGTATCCAACATTAAGCAAGAAGAGATCTTCAAAATTCTAGTCTGAAAAAACTTTTTTAGTGCTCCTAAGGAATCTTGAGCTGAAGGAAAATATACAAGGAAAAGAGTTTAGAGATATCTTCAATGTTGAAATTAGTAAGCAACCTTTCCTCAAACTGAGAAACATCCAAGTTTCTTTGTTTCCAAATAAACTATAGAGAACTTTGATTAAAAAAACTGGCTATAACTTATGGAAAAACACAGTTTTTTTGGAGAACACGCAACCAAAATAAATATTATACCAAGATATTTCATAGTCAAATAAATAGGACCAACATTTGAGACATTATTTATAAATATTAGCAGCAAAAGGACAATAAAAAAAAAACATGTTCAATAGTTTTCAACTCCCCACAGACCAAAAAATAAGGTTGGAAAATTCCAAATTTAAGGATGACAAACTCGATAGCCAACTTATTAAAACAAAAGCAACCATCGAAAATAGTATTTCTTGGGTTCTAAACAAGAATGCCAAATGACATTAAAATAGTACATCTAGCTAAACAAGGGGTCACACACACCACAAATGGTTAAGAGTCAAGAAAAAACATTTAGTAAAAGCAAGTTTCTCATACATCATCTTAGCAAAATATTATTGTAAAGGTGGGCCATTTAACCATTTAATATTATCCTGGAATTCGCCTTCTTCATAAAAAATAGTAACATTGTGAGCAGATTTGAGTGTTTTAGAAAGGAGGGTGAAAGTTCTTTTCTAAGAAGGAATGTGAAATTTATTATAAATTTCAACCCAAAAAGCCCAACCATCATGGAAAAAGAGATCCCTAAAATTTCTTAGGCCCTTCAAGTACCAAACATAGGCAAAGCATCCCCTAATCAAAGCCAAAGGTTGTTTTTTGATAGAGAGATTCCACCAAATTGACCTATACCCCTGACAACTAGCACCCATGCCACTGAAGATAGGCGATACTGATATTGTTGAGGTATATTCACATTATTAATATGTAAAAAAGTAAATATTGTTGTTATAACAATATTACATTAATAGTTTACAGGGTTAATTTTATATAGGTTGTTAGTTACTCTAATATATTGTTAGTCACAATATATTTGTATTTAGTGGGTTGGTTAGTCAGGTGATTGTTTAATTGAGAGTTTGTAGGGATCTACCATCTCGAATATAGGAACCTCATTTCCTATATAGTTTTATAATAGTTTCATATGAAATTAAGTTGAAGAGAATGATAATAGATTATTATTATTCTGTGTATTCATTATTTGAGAATATTTTTTGAGTGTTTTTTGTTTGGATTATAAACCACAATCAATATCTGGTATTAGAGCATGGTTGGACCTAAGATAGAAAAGTAATTATTCTTTAGGGGCAACTGGTATTCTTCATTGCCCTGTGGATGAGAGACTATTTTTCTTAAGAATGAGTTTGTAACTTTTATTTATAATAGTTTTTTTTTTAAAGCTTGTTAGTATAGTGTTATTTGTTCACACAAGATGAGAAGCTTCAACTTAAGGCAGATACAAAGCAAAGGGGAGTTTTTTGGGACTATTTCGGTAATACATAATCTTTCATTGTGTATTATGAAGCTAAATCTCACATTTTTGTCATCTTTCATTCGTCTTATGATGCTACTTTGTTGTCCAATTGTGCCCAATATTGTGTTGTCCTGATTGATGTGAGTATGTCATATAAACTGCTATCTTAATGTATACCCAATGTTTTTTTTGCATGATTAGTTTCACCCTAGATTTGCACAATTCTTTCTGGCACTTTCCACTAGTCAAAGATCCATTTTTTGTGCCAATATATTTCTAAATGTAGACCTCACAACAACTGCAAAATCATTGACAATTTTGCTATCCATATGACTTCAACACTAGCATTTTATCCATGATGCAGGCAAAACACTTTACATTGGATCACGTACCCCCATATTTTGATACCATCAATGTTACATATGATAATACTCATGGTATTTTCATGATGGGGATAAATCTGTAGCTCAACATGACATCTGATAGCAGTTTGTGTGTATTGGTATTTCTATGTGAGTGCTTCAAATTTGTCAAAATTGCTTTAGGACTATGTTCTACAATCTGCCATCTCCATTCTCAATGTCCAAGGTGTCAAAGTTTTTTTCAATAGTCAGATGCATACCATTGTGAATACAAAAATTACGGAGCCTGCACATATCTTGTTGCCTGCATAAACTAGACATATTATCATTCTGAGGTCATAGTGAGTTTGTTTATTCTTTTAGATAAAGTTATGAGTATAGTTGATAAGTCTATTTTTTAGTTTAGTGTCAATGATTTAGTGCCACTAATCATTAGTTTTAAGTACATTAAGTCTTTAGTTTCCTTGTCCTCTGATTATTATGGTCTATATCTTGTCATGTTGTCATCACATTTTTCATTGACTCATAAACTTCAAACATATGTCACACCATTCTATAAAGTGTCGATCATTGTAAGCATTATAAGGATTCAGTTTGCATTTATTCGATATTGTTTTATAATCTTTATTTTATCGTGTCATGTTATTTGGTCCAAGATTTTAATAATAGTCATTTTTATGGTTCGTTTTGTTTTAAGTTGAGGTCTATTATTTTTAACATGTATACAAATTCAATAGAGTCAAAATTATTAATCAAGTTGTCATGTGCCATTAAAAGTCAAAAGTATGTCTGTAAAAAATAAAAAAATGTCAAGTTGTTTTTTGTAAGTCATTTTTGTGTCAAAGATATCAAAGTTAAACCCACCTTATGTAAAAGATGCATTTTCGGACAAACCCAACGTCTTGAGTCAAAAGTGTCAGTTGTGTATGTGGGAGAATATTGTCATCAAGAATGACATAAGCTTCAAATATTCATCGACTGAGTAAGCAACATCATTCATTAGAGGAAGGAGGAAATGGAAGCTGAAGGTTTCATAACCTCTTGTTAGCCACTAACGACGGGGCCACTTTCTGCTTTAGTGGCATTTTTATTTTTAGTTGTGTTGTGTGTTTGATTTCAACATGGTGTGGTTTAAAATAAGAACAAATGATATATGCATGTTCATGTTTGTCATAAGTGAACTGAATATTCCTGGTAATTATTTGAAATGTGATAGTGATGAGAGTTAGAAACTATACTGCACATTGTGATGTAGTTTATGGTAAGCCACTTGTAAAATCATTATTTTGTGGTTTGTGGTAAGCCACTTGTAAACCATTATTTTTGGTTGTTGGGAAACCATTTGTAAAACCATCGTGTAAGGTTTGTGATTGTCCTCTAAAAATCACCAAATTATGAGCATAGGTGTAGATATGGGAGAGTTTTTTTACCCATGTTCACATTAAGGCGATGTAGATATGATTAATAATGTTCACAAGGGGGTGAATGTTGGGGTATGTTCACATTATTAATATGTAATAATGTAAGTATTGTTGTTATAACAATATTATGTTAATAATTTATGGGGTTAATTTTATATAGGTTGTTAGTTACTCGAATAAATTGTTAGTCACAATATATTCATATTTAGTGGGTTAGTTAGTTGGGTGATTGTTTAGTTGAGATTTTGTATGGATCTACCATCCCGAATTTAGGAACCTCATTTCCTATATAGTTTTTTAATAGTTTAATATGAAGTTAAGTTGAAGATTATTATTATTATTATTATTATTATTATTATTATTATTATTATTATTCATTGTTTGAGAATATTTTTTGAGTGTATTTTATTTGGATTATAGACCATAATCAATAGATACAAGGTGTTTAACCAATTCCCAAGCTTCCTAAATTGAAGCAAAAATAGGAGACCCTGCCACTTTAACTAAAAAGGATCCCACTAGCAAATCAGACATGTGTAACCCTTTCTAGTTTAGTTCACCTCTAGGGAAATGTCTGGAAATGTTATTTCTAATCAACACTTTCCATGGTTCATCTCTATTCAGAGCTCTAACTATCAATTTGATAACCAAAGTGATACCTTGAAGGCAAAGATCTTTCAATCCCAACCCACCAAGCTTTTGAGGGACACAACAAAATTTCCAAGCCACCACATGTCTTTTTTTGAGACCCCTACCATTAGACCATAGAAAATACCTTACAATTTTGTAGAACATGTTAATCTATGTTTTAGTAAACATTCAACAAGAGGTATAGTAGATACTATATGAAGAAATAACTTCTTGGCACACTTGAATACACCCTGATAGAGACAAGAGATGTTCATGCCATTTGGCAATCTTCTTATTGATATTTTCATACATCTAATCTCACATCTGCTTGAAGGAAGGAATAAGATCAAAAGGGATACCCAAATACCTAATCAAGTGGTTAGGTCCTTTCCATACCCACCCAAACCCAACCAAATAATCTAGGGGATTCTCATTCCAACCAATCATAAAATATTTATGAAGGGCAACTTTAGATCCAGAGGCAAAGCAATAGGTGTCAAGCTTGGATTAAACTTGATTCAAATTATCATTTTCAAGTTCCATAAATGAGGAAGCATCATTAACAACTAAAACATCAATAAGTTCAGAATTGTTTGGCAAAGAGAGGCCTTTAACTCGGGGGTGGGGGAAATCGTAAAGCTTCTCAGAAGATGGTGCAAGGCCTCAACAATAAGGAAACCAAGAAAGGTGTGAAGGGAAACCTTGTCTAATAGAACATTGAAGCTCAAATGACTAAGTGAGTTCACCATTTAATTCAATACTAGAAGAAACATCTCTAAATAGAACATTGACCATTCTATAAAATCTATCCTAAAACCTAAAAGATTTCAACACCATGTCAATAAATAACCATTCAATCCTATCATAAGATTTTTGAAATCAAACAAGATCATACCCAAATTTCGATTAGAATCGAGAGCCCATTGCATACCTTCCCAAATTGAAATTAGATTATCTAAAATATATATTCCTTTAACAAAACCTATCTATATCTCATAAATAATATAAGGAAGAAAAGAGGAGAGCCTCCTGGCTAAAATTTTAGCAAAAATATTATATGATACATTCAATAGCGTGATAGGTCTCCAATGTATAACTTGAGTGTGGTCTCCTTCCTTGGGTATGAGCTTAATAACTCCTATATTAATATCCATCCCTAAAAATCCAACCTCAAGAGCTTCCTTATACACATAGAGGCATTCTTGAGAAATCTAATCTATATTTGCCTTGTAAAATTCAGTAGGAAACCCATCAATCTCAGGACGCTTATCATCCTTAAGAGAATCAATAGTATATTTAACCTTGTCCATGGATATTTTGCTATCAAAAAAGGCACAAAGTTCTCAAGAGACTTTTCTAGGAATACATTTGGCCCACAAATCATTATATTTAATCACCTCAGGGCATGCACCATCAGAGAGAAAGAGATTTGAATATAAAGAAAAGAAAGCTAGTTTTATCTCTTCAGGTCATTAGACAAATAAAATCCACATTCAATAATAGAAATGTTTTGTTGGGAACTATTGGCCTTAATAAACTTGAATATTTTTTTTGATCCTTTGTCCCCAAGCTTGAGCCAATTCAACCTAGAGCGAATTTGGGCACCCCTGGAGATGAAGGATTGATGTTGCCTAAGTTGATGCTTAATCAATGAAAGGTTATCTAGAAGCAAATCATTATTCAAGTCATTTTGAATAGCAAGTTCTATAGAGATAAACCTTTCTTGGGTAACCAATGCTCTTCTCCTTCTTTTCTTGGCTTTAAACTAACCAAAGCTTCTAGAAAATTTCTTTGACAAATCCATGCAAGAATTCCACCCATCAATAATGGATGAGGAATTCAAGGTTGTTTTTATTATGTTTCAAGAAGCTCAAAAACCATCTCTAAAGTCAATATCTTGAAGGTGAGAGACATTGAATTTATATAGCCCCTTTCAGTTTGAGGATTTGTCATTCTCAATTTCATTCACAAAGAACTTAATCTCAATTGGATGATGATCAAAAATAATAAAAGGGAGAACCTTAACAGGGTTAGAGTTATCCTCTTACTAAATGAAAAAAAAAACTTTATTCAAATAGAATCTATCAAGCCTAGAGTATACCCTCCTATTGTTACATTGGTTGTTACACTAGGTAAACCAATTGCCTTTGCTTTGCCTTTTTGACTTTTGAAGTGGGTCAAACAAGTTGTGTATCCTTTTAATCTTAGACTAGAATAAAAGTTCATTTCCATTCCAAAGGATCGAATCCCCACCCTCATTGTCTTCTTTCTCCTCCACCATGTTAAATTCCCCCCCAAGGATCCAAAGGATATCTCTAAGGCAAGAGGTTAGCCAATTCCACAAATTTGATCTATCCCTAAAAATGTTAGGGGCATAAACATTACAAAGTCCAAAATAATGCCCATCTTTTTCAATTATAATCCACACATCTTTTTAACAAGGAGACGAGCCATGATTCGACACAAATTCAATGCATTCCTAGCACACAAGGAATGAAGCACCCCCTCTTCCTTTAGGATGTTTTGTTGAAAAGTGGGGGGTCCTTGGCCAAATAAAATCAAGTACAAAGTCAAGCTTAAACCCAACTAATTTAGTTTCATGTAGAAAAATAAAATCAATATCCTCTTGACTACCTACATTTTTTAACAATGGGCTTACGGTCGAGGGACTCAAGACCCCTCACATTCTAGCTAATACCCTTCATAAAAAATAGCATATGGGGTTACCTACTTAGGCAAGATTGAGGGATTATCCCCTCCCTTAATCTAATACAACCTCAAAAATCAAGGAGGAAATTTGATTTCTTTGGCCTTAAACTTTAAACCATCATTAGTTGAATGGAGCCTAGTTTTGGGCTTACTAAATGAATCCCCAATCATAGGGATAAGAAACTGACTATTGTTTAAGCTAGTTTTGAGCCTTTTAGCTCCTCCTCTACCCTTGCTATAAGGCAATGCATTCTCATCAACAATACCCAATGGGTCTAGGTCCCCATGATTAACAAAATTCAAATCCTTCAAGACCAGCTCAGGGGAAACCACCATGGGGGAATAAAAATTAGGGCACTCTTACACAAAAGGTGTTAGGGGTAAAGGAAACCATTTCATGGGGCTTGGCTCTAATGATAACTACCCTCAAAGAAGGGGATAACTTATTCATGAATAACACCACCCTCATCTTGAATAAAATAATCAAGGTCTAGAGGAGTATCAAGTGGAACCACAATACCCTCATCTTCCTCTATCAAAAATTCAAGGAGGGAGGTAGGAGGAAGATCAATAGACTAGTAATCCATTGCACAGGAAATCTTTGACATATCATTCGAGCTATTAACTCCAAGAATATTTTCTAAAAATATCCCACCTAGGCCAGGAGGGGATGCACTAATTTTATTAGAGTTGAGGTCAAAACAAATATTATCTCTCATATCAACATTCTTAGTGTGTTCAAGAAAACAATCAATGGAAAAAGAAACATACTAGCATAAAGGTTCAGTATGTACTTTTATTTTACTCACATTCACATACTTATTGAATAATGGGAAATTTTTATTGAGATGCCCATCTTTTTTGTAAAAAAACAAGAATTAAGTCCACCCAAAGAAAGAAATTTTCATATCTGTACATGAACATTTTCAATATCAACCCACCATGGAGTTGATTTAAAGGCTAAATCCTCATAGTCCACCAAAGGGTTCAATGGGATAGCTTTAAACATTGACTGGCCAACATTCCATAGAGGTTTACTAATAGATCTTATTTACATGTTCAAATTTTAAAAAAGAACCATAAAACCCCTTGCTTAAACATTCTACAAAATGTAACATATATACCCATTCCACCCTCCCAACATATAATTAATCCAATTATCTAAAAAATTCCTCGAGGGTAGCATATTTTTATTTAGGCACACAAATAAAATTCTAACATTCTTGAGTTGAGTTTCTTTCGACTAAAAATCCAAAGCCATCGATTCATTAGGGCACAAAGAAAGGGTCTTTCCTAGGCAAAGAGGCTTACTAATTTTTGCCAAGCACTGATTGCTAGATCTAGAGGTGGTTGAGTCTCCACTATAAAGGATGAAGAGGACTCCATCTGAATGATTTAATGCTTTCTCCTACCATAGAACCTTGCTAATTTTTTTTCCCCATAGGTGGTTTATCCTCCTATTTTTGGGCAAATTATTTTGCAAAACTTTCCAAAGAATAATCTTTATTATCTGCTTCGACACCCAAAGGGTCATTAATGCCTCCATCTTTCAAACCATCAATCACACGTGTAGGGGCATCGCTCTTGACCATACCCATATGCCCTTATAATGAATGCATAATAAACTTGATTTACCAATGATGGCTCATGGTTCAAGGAAAAATAGGCAAATGACCAAGCTAAATAAAAAGAAAATAAATGGAAGGAAATAATGAAAGAAAAAAAACATGCACCAAAAGTAAAAATCAAAACACAAAGCTACCCAACCAGATTAGAAAACAAGGACAATCGAAGACCAAGGTAGCAAAGGTATCCAAGGCTACAAATTGGCAAGAGTAAGGGCTTGAATTTCATCAATGGAGGATGACTATTCATTTTCCACTTGCAGAGGCCCAAGAACCTTCTTACTTCCTTATGTTCTGTATCTTCAAATTCTAGACTTCCTTTTGATAAAAAAATTCCCATCAATTTCACTAGAGGTAATTTCTTGCGTGATCATGTTGTTGTTCTTGTTAGGAGGGCATTAGACACTAATAGGGTAAATAAGTGGAGAGTTTTGAATAATTTTACCCTACAAATTTTTATTACATCCATGAAATGAGTTACTTACATTAGGACACTCCAAAATATGCATTTTCCCCATTTATTATTATGACTATCTTTTATACAGCTAAACAATTCCCTACCAAATCCTTCGTAATGGGTTTCAAAGTTAACCAAGCCCTCTCCAAAGGTCTTTGACAGGTGCCACTTACTTATTACAAATCATGTTTATTTACCTTCCCACTTCCAATCCAACCTACCATGTTGCTTCTTATCACCTCACTCTACTTGTCTCAACTGGTCCCGATCATCATTATTTACTCCTCATCCTTTTTCAATATATAATATTATTATAGTATATATTAATATATACTATAATATTGATATATAATAGCATTAATATATTATATTATTCCTATTTTTGTGGTATTTTTACTTGTGTGTTTTAATCTTTATCCAAATGACTTCCATGAGTATTCATTACCCAAATGACATTTTTATCATATATTTTTGGTAATAAGCGCAAGGCAAGGAGACATAATTTTGTACACAACCACTATAAACATTTGTTAGTAGGGAGGGGAGAAATGTTGAATATAATACACCAATTCAGGCTTCTCACCCCTAGCCTCTTTCCCCATTAGCAAAGTTTTTGGCTAGTGTAATGCCTAATGATCCACCATCATCTCACAATTATTACCAATGTGATATTATTCCAATTTTAACATAATAATATATTTTAATGTTAAGTTGAAGGCTTCCACAGGTAATTTTAATTATGTGTTATTTTTGATGGAATTTTTACTAATGTATTCTATACTCTATGGAAACAACCACCATGAGTAGTCAATACCCAAATGACATTTTTCTCATGTATTTTTGCTAATAATCACAAGGTGAGGGGACCCACTTTAACACATAGTGAGTCCCCTTGACTTATGATTATTACAAAAAATACATGATAAAAATGTCATTTGGGTATTGAATACTCATAGAGATCATAAAGGTCATTTGGATAATGACTAAAGCATACACCATTACAAATTCTTCAAAAACTAATATCTAATCTTTTATATATCAATATAATATATTATCAATACTAATATTAGTAATATATAATATTATACAATATAATATGTATGTGTGTGTGTGTATATATATATCTTAGATAAATCTATGTAAAAGATGTCAGGGGATATCATTCTTGAGGCACCTATTCTACTTATGTCACAAATATAATATAATATAAGTGCCTCGATAATGATATCACTTTGCATATGTTATATAAATATATCTAAGATATGTATGTTAGTTTAAACATTGTATATAGATTTTGACAATTATAAATATATAAAAAAGTGGTACAAATTACAATAGGTAATGTTACTCTTATCATGCAATTCCAAATATTCCAACATATACATCAACTAAACATATCTCTTACCAATATTTTCCAATGGATACATCCTTATTTTAATGTTGGACCAAATCCTATTAATAAATGAAATCTTGTAAGCAACATGTTTTTTCACATTGTTCCACTATAGAGGTTTTCAACTAAGGGAGCCAAAATCATTTTCATTACTTCTAACACTGATCTATTATTGGCCACGCTTTCTAGAGAAGCACCATGGATTCCCATCTCAAGCCTATTCAATGACACACATCCATTATTTTATTAGTTTAAAATGAGATTAATGTGTAATATAACCTACCTAGTCTTCGAAAAGGTGGAGTGGTCCTTGTTAAGTGGATTATGAAAAAACACTCATAAAGTCTATACAGTGGACATGATCATTAGGTATCTCAACTAACTATTATTTCAATTCCCTAGAGAAAATATTTAGGGATGACATATCGGCCTTTGCTATTGTCAGACTTTAAATTTATATTATTATTCTTGTCATCCATGGAATCCATGTCAATAACACCAAATAATTACTGGGAAACAAAAAAAGTATAGACAATTGTAAAGTTGAGAGTTAGTTTGTATAAATATTGCATGAATTATAATATATATATATATATATATATATATATATATATATATATATATATATGGTATTTTAGAAATTAATTACACTTTACTTGTGGGTAAAAATTATAAATTGCTCTCTTTTATTTTGAAAAAGAAAAGTAATCAAATAATGTCGATCGGAGTTTTCCTTTCATAGACATGAAATTATAGGATTATTTGTATTAATGCCACTATAGGTTATGCCTCTTACCATAATAATATCCTCTTTATATCATTAATGTAAAAGTATTACATAAAAAAAAAACTCTTAATGACATCCCTCTATAATGGAAGATTATGAACTTGCCTTAAAGTCTAGCAATTTTTTTTTTAAAATAAAATGTTTAATGTTTATATCATTGAAATAAATCCCAAATTAATCTCTCAAATATTAATTAAATATTAAAAACTTCTAATAAAGAGCCCAAAATTACAATGCGCTTCACTTATAGTTTGTATTGGGATATATTTAAGTTTATAAAGTTCCCATAGCCTAATTTATTCAAAATTATTAGTATTGATTCATGATGTTGCCATAACAAATTACTATGAAATTATACTTCATAATTTTATCCTCGATATTGTATCAAATGATTTCAATAAATATATGAAACAAAACTAGACATCACCTTTTTTGCCTCAAACCTTCTCGACTAAGTGTCTTAATGTCGCATAATGGTCTATTGTTAAGTGTTATGTTATAAAACTTGTTGGATATTTTGTTCTATTTCCTTTTTCTTCAACGCACTTTTTGATTCTACACTCTACCATACTCCTAAAAAGCATTGTAAAAAGGGATTGACCATAACGGTTTACTAGGTTGAGGGATTATTGGTGTCCATGCTCTTATACAAAGGTATGGTTAAACTAGTTGTCCAATCTGCCAATAAGCCGTTAAATATTTATATGATGTGTTGAAATAGGATTTTTTATTCCCAACTTAGATATCTTTCATGTAAACCATCTATGTCTTGGGCCTTACATGTTTCTAACTTCTTAATCCCTAGCTGGTTGTTTATAGTTGTAAAAAAATCATTTTTGATATTGATTATAGGGCATGTGTCTTTTTCCTTTTCATGTTCATACAACTATTTTGAATATTCCAATGACTTCCATGTGACACAAACATAATTTAAATATCCCATCCCAATCAATAGACATAGACATAGCAAGTGGGACAATCATAGTTCTATCACAGTTAATGTGGATAAGTTTAGAGTCAATGAACATGGTTGTCCTACACTACTTTCTAAGAAGCACGATCCTATCCAAGAATATTTTTAGATTCTGTATCTGATCATGCATAGTCACAACCTTTTATTTTGTTGATTTCCATTATTAGACATAAGAAATAATTATTAAAAAATTTAGATCTAAGCTAGGTAAATTTATTTCTAGTGTTTAAAAAACACATATTTCCATATTTATAAAGTTGTAGTCATAATTGTTAATAAATTTTAGACACTCAAATATGGTCATGAATACTTGATAATGCTATTTTTGGCCCACTTTCACTTTAATTGACTTGAACACTTAAATTGGTCCTATTTTTCCACTTCAATATTGTTTGTTTGTAAATGAAGATGGGTTCATATAGTATAGGGTTAAGAATATATACATGAATAAGCATAAGGGTGATAAATAGATCTATAGTAGGCCAATTAATTACAAACTTAGATAAACAATGTTCTGAATTTAAATGTTGAGATATGTTGAAAATGGAAAGTATAACTAGTGATTGATATTAAAATAAATGGAAAATAAGATTAATTAGTTGGTTTACTATGAACATGTAGATCTAATATGGAATAGGTTGGAATTAGGTCAGATCTAAATTCTAGATCAATAATCAAATTTTATAATTTTGCATTTTGTAGACTCAAATGCTTACTTCAGATCTAGATAGTTATGTCGATGTTAGTGTCAAAGTTGGACACAGGTGTCCAATACATAATAGTGACTGGATCTAGATGTGACCACCTAGATCCTTTTGGGTTTTTTTTCACCTTTATTTTGGTGTACTCATATCTTTATCATAGGCTAGCACTCCTTGTCAAATGATCAAAACCCTAGTTCTTCATATTTAGAGTGACTGTGAAAAAATGGGTTAGTGGGCACATAGTGGTGAGCTATCCTAAGGACCCCTCTATCAAAAGGCATTACCTACATAGCCAATACTTTTAAGAGGGCCTTAGGCTTGTGTATTTCTCCCCTATTTGTTGGTTTGTGTGTGCACAAGGATGCAATGTGTGATAAGCAAGTACATAGAGTGACCTAGCTTGTAACTTATAAAATATGGCTCATGGGATTCTCCTTCAGTAATTTAGACCTATGGAAATACTGATCCTATACCTGATATGAAAATAAGGATGAATAGGGTATATTTGATCACTTGAATAATTAATTGAATGTTTTTGGTAAGTTACCTTATGAGTTTCTAGGTAAGGAATGAATGATGATTGATCATGCATATATACCAATCCTTTCAGGAAATATCTCATATTAAAGCACTTAAGCTAATCATAAAGATACATTTAATTTTCAAATTTGATGACTTTAGTCCATTGGATACTTTGTTTGGCATATGCCACTTACATTGGCATATGCGTCTAGCTGGGAAACCAATGTTCAAGAAGTTATAAAATAGGTACATGTTCAAAACTTGTAGAGGATAATAACAAGTAGGTTTATATAATTTTGAGAAATATAGAAGGCTTGGTCATTATAATAACATATGGTTGGACTAAGACATAATTTATAGCTATAAGAGATAGCATATGCAAGCCTTTTACAATGGTAAGATCTTAAAATTGAAGGGTACAATTATGATAGGTATTTTCCAAATGTATAATTTAGATTTAGCATCTACATTTGCCCCCCTTTAATCTAGTATTTGAATTACTAGTTTAAAAGAAAATAAATGTGTACTTGTGTGTGTATAACACACCTTGACCCTACATGAGTCCAAATTAAGTGCTTTGTTAGTGACTAACCTGCAACCAAGAACATGTTACATTATATAATCAATGAATATAATATAAGATTGAAAGCATTTGAAATGTTTAAAATTAAAGAGAGCAAGGTTAGGAGTGTATGCAATAAAAAATGAATCATGCCTATAAATCAATCCTAACTCGGATAAGATAGATCATACTTACACTTCTGATTGATGATACATTAGATAATCAGGAATATGACCAATTTGTGGATCCATTAGACCCAATAAGGGGATCTCTTTTCACAACAACAATACTAGGAAGGGTTCTAAAGACTCCAGTCAAGCAAAATCACATAATAACCCTAATGTTTTCATATTCACTAAACTAATAACAAGTAAAGTCTAATTTAGTGCTCACCAAAGCTTGTGGCACAAAGTGGAGGTAATAAACATTAAAAGTTAACATGCATAAGAGACATATACTCACATCAATGTATACAAAATCATAATGCATGGAAGAGAAGTAAAAATGCATATCTATATACTCTTACAAAGGAGGAATAAAGTTAGGAATATTTACCTTTGAAGACAAATCCGTTGAGCTTCAATATCTTCCTTGGCCAAGGTGCATCATAAGAGGTTATAGTGGTATGTAAGGATGATAAGGATAAATCAGCTCTAGGCTACACAACCTATCAATACATCCAAAAGACTTTTCCATAAGATAAGATCCGTATCTTCAAAGAAAATTTGAAACCCTAAGCTTGATCCTCAAGCACAATGGTGGATAAGTAGATGCATAATAACTCTTCTTTTTATCTTCTCTAAATAATGGCAAAATGATATTATATATATAGGTAGATTTAACCCTAAACCCTTCCAAAAGTTTTGGCTGATAGGGTCAACCTAGTTGACCTAGTACTATTATTGATAAAAATTCACTAGGTCATGGGCTAGGTCGGCCAAGAGCTGACCTATACCCTAAATTAATTTCACTAATAAGAGTATAGGGTCGACCTAGTTGACCTAGTACTGTAAACTATCAAAAGGGGTTTTAAGTTAGGAAAGGGAGATGAAAGGTGGGAAATGATTGGAGGAGTATACAAGAGAGAAGAACAATATTAGGGTAATGGTTTTTAGGAGACAAGTGTGTAGATAACAAGTGGTAAAAGGGAAAACAATCTTGTGAAGTACTAATGATCTACCCATCCCTTTCCTGGTGTACCCCTTAGGCCGTGCACTCAGAGAGATTGAGACTCGATGGGTTCCTGTAAGACAAAGAGCATTAGTAATTGATAAAAGTTTGAAAATATTATGTGTATACATATGCCCCATTTGAAGCTCATCACGTGTCACGTGAGTGCAACATGAGATGGTGCTTTGAGAATAGAACATGATGATACATAACACTAATGCTAAGTAAAGTGTAAAAATAAGGTAAATGAAAGGATAGAGTTGAAAAACACATACCTTTACCAACCTTAGTACTGTAGATAAAGAAGGAGACTACGATAGAAGTGAAGGCATCCAATGTGAAGAACATTAGGTGAACATGTAGATATTAGTGCAAAAAGAGCAAAAAATCAAAATTTTAAAAATATAAGCATATAATAATGGAAAATATTCTCTATGACATCATGATTCTAGAAATTTTTTTGATTAAAAAAATGAGTGAGTAAAAATAAAGATATGATCAGAACAAAGAATCTAATGGTAAATATTTGAAAGGTAAAGAATTGTGAATAGTAAATTTAAATAGGGTGAAAAAAAGTCATTTGATATTGTTTAACTTATTTGGAGAGAAAAATAGAGCTCTGAGAGACTGAATGAAAGATAAAAGATCCAAGATGGTGAGGAGATGAAAATTGAGACAAGGAGGATGCCTAATAGCTACAACACAAGCAAGCAACTGAGATTTTCAAACTTGTTTTGAGTATTTTATTGAAAATTAAGTGTTTTATTTAAATTTGTAATCTAGACCAATTATAGAAACCTAAATGAACCCCATTAAATTGCTAAGAGAACTAGATGCCAAATGGGGAAATGGGTTAAAAAGAATAAGAGTAATAAATGTTGAAGGCGTTTATTACAAGTAGGGCAAAGAGTTGGTAATCTGATTCAACTAGGTCGACCCAGTCGACCTAGTAGGTCAAAAATCTTGATTTTATACTACTTAGTAGGTATGGGTCAACTTAGTTGATTGAGGTAAAGTGATGAACTAGTACCCCTATGCTGACTTAGTTGATTAATCCACTTTGCTGACTTAGTACTAAGGGGAAAATGAAAGGGTTGACTTAGTTGATTAAGCCCACATAGTCAACCTAGTATTATTTAGTCAACTTAGTATGTGACTAAGTGGCCGATATAGTACTAAAATGTAGGAAATTAGCTAAAATATTACGTTAAAGGGCCCAAGTTGATCGAGTAAGTACTAAAATGGTTGAGTAGGCTAAAAATAGGTGAAATAGGTCAAAAATGGATAGATGAAGGCAAATTAGGTTTGTTTTTGTTAATATTTAAAAATAATGTATTTAATTATGAGTGACATAGAGGTCTAATGCATCTTTTATTATTGGATGGTTGCAAGGGCTTCATAAATTTTGGTGATTAGTAGATGAATCTTGGATACCAGATCTATTAGAGTGATTAATAGTGGAGGACTAAGCTAGGTTAGTCACACTAGGTGTAAGAGGCATCATGGAGATGTGTTGAGTACCACTGAATGGATATCTAGTAGTCATTTTCCTAGGAGCTTGAGACTAATTGACTAATACCTTTAGGTGGGTGGTGGATGGGGATATCATCAAGGTCAATATCACACTAGAGGATGTCCATTCTATACTTGGACTTCTAATAGGAGGGACATCAATGATCATGGGGATACTAGATGTGTAGGAAGAGAGACGAGCATTAGCCCAATGGCAACATGCTTGGATAGGATATATTTAGAGATAAGGGTGAGCCTATTTGATATATATATAGCTCAAATTTTAGATATTTATAAGGCAGTGATAGGACTTATGACATCACATATGTTATGTCACAAGTCGAATGACAAGGTACCATTGTATGCAATAGCCTTGTGCTAGTCAATATTAGAGCACAAGGAACTTTATGACCTGATTTATATCATCTAGGTTCAACTCATGCATGATATGTATGGGATGCTATATATAGGGTAAAAGATCATGGGACTAGTGACATTATTGAGTACTTGGATATACAATAGGTTCTTGATGTACCAACTAATTGGGTTGCCTTGTATAATTGATGATCAATTGTCTCAAGTGTTGAGATGGAGATAAGATTAGGTGGTATGGGTCATGCCCCATGTGCCAGTGCTATAGATTGTCACATGAGTAGATATCTCATGGAAACCATATGGGTACATCATGATAATATGGCTAAATTGGAGGATGGTAACAACATAGTTAACACGAGCATAGATTATAGGCCACTACACCTGGTGGGTAGAGTTACATCTAATGGCATGCTTTCTAAGGAAATTTATACTCCCTCACCTAGTGGATCCTATAGTGATGCCCACATTTTAGGCTAGACATGCGAGAGATCTAAGGGGAGAGGAGGAGAGGGACCACCAGTTATGAGACTAGAGATCAGATTGTGGCATGAGAGACCATATATAGGTCGAGTATGATGACCATCAGCTAGAGAGAAGATGGATGTGGATGTAGGAGAGTGCCATAAGTACCACAACCAATACCATAGTAGGACTGATGACCATATCAGTCATACCACTGACATAGATGCCAATGATGAGAGTGAGCATAAAGGGTGATCATTTAGGACAACCCATTAGTCAACCTAGGGTAGAGCTAGTCTATAGAGGCACCACTGAGGAGAGGCTTAAGATAGGCACAAGTGGTAACCCTAAGGTTTCCATTGATAAGGGGGACTCCCACAAATGAGTCAATTAAAGCATAAGCCATTGAAGAGACTATGCTTGGTAGTCATAAAAATGGGGAAACAATGATAGGCAACATTTAGACAAGTAATAAATGGTTTAAATTTATTTAAGTTTTTTGAGATAGATTATAGATAGATAGATTTTGAGATATATCTAGGATTTAATAGCTATTTGGTTTTATTTTTGTAGATATTCTAGAGGAGGAAGAGACTAGATGGGAAATCCTAGTGAGGGGAACACTCTATGAGATCCTAGATGGAGTGTTAATGCCATATGACCCTACCACATTAGATGATATTATGGTACCATCTACCCCAACTCAAGTGAGCTATCTTAGACTAGTAAGAGAGGTTGAGAGGTGAATATAGGTGCATAGAGATGAGCATTAACCACTAACATGGGTGGGAATAGGAGAGGCATAAGCGTGGCAGGCCTTGGATTAGGAGAGAACCACACATAAGGCTACCATGAGTCAGTTAGCATAAGTATAGGCCTAAGTAGCCAACCTATACGGTCAAGTGATAGGCTTGAGATCTCAGACATCCTTTTTATATCATACTATTTAGAGGGATTATCTAAGGGATCTATGGACAACATGTCTAGGCCACAAACTAGACATGATAGAGCCCAGTTGTAGAGTTGGAGTGATGTATTTTGTACTTTGTATAAAATACACACAATATATATATATATATATATATATATATATATATATATATATCTGATTTTGATAGTTGGATGTTGATCTTATGTGTTTGTATTATGGTTGTGGTTGTGGATGCATAGATATATTTATTTATAGCACATGTATTTTGTTTTTGTTGTATATGCTATAGGAAATATATGTGTTATGGTTTCTTTTCTAGCATTATGCAAGATACATGCATGGTTAAAAAGAAACAAGCAAAAAGACTTGGTAAAATAATCAATAAAAAACAAATGTACTACATACTATTCCACGTTGGGAAATGTGTTATAACAAAATATGACTAAGAAACCAAAGAATGGTAAACAAGAGGGCCAAAAGTTGTTTTTAAACCATGAGAAAGATTGGACACCAAATTAAAACAAGTAAAATCACACTAAATCACATTGGGAAGTATGAAAATAATGTAATAAAATGGAAAGCACATAAAATATCAAATGGTATTAAAAAAATCAATTAAGTCAATCAATCATGCTAAATCATGTTGGGAAGTATAAAAAAAACAAAATTGGAAAAATTGGTTTTTAAATTAATCACACTAATTCAAGCTGGGAAGTGTGAAAAACTGAAAAAATAGTTGGATTCTTACATGCAATTAGAAAATAAGAAGATAAAAGTGAAAGATTAATGAAGTAAGCATAAAACATACTAAATAAAGATGGGAATCATGTCCATGATGTGTAACTCATAATCAATCACATCTTATCTCATATTTGACACATGTAATTTTATTGTGAGTTGGATTATTGGAAAGCTTTGTGAGGAAGGCTAGGTCCTATTTGTGGTCTTACACTGCAACTCATAAAGGGAACACCAATGAGGTAGAAAACTTAGGCTTAATGATGAACCAACATGTTATCTCAAGTGTTAACCATGTGTATGCTTCATTTGTGAAAGGGAATAAAGGGGATGAAAAAGAGATCTAGAGTATACCAATAGAAGAAGATTATAATGAGAGGAATTGTCTGCTAACTAATCACATGGTAAAGAAGAAATGACTAAAGGGAGCAAGGTTTGTGTGACCAAGTCACAATAATAATGATCCTTGTGTTTATAGAGATAAGATAACAAACAATCATGAAAAAGAACAAGGGAGTCACAAGAAAGGAACTCATAAAGAAAAATAAGGCAATGACAAAGAAATCCATAAGAGAACATAATGACATCATAAGAAATATAAAGTGTGAAATTAAGTCATCATGTAAGATATATAAGAATTTGATAGAGTGTCAAATGATATAAAAAATAAATATAGATAAAGTTAGAGCACGTGTCCAATCTAAATGAATATGTAAGAACACCATGCATGTGCTCGTAAGTACTAATAGATTTGTCCACACACATTATCCATAACATCTAATAAGTATCTATGTAGTTGAATGTGAACTATAGTTAATGTCTCATCAATCTTCAACGAAAGTTAGGAAAATACTTCAGGTCAAATCTCTTCAATAGAAAATGTATGAATGCTTGAAGGATCATGTTGATGAGGGATATTAGGTAAGGTATTCTTAGGAGAATGTATGGGAGTGGTCTCTACAAGAGATGAAGGGGTCATCGATTGGGAAGGATCCATAGGTGAGGGACTCATGGATGGAGAAGGATCCATGGTTGAGGGAAGGTCCATGGGTGAGGGACTCACGAGTGGAGGAACAATAGGTGAAGAAGGGACCATAGGAGGAGATGGAGCCATAGGAAGTGGAACCATGGGGGAAGAAGGGGGAGCCTTCTTGTGAGAATGACCTATGGGAGAAATGGTAAAAGGTGTAAGAATGGTTAAAAGGTGATATTTAAGATGATACTAAAGGATGAGTAAATTATTGATGTAATGTGTGCCACATTAGTGCCAGAGATAATATACCTCTCCATATTTAGGAATATACTCAGGTAATACTTTTGGGGGAGGTATGGCATTGTCTAAGGATTGAGGAGTAGTAAGACACAAAGTGTCAATATATTATCATAGCTTGTGACAATACATGGATGAATGGTTATTTATGCCATGAAAGCAATATATACACCTATGAGTAGTCTTAGTTGGTGTTCTCATAGGAGGAGGTGTAACAAAAGCTATAGGATATTGGTATAGGGAATAATATTTAGTCTAATGATCAACAACTTTATGAATATAAAAATAAGGCTGATCAACCCATTTGGTGGATGAAGGAACTTTCTATGGTAGAGAGAGCAAGACATCACCAAGAGAAGGTAGAGCTGGTGGAGAGATTAGACAATGCTTGACTATAAGAATGATAGGATAGGAAGTAGGAATAAACTCAGCTAAATTACGCATGAAAATGAGATCTGAATTAGGCTCTACTAAGGGAGGGGTGGGGTCCATAAAAGGTTGAAGGAGAGTCACATGCATCTCATGGATAAGTAGGCTATAGAGGTCATGTTACCTAGAAAAGTGATAGGGACCAGTCATAACATGATCCGTAAACATACTTCTACAAGGTTATTCAGGAAATGGAGGTGTCTATATCATATCTACCCTATGATAAAGAGGAAAAATACTAAAATTAGAAATGATATACGATGGAACATGGGAAGATATACTAAAATATTGAAGTAAAGAGGAATGATAATAAATAATCTCAGTATCACAGGCCTGAACAAAACCTCATAAGAATGGATCATCTAAGGTATAACCATCAGCGTAATTAGGTGTATGAAGATCAATGGCATAAGTAGGGATGACCTTATCATCTGATATGGTGTGATGAATGGAATGTTGAGTCTTAGTTAAGACAATGGGGATGCCATCACAAGGTAGTTGATGAGAATGAGGTTGAAAAAAAGTGGGAAACTGAAAGATGAGATGAGGTGAGAAATCAAAATTTTTAATCTTAAGATTGATCTCATCAAGCTCATCATTATTAGAATATAGGAGGTTAGGGAGAATATTCATGATGAGTTAAAGATGACCGTTGTAACCTTGATTAGAATTGATGGGAAATTTAAATCATTGAGACTCATGAAATGGAATGTTTGACAAGGGTTCAAGGGTAGGAATCTTGAATATACCCTGGTCTTAGAATTGTTCAAAATTCCAAGGTTTAATGTCAAATTTAATCCTATATATAGATGCATTATGGAGAATTTTAATGCATTGGTAGGTAGAAGAAGCAATTGCCCTAATACAATGGGTCCATGGCCTACCAAAAAAAATGTTGTAAGATAAAGGAAAGTTAAATATCATCACCTTCACATGAACAATGACATGTGGGATGGTAATGGGGAGCCACACACAACCTAAAGGAGGCATTTACCTTTGATCATAGCCTTAATAGGTGATGTATGTGGATTTAATATTGCATTCTAAATATCCAAGGGTTTTGATAAAATCAAGAGAGGCAACATAAGTGCTGAAACCCTCGTCAATCATGGCATGCTTGAATTGGATATCACCAATTTGGACACTAAGAATAGAGGAGGATCATTTAAATGAAGTATAATCTCATTATGAATCATGGAAGCAATGGGAAATTTGAGGGAAAGAGAAGTGTCTATTGTATCATCAACATATATTGAGATTTATTTGTACTATTGTAACATGCCATCTTTAGATCTAAAAAAGGTTGCTTCGCATCCTACTAGAGGAGGATGAGGGATGTTCATTATGACTAAAAGATACATAAGATGATTAGGATGACATGGATAGGTCCTCATAAGTTTGAGAAATGGGATTTGGGATGGGAGAATAGTGAGTTCTATGATAGGATCCCACTCATCATAACCCATAATAAGATTGTTAGAAAGAGATGCATAGTCTTGAAGGAGGTCCTCGGAAGGAGGAGCCAAAGTACATGTGTATTTATGTTGATAAGAGGTAGAATTTTTAATAAGAGGACAATTTTTTAGATTATTTTGAGAATATGGAGCAGTTGATGTAGATGTGGTTTGAGAATTGCTAGAAGAAGTGTTGATAGAAGCTTGCATGTCATTGGTGTTAGGTAAAGAAGATGGAGGGATGGTAGAAATAGAATGGGAAATGTTATCCAAGGGAGGTGTTGGAATTGTTTGATCAAAATTTATAAGGTCATCTTGACCTAACTCATTTAAGTGAGTTGGAGAAGAATCTTGGATAACACAAAATGTGTGGGATAATGGAGTAGTGTAGATGGGTTGACGATCAATGAAAGTAATCGCCCTTCACATGTTAATCATATTGCCCACATTCTCTTAAGGAGTTGGGTCAATAATACTATCAAGATTATTGGTAGAAGGGGTGGGTTTATCTTGGGTATCTTGGTGATTTGGAAGAGGGTCTTTATAGATAGCCAAATGAGCCTTAGATTGATTCAAATCTTGAGATTTAATATGTGTTTCATGGAATTTGAAAGAAATGTCATAGGATTAGTGGCATTGAAAAATGATAGAATTATGGTCAAAATTAAGACCAAGAAGAAAATCCATAGCCAAATTCTGAAGTTACCTACATGTATCATGAGAATGACCCCAACTAGCATAAAACCAACAAGATTTAATAGGATGGGTGGGATCAATTTCTCATGGGAAAGGTCATGGTAGACATTTTAGTAATTATACCGAGGATAAAGGTTTGTGAATGTTGATGTTATTGGTTGAAGAGAAACGAGGATTAGTGATAGAAGGGGAAGCTTGTTTTAGAGTTTGGTTAGGAACAACAACTTGAATAATGTGAATGGTATCATAAGAGTCTGTGACACCATCATTGGTAGCATGATGATTCTTGTTCTTAAGTAACATATGAGTACTTGTATAAGGTTGGGATGGCTTGAATCTATGCATAAGGAAATCTTGATGTTTAGCTTGGTCAATAACCTCCTCTAAAGTACATGGAGAGAGACTTTGGACCCGATATTGCAACTTGGGTAAAAGAACATTGGTAAAGAGATGGAAAAGGTTGTCATCTTCCATATTATGTTCACATTTATTAGACAAAGTCTTCCATATTTTAATGAAATATTGGGTGGTTTTAGTTTCAAGTTTCTTACAATTTATAAAATGGGTCAAGGTATTCTTAGGAAGATCACTCATTTATAAATATTATACTAGAGCTTTTACTAAATCTTCCAAACTATTAATAGAATGAGTTTTAAGCTGGTTGTACCAATCTGAAGCATCACCCATGAGAGTTTTGGCTAATAGATGGGTATTGGCAAAGGTATTTAATTTGATCCAATATTTATGTACATTTCTAAAGTATTTTAAATAAAGAGAAGGATCGGTTGACCCATTGTAAGAAATGGTAGGGGTTTTACCTCCTATATCGATATTAGTAATTTGAGATGTAAGATGATTATTTTGAAGATGGTTGATTGTATTGTTGAAAATAGGATGTTGATGGATAAGATTACCATGGGAATCCCTAAGAGGAGGTGGGAGAACATTTTGATTATGTGTGCCCCATGACATCTATTGAGGGTGGGTTTGAAGATGGATAAGGTGATTTTGAATTTACATAATTTGATTTGCATTATTAGCTTTAAAAGCATTCATTTGATTAAGGGTTTGTAATAGAAGTTGATGGGTTTGAGTTGTATTATTGGCATTGTTTGAAGCATTATAATTGGAAGTAGTGGCTTGGGTACCACTAAGGGTGTTAGTAGGAGTTTGAGAGGAGTTGTTAGAATGTGAGGCACTAGTGGCATAATTCGCTTGTATATCAATAGATGGACTAGTAAAGGGAATAGAAGAGGAAGCACTAGAGGCATGGTTACCATGGGTAACAAATGATGCACTAGTGGAAGAATTGAGAAGAGTGGGTCTTGGAAAAGGCCCACTAGATGTAAAACCCACCATGTTAGTAGAGATACTAAGCATGGAGGTAGATGAAATCAAAGAAGTCATGGTATGAGAAGGGGTCAAAATAAAGGGAAGAGGATGAGAAATAAAGAAATTAGTATCCCCAAATCTGTGTGAGAACATTGGAGAAGGTGAATGAGGCTTTTTGGTTTGACCACTTATCATGAGTTGGTAAATGGTATAAGAATATTTTACGTGATGTTGAGGAAATTTAGAGATGAAAAAGAGCATTTTTGGGGTATACTCTAATTCAAGTTGATCTTCAATTGAGAAGAGAGGATTACAAAGTGAAGAAGAATGAGGAGGGGTCCCATATTTTATGTTGTGAGTGGTTATATGAACATTGCTTTCATCTAGGATAGGAGCCATAAACTACTTATGGGAGAACCTATTAGGGTTGGTAGGACTCATCATATATGTTGAATTTAGCTTAGTGTTATCTTTAAACATGAAGTTCATGATGAAGGAGAGGGATTAGGTAAGGCTAATTTGATGAGAAAGCAAGGAAATAAGAATGAATAGATAAGAGTATAAAGTTGATTAGGTCGACCTAGTACTGGAAATAAGGTCTAAAAATAAGAAAACAAAGATGATAGGGTTGACCTAGTACTATTTAATGGGATATAAAGTAACCTAATAATGATATAGAGTCGATAGGGTTGACTTAGTACTATATATTAAGGGGTAGAAAATAATACTGGGTCAACTAGTTCGACCCAGTACTGTAGGTAAGGAAAATAAATAGTCTGTAAGAGGTTGTGTCGATCCGAATGACAATGTATTGAAATAGGAAACATTTTAAAATTTAATTGAAAGTAATAAATGAAAAGAAACACACAATCAATTGGGTTAATAAGGATGATCCAATTGAAGCACACAACATAAAACCTTACACCAACGCTGGCCAACATAAGTTTTTGCAATACAACATACAATGATCAAAGAGAAAGTAGTCAACTTAGAAAGTAAATTATAACTAAGTGGTCATCCTAAATGTTTTTATATTATTATAATCTTATTTTACGTGTGATAGGAAACTTGGCTAAAAGTAAGGAACTAAAAAGCAATCTATGGATAGTTTCAAGATGCTTAAGTTGAAAGGGATCTATGTTGGCAATGATATTGGATTGGTATTGGAGTATACCCCCTCACTTCATAATCCTATAGTGATAAGGTTATCGGGTGCTTTTCTAATATATACCATTAACCACGTGTTTACACTTGACCATAAAACTAAGTCAACTTCCCCCTTGGTGTGATGAAATCCAAGTAGGTAGGCTTTGGGTAGACAAATGTTTAAATGTATTTTATAATTATGTGATTTGCTAGTGTGTGAAATAAAGAAAAAAATAGTGTAACTAAATGATATATTAAAAAACCACCTAATTATATTGTGTGATCTATTCTATGCATACAAACAATTGAAAGTGAAAGTATGAATTAATTACTAGCATATAGATGTTAATTCTGATTTGAAGCATAGTATATTATCGATTCATATGACAGTGTATGTAGACATTATACAATAGAGTCAACAATGCCACTACTATCCTACTAGAGCAAGTGGATTTAAGAACTATGTCGATAGGGTCAACCTAGTCTTACAAATAGAAGACAAAATATAAAACTAGGTTGACTAGGTCGACCTAGTTTGTTGTATGAGGGTAGTTTTAAAGACTATAGAATGTGAAAAATATAATTGTAAGGAAGAACTAAAATTAAAGAGATAGAGAGAAAGGAACCTTGGTGGGTTGGAAGATGTAGAGGAATGTGAGATTACTATTGAAGTGCCTTGAATATTACTTGCAAATTTTGCCAAGTGTGTAGAATGAATCAACCTAGTTCTATAGTTTTTTGTTTGTTGAAGCTTGTGAACATGACTATACCAACTTGGTCAACCTAGTATATTTTATGGAACCTATTAGGAATACTATATTGGCCTGGTTGACTTAGTATTTTTTCTAGAGCTAAATAAGAGTACTGTGTCAACCTATTCAACCCAATAGGCTATTTAAAAGTGAAAACCTATATTGTGTCAACATGTTTGATTCAATAACCTATATTTGATGAAAACCTACATATAAATAACAAAGTCATTTTTATGCAACTATGTGTTAAACTTGCACATAAAAGCTAGAAACTATACCAGACCTATTGACCTAGTATCACAAATATAGAAAAATAATAAATAAAATGATAGAAAATGAAAAATGTGAAAGAAAAATTACAAGGGTTAGATTCACATCGAGTTCACTAGAATGTATGAAATCAAAAAATGCATGATGTCTATAAATCAATCCTAACTCAAAGAAGATAGATCATACTTACACTTCTGATTGGAGATACATTAGATAATCAAGAACATGACCAATATGAGGATATGTTATACCCAATTAGGGGATATCTTATCATAAAAAAAATACTAAGGAGGGTTCCAAAGATTATAGTCAAACAAAATCATGTAATAACCCTAACTAAGCCCTATGTTTTCATATTCACTAAACTAATAACAAGTAAATTAAAGTCTAATATAGTGCTCACCAAAGATTGTGGCACAAAGTGGGGGTAATCAACACTAAAATTAAACATGGATAAGAGACATATACTCACATAAATGTATACATAATCCTAATGCATGGAAGAGAAGTACATATGCATATCTATCTACTCTTACAAAAGAGTAACAAAGTTAGGAATACTTACCTTTGAAAACAAACCCATCAAGCCTCAATCTTTCCTTTGGCCAAGGTGCTTTGGAAGAGATTATTGTGGTATGTAAGGATGACAAGGATAAATTATCTCTAGGCTACACAACCTATCAATGCATCTAAAATACTCCTCCACATGACAAGATCCGTATCTCCAAATAAAGTATGAAACCTTAAGCTTGCTCCTCAAGTAGAATGGTGGATAAATAAATGCACAATGTATCGTACTTCTTATCTTCTATAAATAATGGTGGCATGATCTTGTATATATAGGTGGATTTTACCCTAAGCCTTTTTAAATGTTTTGACTGACAGGGTTGACCCAGTCGACCTAATACTATTATTGATAAGACTTCACTAGGTCACGGGCTAGGTCGGCTAAGAGTCGACCTAGACCCTAGATAAATTTCACCGATAAGATTATTTGGTCGACCCAATCAACCTAGTACTGTAAACTATATAAAGGGGTTTTAGGTTAGGAAAAGGGGGATGAAAGGTGGGAAATGATTGGAAGAGTATACAAGAGAGAATAAAAAGCTTATGGGAATGGTTTTTAAGAGATAAGTGTGTAGATAACAAGTGGAAGAAGTGACAAAAATCTTGTGAAGCACCAATGGTCTACCCACCCCTTTCTTGATGCACCCTTTAGGGCATGGATTCAGAGAGATTGAGACTAGACAAGTTCTTGCAAGATAAAGAACATCAATAATTGATAAAATTTTGAAAATATTATGTGTATCCAAGGAGTACACCTATGTATTGATGCAACCATCTTGAATTTTGTCAATTTGATTTGAAAAAAATGTTTCATTATAAATTATTTAAACTGAGATTAGGACAAATCTAAAACTTGTAATTGCATATATATATATATGTATGTATGTATGTATGTGTATGTATACACACATGTATGTATGTGTGTGTGTGTGTACACACACACCCACACATATATACATACACACACACACACACACACACACACACACACACACACACACACACACACACACACACACACACACACACATATATACATACATGCATATACATACCTTACCCCCAACCTTGGAGAAAATGTGAGTTTCCACTTGATAGTTGAGGTTAACTCAACTGTACAACCCAATAATACTTATAAATTGGTGAACATGAGTGATCCAAGTCAACTCACACCATACATATGGTTTGGGTGGATGATTTTATTACTCCATCCTATAAACTTGGCAATATTGAGTAATTTCATCACCTCAACCTTGCAAAAAGTGAACCAACTACTGTAGTAGATTGAATCAATAATAGTTTAGAAAATCCCATCCTAGTGTATGCTAAAGTCCATATAAGTATATAAAATTTGAAATTGATTTTGAATTTTTAATTTAAGATGGTCTTTGCATGGCATATGCATCTTATATGTCTAAAGCTGAAATTTGGGTATAATAATGGTGCCAATGTATAGAAGGCTACCACAATTGTGTATATGAATCATATAAATGTGAAATTTGGCCAATTTTGAAATTTATACAAGTGTGGAAGACATGTTCCAACGACATACCCCCATTGAATTTGGAAAATATGAGAACTAATGCAAGTGTGGAGAACACATTTCCATAACATTCACCCACTATAATTTGAAAATGTTGACTTTTGAACAAGTGTGGAAGTCATGCCTTTTTTTGCATGCCACCATGATATGTGCCCCCCTTTTGAGGTGAGGGGAAGTAAAAACTGGTAGTTACATTACCTCAAAAGGATCAAATAATTGTATAATATATGTATGGATCATGTAGCATATAAGAATAACATGTTTAAGTAGATATAACAATGGGGTACATACTATGTGATCACATTAAATCCTAAGTGCATGATGTGAATCATGTCAATGTCTAGATAGTAACAATACAAGCTCAACAAGCAATCAAACACACACACAAGAACACTCAAAATAAAATCAAAAGACAATGGTACAATGAGACCTTAAACAAGGGGCATGTTCAAATGCCACACAATCAAAGGGGGATGGCTTAGATAAATGTCCACAAGGAAAGAAATGACATATTCAAATGCACATACAATAAACAATGACATATTTACATGTCAAAATAAATGAACAAAGGCATGGGACTGCAAATAATGGAGCATATTCAAATGCTCAATCAAGAAAGATAATAATAAGGAAGGAAAGACACTCAAGGAAGTGCATAAATGAAAATCATAGATTATAAATAGTCAACATAAACATATCATACTAATCCCTGGATATATGTGTTATCAAAATTTGTTAAGTACATAACATATCCAATACACTATGAAATATATAAGCATGGATAAAGTCATGTGTAAGTATATAAGCTCAAACATGATAATAGAAAATAAGAAATGACATATTCACATGTCAAAGTAAACAAATAAAGGCATGGGGGCTATAAATAATGGAGCATATTCAAATGCTCAAACAAATAAGACAATATCAAGCAAGGAAAGATACTTAAGGAAGTACATAAAGAAAAATCATGGAATATAAGTAGTCAGCATAAACATATCATACTAATCCCTAGATACATGTGTTAAAAAAAATCATTTAAGTACATAATATATCAAGTACCTTGTGAAAGATATAATCATGGATAAAGGCATGTGTAAGTATATAAGCTCAAACATGATAATAGAAAATGATCATAAAATGATATAACCTAGGTGTATTGTGATCAAAGAAGTAGATGCCCTGAATATCTATATGACATGAGTAGAGGGAAGGCCCAACATCTAAAAGTGCATAAATCATGTGCCTAGGTATGCTTATTGTTGACCATTTTTGGTCCAGCAAGCCAAAATCAGTCCCCTTATTCCCTTGCTATTCTGAGCCAGTCAAATTTGGGTTACATAAGTCTTTCGATAGAAGATGAACTAGTTCAATGTTTGAAAGGGTCATAATTTTCCTTCAGAAAAAGGACTATGGCAAAAGAAGATCCAAAGGCACTTTTCAAAAGGGAGCCTATAAGCAAAAGGAAGTATTTCCTTCAGACTTTTATCCAAAGGAATAGTTCAGAGAATCCAAAAGTCTGTTCAAACAAGTAGGGCAAAGGAAGTACCCTTCAAAAGGGTCATTTTCAACATTCTCGAAGGGCACCGACCCTTCGGGAAGGTAAGAGAACCAAATCGAGACCTTTACAAAAGGCTGGGTGCCCTACAATTCTTCCAAAAGAAGGATAGACACAAGCAACTAGCCCTTGTGGAGGGCACTTGGTCGGCGACAGTACCAAAGTAGATTTCTTGAAGGGTACTTTTCGAAGGTAGTTGAAGGAAAAGACAAGGACATAATTCCTTCTGACTTTTGTCTGAAGGAATTCCTTCAGACAAAAAGTCTGAAGAAATTTAGAAAGGCTATGAATGAGAAAATCTCGTGAAAAAGGACTTAAGGCAAAGACAGACAAAAAAATATTTCTTTCAAACTTTTGTCTGAAGGAATTCCTTCAGACAAAAGGTTTAAAGAAATTCAGGAAAAGCCGTGGGAAAAAAACCCGAGAAAAGTTTCTGAAGGTCAAAGTGATCAAGATAATTTTTGTAGACATTTTGTCTGTGGGAAAAATAGCTAGGAGAAAAAGCCTAAACAAAGGCAAAACATAAGGAAAGATATCCTTTAGACTTTTTGTCCAAAGGATTTCCTTTGGACAAAGGTCCGAAGAAATTTGATCGCCAAGATAATGAAGACCCAACTAGGACAAAAACCCAACCAGAGTAAGAAGCCAAAGGAAAGGAAAAGGCTAAAGAAATTCCAAGGGGTGATGGGCCCGAAGATGTCAAAATCAAGCACGACAAACTAGCTATTGGAGTTTCAAACACCTAGTGATGGGTGCACAGACGTTAAATTTAAGGCAGTGAAATAGCCATTGATTTTGAAAAGCTTAAGGACAGAATCAAGTGAACTCAATGACTCACCAAGAAGATAGCCCCTGAGGGCCGAAGGAGCTAGAAAAGACAAAACTAGGAAGAGACAAAGCTGGGAAAAGACAAAAGTCAAGAGTGAACTCAGTGACCCACCAAAAAGGGAGCCAAAAGAGCCAAGTGCAAAAATAGACAAAATAGTCTAGGTGGAAAAAGGAGGCGTTGACTCAAGGATTTACTCCTGTAGTTGGAACAGTGCCTACCAAGTGGTCATCAAAGGGTGCAAATAGTGAACAACATGCCCTATTTTCTTCACTTTGCATTTATAAGCAGACAAACTGCGTGAATTCCTTCAAGGAGCGGTCTTGTTTGTAGACAAATGGCACAACCCATGTTTTTAAATGCCTGAAGTCAACAAGTGACTTCCTCTTCCCAAGGTAGGGAATGCACATGGGCCACTTATAAAAGGGTGCCAAAAGTCTTTTCCAAAAGGGTCACATTTTGTTCTCTCTTCTCTATATATATTGTAACTTCTCATTTTGAGAAAAAGATATCTTCTTAGCCTGTAAGGCAAAACTCTGCCTAAAAATATCTGGGTTTGTAAGGCAGAACTCTATCAGATTTTACCTTAAATCAAGACTTAGCAATTTTTACCTCCATTTAAACTTGCACTCACGCATATGTCTATGTTTTCTTTTTGTGTTAAGTCATTTTATTTTATGCTTTCACAGAACGATTCTAGCATGTCTAGTGCATTGTGAAGTTTCTTCTTCTGCAGGTCTACCAAAAGTGTCTACAATAGGAATATAGGTGCATGTGAACAAGCTGCCATAGTGTGTCTCAGAACACCTTTGATAGTTCTTCCTCCTTGTATCTCCAGAGGACCCCTAGTTCACTGATGCAGAAGAGTTTCCCATATCAAATGAAGTGTATGCTAGCTTGTTCTTGATAGAAAGTGTAGGTTCGAGCTAAGTAGATCAACTTTTTTGGTGTATCACCTTTTAGTTTAGGTTTAGGTTCTATTTTCAGCATCCTTCTCCCTTTTTAACCCCCCCTTTTTTTCATTTATTTGTTAGTAGTAGGAAATCTAAGACCTAAAAGATACATCAAAGGGAGCTAGCCCTTATCTAGAGACTCTCCCCCTAGTTTTGCCAGGCCCACAGGTAAGAGGGGAGTTTACATTATTGTGTGTGGAAGGCAGGAGCTTAGCCTCCTATTAAGGGTGCAATCCACTACGTCAATAATTTTTGGCACGCCCGGTAGGACAACATTTAGACACTCAAAAACGTTCTAGGATTGGTGTTGATCTTGTTACAATAGAATGAACCATTAATACAACATCTAACCTTTAATCAGGCAATTGTGAGACAAGTTTTGTCCAAAAAGTTGAAGAATTTTGTGTGTTCTTCAACCAACCAACATTTGGAGCCTTTTTCATCAACACCAATGGCGACTCTGAGTTAAATCAACTGGTTAAGCAGTCTTGGTGCCATCAAGAAATAGTATTTTGGTATGTATAATTCCATCATTTAGAACCATGGACCTTGTTTTCCTTCAAATAGTTTTGATCAAGCTCAATTTGTTCATAAATTCACCTCAAGCAACAAGGATGCGTATGGTTATGAGTTTTTCTCTTTACAGGTTGGTGAAACATTTTAGGCTTTGCCTCTTCCTCCTCAATTTGGGCAAGTCTTTGGCCAACCTGGCTATGATCCTTACCAGCCTTGTGTTGATCCTTATCAGGTCCAATATGACCAGTCTCAGCCCTGTCATGAGCTATATCAGTCTTATGCCCAGTCTTCTCAATGTGTCACCATTGAAAGAGCTAATTGGCAAAGGCTTACGAGTGAGATGCTAGATGTGAGTGGTTTGATTGCATCTTTGGAAGGGAGGCTAACTATTTATGAGAGTCAGCCTTACCAAGTCTATCAACCTGCATACCCACAACCCCAAGTATCATATCAGTCATACATAGCCCTTGCTTATGAGCCAAGTCAAGCCTATCAAAGTCCTTTCCCCAATCATGTTGAGGAGAGTTTTGAAATAGTAAATCTTATGTTTAAGGCTAATCTTGATAAAGAGATTGAATTGGCAAATCTTCAAATATAGCAGTCTATTTTGGCAGCAAGGGAAGTGGAATCCAAATCCTCACTACCCTCTCACATTGTAGCCCCATCAGCCTAAAAGGAGATGCCCAGTCCTAATATCATGAGCTAGAATAAAGTGGTTGAGTCATGGAACAACAAGGAGGAGAAAGACATTGTCCAAGAGTGTGAGGTACAAAATGAGGTTAGTCCTTTTCAAGTCCCTCCCACCCTTCCTCAGGAAGCTTCTTGTATTTCATGGTAGCCTTCATGCACTCCCCATCTCTATGATGATTCTTATGAGCTCCAAGAAAGACTCTTTCAAGAAAATCTAGCTAAGCAAATTGAGGAATTGGAAGCAAAGGTGAGATTGCTTAGTGAAGGAGAGATGGAGTTTTTAGACCTTAGAGAGGAGCCTATGCCAAAAGACACCCCTTCTAACAATCCTCATGTCTCTCAACATGATGTCAATATTCCAAGTTGGAAGATGGAATATCATGAGCTAGCTCAGGACCTTGAAGAGGATAAAGTTACTCCCTATTCACAAGGGGAAATATCTAATCCCAAGGTTATGAGTTGGAATCAAACCATGGAATCATGGGACAGGAAGGAGGGGAAGCAAGGTTTTGCTCAAAACCCTAAAGAAGGCAAAGCTGCTCCTACTCATCATGATGATGATTGTGACCTCCAAGAAATGTTTTTTTAAGAAGATATAGCTAGGAGAATTGCAGAGTTGGAGTCCAGAGTGAGATTCCTTAGCCGATGTGTGATGGATGGTTCAGACCAAACAATAGATTCCTTGTCTGAACACACACCATTTACACCCCTCTAAGAGAGCTATCAGGCGACATCTGACATAGATAAAGTGTTGGCCAAATAGAAGGAGGAGAATCTTTTGATTCTAGCTCAAGGACTACCTTCTCTTCCACATGGGTTCAATCATCAACTTTCCACTTCACCCCTTCTCAAGGAGGAACCTCTTTTGAAAGGGGTGAGTAAAGAGGATTATACTCAGTTCATGACTGATTAGGGAGACTCCATGAGTGCAGATGAGAAGAAGATCACCATAGATATCATGGAGGAGCATGGACGGTCTCTTGTTCATGTTTTAAATGATTTATTTGAAGTCAATGGGGCAGGTTGCCCTCCTCTTCAAGGAGGCTATGAGTTGACTAAGGGTGAAGAAGGTAGCATTGGGACTCAAATAAGTATGCAAAGGGGCTGCAAGCTTTTAGATTTATCCTTTCAAGAGGTTGGTGAATATGAAGATGATATTTTTGAAGTCATCAATGAGGAACCTATTTTGAAGGAGGCAAGCGAAGAAGAAAGGATCCAATTTGCAGCTGATCAAGAGACTCTCATGAGCAACAATGAAGATGAAATCATCATGGATGCTACTTTTGAAGACATCATCAACAATGGAGAAGACACAGGTCATGCATACATGCAAATATTCTAGCAATATGAAGAGGAAAGTAAGCATGGTGAGCTCTCTTCTCCTTTGTTTGATGAACTTCCTTGTTGAATCGATGAGGAGGATGACTATGTCGAGGAGCCTGAGTTGGAGGAGGATCAGATGGATGTATTTGAACAACTAAAGAATTTGATCCTTGAGTAGGAAAAGGAGAAGCCTATCCATCTTGAGGATAGTTTTGAAGGAGATGAGCCAATCAATGATGCAGATCAAGGGGCTTATGGTGATGAGCCAATAATGATTGATTTCTTGGTGAAACACACTAGCATGAAGAGCCATCATTTAACAAGCTTCCAAGAACAAGAAGAGTACATATATGTTGGGAGCATGTTTGACTCTGATCCACTCAGATGCAAGCCAATCAAGGTGGCAGGCAAGAGGAGCAGGTCACCAAATCTCTATTCCATTTAGCCATTTGTCTAGCACCATAAGTTTCTAAGCCATGAAGGAGACTTAAGAAATTTTCCCTTTGATCCAAGAGGGAGGAAAATATACCTGCATGCATGCTTCCCCTAGGAATCACCAATTTGTTAACCATTTTTGGTCCAACAGGCCAAAATCTGTCCCCTTATTCCCTTACTGTTCTAAGCCAGTCAAATTCGGGTTGCACAAGTCTTTCAACAGAAGATGAACCAGTTCAACATTTGAAAGGGTCATAGTTTTCCTTCAAAAAAAGGACTATGGCAAAAGAAAATCCAAAGGCACTTTTCAAAAGGGAGCCTATAAGAAAAAGGAAGTATTTCCTTCAGACTTTTGTCTGAAGGAATACTTCAGAGAATCCAAAAGTCCGTTCAAACAAGCAGGGTAAAGGAATTACCCTTCGGAAGGGTCATTTTCAACATTCTTGAAGGGTACCTACCCTTCAAAAAGTTAAGAGAACCAAATCGGGACCTTTGCAAAAAGGCTGGGTGCCCTACAATTCTTCCAAAAGAAGGACAAACACAAGCGACTAGCCCTTGCAGAGGGCACTTGGTCAACGACAGTACCAAAGTAGATTTCCCAAAGGGCACTTTTCAAAGGTAGTCGAAGGAAAAGATAAGGACATAATTCATTCAGACTTTTATCTAAAGGAATTCATTCGGACAACAAGTCTAAAGAAATTTGAAAAGGCTATAAACGAGAAAATTCCATGAAAAAGGACTTAAGGCAAAGATAGAGACAAAAAGATTTCTTAAGGACTTTTGTCTGAAGGAATTCCTTCGGATAAAAAGTCTGAAGAAATTTGGGAAAACTCGTTGGAAAAAAACCTGAGAAAAGTTTCTGAAGGTCAAAGTGATCAAGATAATTCTTGCAAACATTTTTTCTATTGGAAAAATAGCTGGGAGAAAAAGCTCGAACGAAGGCAAAACACAAGGAAAGATATCCTTCAAACTTTTTGTTTGAAGCATTTCCTTCAGACAAAGGTCTAAAGAAATTTAGCTGCCAAGATAATGAAAACTTGACTAGGACAAAAACCCAACCAGAGCAAGAAGCCGAAGGAAAGGAAAAGGCTAAACAAATTCCAAGGTGACATGCCCGAAGATGTCAAAATCAAGCACAATGAACTAGCCATTGGAGTTTCAAACGCTTAGTGATGGGTGCATAAACGTCAAATTTAAGGTAGTGAAATAGTCATTGATTTTGAAAAGCTTAAGGACAAGCATGAGAGAACTCAGTGACCTGCCAAGAAGATAGCCCCTAAGGGCCGAAGGAGCTAGAAAAGACAAAACCAAGAAGAGACAAAGCTGGGAAAAGACAAAAGTCAAGAGTGAACTCAGTCAACCCACCAGAAAGGGAGCCCAAAGAGCCAAGTGTAAAAATAGACAAAATAGTCCAGGTGGCAAAAGTAGGCATCGACTCAAGGATTTACTCTTGTAGTTGGAATAGTGCTTGCCAAGTGGTCATCAATGGGCACAAATAGTGAATAGTGCACCCTATTTTCTCCACTTTGTATTTATAAGTAGACAAACTATGTGAACGCCTTCAAGGAGCAGTCTTGTTTGTAGACAAATAGTGTGGCCCATGTTTTTAAATACCTGAAGTCAACAAGTGACTTCCTCTTCCCAAGGTAGGGAATGCACATGGGCCACTTGTAAAAGGGCACCAAAAATCTTTTCCAAAAGGGGTACCTTTTGTTCTATATTCTCTCTATATATTGTAACTTCTCATTTTGAGAAAAATATATCTTCTTAGCCCTTAAGGCAAAGCTCTGCCAAAAAATCTCTGGGTTTGTAAGGCAGAACTCTACCAGATTTTACCTTGAATCAAGACTTAGCAATTTTTACCTCCATTTGAACTTGCACTCATGCATATGTCTATGTTTTCTTTTTGTGTTAAGTCATTTTATTTTATGCTTTCAAAGAATGATTCCAGCATGTCTAATGCATTGTGAAGTTTCTTCTTCTGCAGGTCTGCTAGAAGTGTCTACATCAAGAATATAGGTGCATGTGAACAAGCTGTCATAGTGTGTCTGAGAACACCTTTGATAGTTATTCCTCCCTATATCTCTAGAGGAGCCCTAGCTCACTGATGCAGAAGAGTTTCCCATATCAAATGAAGTGTATGCCAGCCTTTTCTTGATATAAAGTGTAGGTTCGAGCTAAGTAGATCAACTTTTTTGGTGTATCACCTTTTAGTTTAGGTTTAGGTTCTATTTTCAACATCCTTTTCCCTTTTCAACCCCCTCCCCCTTTTTTCATTTATTTGTTAGCAGTAGGAAATCCAGGACCTAAAATATACATCAAAGGGAGCTAGCCCTTATCTAGAGACTCTTCCCCCAATTTTGCCAGGCCCACGGGCAAGAGGGGAGTTTCCATTGTTGCGTGTGGAAGGCAGGAGCTCAGCCTCCTATCAAGTGTGCAATCCACTCTGTCAACACTTATATCACACTCAAAAGATGCATGAAACATATGTGTGTCTATATAAATAAATGATATGCTATCCATCAAGATGGAACTAACAACATAGATGCTAAGGAGCTAGTAGAACATGTAAATGCTAGTTTATTTTTGGATTTTTTAATTTTTTAATTTTTTTTGGCATTTTTGGAATATTTGAAAAGAAAAGACTATCATGTGATCTCAAGATGAGGATGAGAATATTCGATGAGTGTTAAATGTGTAATCTTTTTAGAACAATATGTGTGCATAGTATATTTAGGAATTATATCATGTTCTTTTGGTAAGCTTATGTTTGGTATCTTTGCTTCAGAGATGTTTTTCTTCGCTGCTAGTAACTATTGACAATTTTGACCCCACAGGTCAAATTGCCACCCTTATCATTCAAATATTTTCATTTCATTGCCAATTTGATTTTAATCAGAGCAGTTCTAAAGGGACAATCAGAATACTTTGAGTTTTCACAAAGCACAAGAAATACTTTGGGCTTTCACGAAAGGAAGACTTTAGGTTTTGTCTAAGTATCAGAATTATTTCAAACTTTTTGTTTGAAACAACTTTTATGAGGACCATCACACAGTTTCTCGAAAGACACTTTCATTTTCTTGAAGGGTATTTATCAAAAAGGCAGGTGGACTTTACAACAAATCTGAAGGGTTTCTTCCCTTCAGAAAAGGACCATTTACAAAGCCCGAAGGGCATTGTCAAATTTTTTGAAGGGTTTGTTCATTTTATTAAAGTTCCTTACCAACTTTATCAAAGGGTATATGCGCTTCAAAAAAAGGCAATTCAGAAGGGCAAGTGGACTATTCAATTTCTTCGAAAGGTATAGAATAAAACCCCGAAGGGTCATTTTATTTGGGAAGGGCCATTTTAAGATTTCCTTTGAAAATTTTATTTGAAGGAAATAAACAAGATGATAGGACCATTTCATTTTGTCTGAAAGGTTTTTTTATCTTTGACAATGGTCCAATTTTTAATTTCGCAAAGGGTACTTACATTTCTCTAAAGGACTATTTACAAAATCTCGAAGGGCATTGTCAAAAATCTGAAGGGACAATTTCAAAAGGGTGAGGCAATTTTTTCAAAGAAAGGACTGTTACAATTTTTTTGAAGGGTCTATTGCAAAATCCCAAAAGGCAGTTTACAAAGAGGAGGGTCTATTTCACTTTTATCGAAAGGTGCATTTACAAAGTTTTGAAGGTATCTTACCTTTCAAAAGGATCATTTGCAAAAAACTTGAAGGGTTCTTTCACAACTCCAAGGGTTCTTTTAAAAGGGTAAGGACCATTTTAGAAAAGTTAAAGGGTATCTGCCCTTAAAAAAAAGGCAATTTTAAAGATAAAGTGACATTTTACAAAGTCTCAAAGGGTAATTTTTTATTTGCTGAAGGGTCTATTCATTTTTTGAAGGGACATATCAAAAAGTTCTGAGGGGCATTTTCATAAGGCCTGAAGGGTTCTTTCCCTTTAGGAAAATGATCCCACAAAAAGGTCGAAAGGAAAGAGTCTAAGGGAATTCCTTCAAATAAATTGTTCAAAGGAATTCAAGTGGAAGACTTAATCTAAGGAATTCTTTCAAAAGAATGAAAAGACATGAAGCCTAAAATAATTCATTTGGATAAATTATCTGAAGGAAATAAACAAAAGGAAGAAGCCCATATGAAATTGACATGGATAAAGTCTAAAGGAATTCCTTTAGACAAATTGTCTGAAAGAATTCCTTTGGGAGGTTTACCTAGGGAAGCAACCATTCAAAAGCCCAAGGAAGGAACCTGAGCAAAGGAGACCAAGGAATTCCTTCAATAGAAATAAATTGATGACATCAATTCCTTTGGATAATTTATTTAAAGGAATTTTCCAAGGCAAAAGGAAAAGGAATCAATTAGAAAAGGCAAAAGAAAGAGATAATCTGTGGGAAAGAAAAGCTGAAACAAATATGCCAAAAAGTCCAAAAGAAAGAAAAATCTGAGGAAATAGGTCACAAACAAATAAATGCCAAAGAAATACATGCATAAAAGTAAAGATCCTGAAAGCATTAGACTGAGAAATTACCATAATGAAGACAAAGAGTTCAATTTGAATGCACCTCTCACTCATCAAAGTCCTCTTCCATGCAAGCAAAGACTATCTGTAGTTGATTGGTCAAAGCTTTAGTTAACTATTTGTTGAAGTTAGGCTTATCTCCTAGTCATCTCATGCATTCAATGATCCAACTTAGCTTCAAATAGTTCAAGAGGCATATTCCTTTGAATATTGTGGTGTGTCTTTCCATGCAAGAGTTTGACTTGTGAAACTTGGGTCCACCTCATCCCTTCTATGCCAACATGGAATTTCATGCATGAACTCTTGTTTATCTTATTGAAAGCTTTTAATATTTCCAACAGTTCAAGTAGAGTTATAAATTCAATTTTGGCATTGATTTCATGTAGAGGAAATTATTCTTTACATGCCAATAGTTTTGTTGGGTGAATATTTTGTCGTCAACTAACTGATGACAAAATGAGTATATCAACCACAACATTGGGAGATTTACACCACAAAAAGTGTGGGTTTACCAGATCTGGACGAGGTAAATCTCTCCTTTCATCAAGGGGAGGTTCCCTATTAATATTTATAAGCTGGATATATATATATACAATTAAGCAAAAAATAACACATGGGGTGGTATAACAACATCTACCTCTCTTTTTTCAGAGGTAATGTATAAGGAACAAAAGAGAGAAATTCTGGTCCGTAACTAACAACATTCCTCTTCTTTTAGGAATGGTATCAAACATGAAGCATAAAATCGCCTGAAGTAACAAAGTTCACAAGAATACTCACGTAAGCACAAAGTCTTCTATAGCCTCCTTCACCGATTCGAAGCAAGCGTAACTGTAGAATGAAATGAAGCACAAAGTCTTCACCTGAAACTACAAAAGATAACTAAATCACAAAGATAAAAATAGCTCAAAGTCTATCTTCTACCTTTTAGAAACACCCTCAGATAATATTAACACACCCACTTTGCTTATTAAATCAGATAAACAAGATATTATCAGGAAAGATAACATAAGAAACTATTTCCTAGACAACACAGATAACTTCAACACAAAATCTGAAATAAACTTGCTTCTCTTTCATTCAACAAAATATGATTTACAAGTTTGAGCACAAAGTCTCAAAAAGTGTTTCAATTTTGGCAGAGTTTTTGCTCTCTATTATCCAAGATCCATTTAAAAAAGAGGTCTCCACTATATACAGGGAGAAACTCTCAAAATTAAAAAGATTAAAATACAAAAATATCTTAGTCAAAGATGACTCATCTTTGACTTTTGAGATATTTTTCCAAACTTTTTACATGTAATTACATATTACAAAATTGCATGCACTTTTTACAAAACAAAAGTGCATAAGGAAAGAAGAAGAGAGAAAGGGAAACAGCTTCAGTTCTTGCTACTAGACTTCTTCAAATGAGCATTGTACATAGCAACGGATGCCTGAATTCCTATACTATCTAGTGCAACCATGTTCTTGGAGATGATTATGGCTCTGATTAAAGCGTCCTTCAATGTTGTGATGGACTTAGCATGACCAGCTAATCTAGATTTTAGATTATCCATAATCAACTGAGTATCCAGGATATTGTCCACAGAGGTCATTGAGAAGGATTTTTCTTCAAAATCTCTTTGAATCATCCCTTTAAAACCTTGGATCATTTCTTCAGCTAAGAGAAATTGGTTATCTCTAGAAGTGAGGTTACAAGGTAGTTCTTCTAGTTTATTGAGCAGGCATGTCTCGCTCTTGTCACTAGCATCCTTGGAAGCTTTGAGATCCTCAATTAAATCCTTAAGTACCTAGATCTTGAAGATCAGTGACTCCTTGATTTCAACATAAGAGTCTTTGCTGGAGATGACACCGATAGATATCAAGGTACTCTTCTTCAGATCCTTCATCTCCCTCCATTTGCCAAGATCTTTTTCTGAACTATCAACCTCCTGAGAGATAAGAGAGACCAGGTCATCTAATTCTACCCTCACCTTCCTCATCTTGCCTGTCTTCTCTGCAACCTCTGTAAGCAAGGAAACTCCCTGAGTATGCATTTTTTCAATATAATCCTCCAGGACTTTCCCCTTCAAGTAAGTTTTCTCTACCTTTTGAATGATAGGGTCATCTACGGAGAAGGCCTCTGGAGTTGCCACTTCAGGGGGAAGAGTAAACCTCCTTATTACTGCCGTCAGCTGTTCTGTCTTGGCCTTGTAATAATCTTTCATTTCCTTTTCTCGGTCAAATTTTTGGACCATGATGTCCATAGCAGACTGAAGGTTGCTTTTCCCACCTTCATGAGTAACTTCATCAAGTTCAACACGAGAGATGAAATATCTGCTCATTTCAAAACCCTTAAGGGTTGCATCCTGTGGAGGCTTAGCTATTTCTAAAAATTTATATCCTTTTTCCTCAACTAATTTTGAGAGAATCCTTGGCCTCTTGGGAGCCTTAGCTTTTACCAGCACTATTTTGCCAAAATCAAAGTCATCTAGAGAGATGGCTAACTTCTTTCTTTTGGGTGTGAAAGCTAACATCCATGGTAGGAGAGAAGGAGTACCTATTGTGGCCATGGTTCCCTCAGCTGGCGTTATTGTGGTAGCTTCTACACTGCTAGTGGTGCTAGTGGTTGCAGTTGCAGTAACGGGTGAAACTGTACCGACCATCAATTCTGGTTCTTGTGTAGAACTTTCTACTAGATTGAAAGAAGGAGATGAAAGACTAGGAATTGATCCAGAGGAGCGAGGAGTACCTCCAAAATTGCCCTGGGGATCGCCAAATAACACTCTAGAAGGAGAGGTGGCACCAGAAGAGGGAACACTGATAGGAGAGAGAGGAGAAGGGGGTGCCACAGGAGGCTAAGGTAGAGAAGGAGAGACACTTTTGAGTGGTTGTGCTTCTTTCTGTGAAGGCAGAGGCGAAGTGCTTGGCTGTCCTGATGGCCGGTCATCTGTCTCCATTAGTTGAGTTGCCTATTCTTGAGAACTCTGTTCTGCAACCCTTTTAGCTGCTACTTTTGACTCCTCAGTAGTCTTTGGTTTTTTAGAAACAAAGATGATTCTAGGCTTGTGAGGCCTAGAAGGGGAAGGAACATCACCTTTGTTCTTGGTTCTATTCTCTGCCTTCTTCTTCATCTCTACTTGGTACTCAATTTCTGATCCCATGATAAATTCCTTCAGTACGATCCCTTTGGCTACTAACCAATCATTGGTGTTAGCCAATATTGGTTCAAATCTTTTCCTTAGAGAAGTTAGTTCCTTTTTTGACCACTGAGTTGGAGGAAGAGGGGAACCAACAACGTTTTTAGCTAGGTACCTGCTATTGATAATGTTCTCATCATCAACCAGATTAGAGGGGATCTCTGTAAGCCCCAGATATTTAATTTACTCTAGGGTCAACCTACAATAGTCCATCTTTCTAATTTCTTTGGCCATCCTTAGGTCTATCTAGATGTCCTCGATCATGGGCTCATGGAATTGAGTCTTTCACCTGATTTTGTCCTTGACTCCCCTGTAGTCAAATTTGTCTCTTCTCTTGAACTGTTTCAAGGTGACCATCTGCATCTCTATTTCCATGACTTTGGCTTTGGCTGCTATTACAATAGAGTACCTACCAATTTCGACTGGAAACCTGAAACCTAGCTTTTTCAGCTCCATTTGTCTAGTATGCATGACAACTAGTTGTCAACAAAGTTCCATTAAAACCAACTTGTCAGAAGAGAACCTGGGAAGCATATAGGGGTAGCATTGGAAAAAGCCAACCCGAAGATAGCAAAAGGTGGGAAATTGGAGGAACATATACTCATAGTTATTGATGACTGTCCAAGTTTCATCAAACACTCTCTTTTACTCAAGCTGAGGGTCGAAGAGGCATAAAAATACGATAAAGAAAGCATCAATCACCCTTTTGAAATGGTGGGTTGACCCTTGCAATGTCAACTAAGGGTAATATGAGTAGACCGGGGTGGTCTTTCTATCTCCTTCAGTCGTCAAACTTGGGAAGGTTCGCATCGAAGCAGCTATGTACATAAGGTACGAAGTCATATAGAACTTGGAAGAAGTCTGTACCTTAGTTAGCTGCTTGTGGAGGGCGTCGCTGATTTGTTCACCCCAAAAGATAACCTGCTTACCCTGGAGGATGATCTTGATGAATGGGTACATCCATTCATGAAACTGTGAGGAAGACGGGAGGCCTCACACTCTGCTAAGAAGGGTGATCAAGTCACCAACTTCTTTAATAAAATCACTCCTCAAAAAGTTCCATGGCCATCTAGATAGACTGGTTCTGGGTGTTCTAAGCCACTTGTTATTCATGACTTTTTTTGCCCTTTCAGGGTCCTTATCGTATTCCTTTTGGGCTTCTATGAAGTCGATATTTATTACTTTAGTAGCTGGAGGGCACATGAAGACTTTGTCAATGAATTCAAGATCTAGCTAAATTATCACATTACCGCTGGCATCTGAGACTGACCTTGTCTCTTTGTTGTAGAAGTGGGCACATTGGAGGACGAATTCTGTATGATGTGCTACCACTAAAAAAGTGGCAACCAAGTGGATGTTGCTTTCAACGATCCTCTTTACTTTGGAGCTTGGGTTTGTCACCTTCATTTGAGCCACAAACTTGGCCATATCTACGTGGCTAATTTTGGTGTCCCAAATGTCGTTGACATTAGAGGTGATCAAAGTGATCGGGAAGACACCCTGGTACTTTTACTTCATCATCTTTGCCTTTTTGAGAGATGTTTTTGACATTGGAACTAGTCTCAATCGGACGGGCATTGATGAGCAAGAGCCTTCAGAAAGAATTGTAGCCATGATCACATAATTTGGGAAAAGGGAGTGAGTTGGGGAATTCACATATCAAGTGATCATGGTCAATGGAGGTCACTTAAAAAGGCTAGGTCAAAAATTAAGGTAGAAAAGGAAGAAGGAAGGAAAGAAAGGAAAAGACAAAAAAGACAAAAAATCCTCCAGAGTTAGAAAAATATGGAGGAGGACTGAATGGGTGGCAAAAATTGCCACCCCTATAGGTCGAATTGACAAAGTGTAAAGGCGGCAAAATTCACAGCCCATGCAGGATCAGCCTGCATAGGTGGTGAATTTTGCCGCCCTTACAGGTCAGGGGAAAAAAGGTAGGGGTAGTGAAATTCAACACCCCTGTAATTTGGGGATGCATTGGTAGGGGCGGCAAATTTCACCACCCTTGCACATTGGTCATGCTTCGGTGGCAAAATTTGTCGCCGATGCATGTCTAGCAAGGAGGGTGCACAGGCAGTGAAAATCACCGCCCGTGCATGAATGAGTCAACACGGGCGACGAAATTTGCCGCCTGCGAAGGTAATGGGGGGCTGAGATGCACGGGTGGAAAAAATTTCCACCCATGTGGGCTATGGTGAAAAACTGTGAGCAAAGGTGAAGGGTGGTGAAAATCACTGCCCCAAAACAGGAAGAAAGATGGGAAGGCTAACATGGAGGGGGAAGTGGGAAATGAGGAAAATCACCACTCTCCCAAGAGTAGGCCGACCGGTCAAACAAAAACAAAAGACAAACCCCAACAATGACAAAAAAGAATTAACTAAGCAAAGAATAGGAAAAGACAGAAAACAAATGCTAAAAACAAGATCTACCTTAAAAACCACATGCACAGCAAGCTCAAATCTACAAAAACACATTTCAACTTGTTCGTCAGATTGCCCAGATGAAAAAGGTAGGAGGAGAAGAGGAAGAATGAGAAGAAAAGAGGCCCAAATCAGATTATATGGGGTGAAAAACAACCCCAACAACCCATCGTGTGTGGCAATAAATACCACGCACATAAATTGAGGCATGCATGGGTGGCAAAAATCACTACCCTTGCATGTTCGGTTAGTTCAGATGCAGGGGTGGCAAAATTTTCCACCCTTGCAGGCAAAATGCATGGGCGACAAATTTTTTTGCCCTTATAGGCAAAATGCAGGAGCGGCAAAATTTTTTGACCTTGCATCTCAAAGGGAAAATGCACTGGCAGCAAATTTTGCTGCTTGTGCACAAAAATAGAAGAAATGAAACACTAACTCTGAAAGAGGTAGGTTTGGTCCCCTGGACACATCGAGACCGTAATGACCTTCACTTTTCAGGGAAGACGTGATTTACGAATTTCGGAAGGTGCAATCAGACCAAGACGAGAACGAGAAGAACCTATCTTGAAAAACAAACTTAGAGAAAAAAAAGATGAAACGTACAAGTTTCGTAGGGGGTTGTTCCCAAAAATGGGCTAAGCTGATTTTGGAAACAACAAGTTCAAGTGGAGTTCTATATTTGGAGATTGGCATAGCATCATGCATAATCAAAGTTTTGACTCAAATTTGGGCTCTTCATCATTTTCAATGCCAAAGAGATTTTCATTTAAGGTAAAGACAAAAATAGATTTTATTTGAAGGTTGTGATAGCTCAAGTTGGACTGAGTGGACCTCCTCTTCTATTTTTAGCACCAATCTCTTAGCTATTGTATACTTTTTGTAAGTTGGATTTTCACCCTTGAATTGTATCCTCTTTTTGGAAAAACCATATTCTGACAAAAATCTATGCTGTGTAACCTTTTTAGATTAATATAAGAATAATTTTCAAACTCCAAGGTGCTGGTATAGTGTATTTATGTTAGTGATTTGCATATGTGATAGAATTTTCTTCCTTGTCAAGTCCTGATTCTTACCTAGTTACTACTTGATCAAATTATGTAGGTTATGTTCTATGTTTAATATCTTTTGATTGAAGTTATAATGGATATAAGTGTCTAGTTAGTGCCTTGAATTAGGCCTATTCCATCATTTACATTAAGCTTTGATCATAAGATATAACTTTTTCATGAAATACTGATTCATGGGGGTCAATTGGGGTTAAAAATTCAATTTGTTTTTTATCTGATCAGTGTTTTTAGAATCTCAAATTATGTGGATCAATCAAAGTTTAGTTGTATCCCCATCATTCAATAGGATTTTATTTCCTTTTCCTTCTTCCCTTTTCCCCTAACAATTTGTAGTGTATATTAGGGATCCTAATTGATACACCAAAAGGAGATAGCCCTTAGAATCTAGAGATTTAATCTATTGATTAGGCCACCCACAACCTAGGATTATTTCCATGTTTTAGCCAACTGTGAAGGCCTAAAACTACCTTCACAAGGGTGAAATTCTGAATGACAATAGTTTTTGGCATGCCCATTAGGAATTCAAATAAATTATTTGCATATCTGAAGAAGTTTTGCAATAGAAGAAAATATTCATTATCACCATCTAGTTGCAGAGCTCATAGCATCATTCAGGAAATTTGTTCATGCCAAAGGTTACCATAAGTTTAAAAAGTAAAGGTATTCTTTTTGAATTTATATCATATAAGAGATCAAGATTTAGGAGGGAAAAACCATATCCTCAAAAATCATATTTATCTCCTAGTTATCCTACTATTCTAACCACTACAAACCCCATTATCCAAATGGCCATCTGAAACTAGGTGTTTATTCCACTCAATAGAGGTATCCCATTGAATTTAGCCTAGTTTGATGACATTCCTATATTTTCTCTTAAGATCATCTCATTCTTCTTAGGAGAAAATCAAACAACCCCTATTGAGCATATCTAAGATGTAGTTAATCTCTGTTTAGTCCATAATTTTTTTCAGGATAATGTTACTATTAAATTGCTTGCTGCTTCTTTCAAAGGAAAAGCATTACAATGGTATAGAAACCTCCCACTAAACTCCATTTCTACCTAGGATAAATTAGGTGTAGCCTTAGTTAAATAATTTGAGGACAAATCTGATCACCTATGTTTAGTTGAGTAATTAACTACCATAAATAGAGCTCCTCATGAGTTCATGTCTAATTTTAACCTCAGATTCCAAAAGACATGGACCTAAATACCTATGTTGATAAGCCCATCCCTTGAATATGCATTTATATACTATTTAAAATCCCTTAATTCTAACATTAGTGTGATGTTATAGTCAATGGGTGGTACTACTTTGCTAGATGCTTATGAGATTACAATAACGATAGAGAATAGTTTGATACAAACTGGTAAGCTTTCTCCAAGACCTCTAATGCCTATATTTATAGAAATAAGTTCTATACTATCCCCTCAAGTTCCTTAAATCCCATCCTTAGCTCCTATTCCATCACCTCAAGCTCAAATTGTAGCCCCTACTAGTCAAGCTAGTGAGATAGGAGAGTTGAAAAGCTTGTTATAATCTTTTGGGGATGAAATAGTGCAACTCAAGAGACAAAAATATTAGTCTAATAGGCCCTATCAATAACAAAATTAGAACACCTATCACCCCTTCAAAGATCAAAGGCCTCTTAATCGAGGTTTTAGAGAGAATATACCATTTTACCACACACAAGGAGCCATAACTCCAACTAAGCCATATGTTGCCCTTGATTCTAATGATCCTTCCACTTCAAATGCCATTATTCCCACTTCACCTCAAAACAACATGATGCAAGATTCAGATTGACAATCTCAATGATGCTCAAAACTAAGCCTTGATATCACAAAACATCACTGTGGCACAAATGACACAAGTAGAGTTTTCTTTTCAAGGAGGTCAGTACCAAGATACAAGTTTGGCATCACAAAGAGAGACTCAACAAGTTCAAGGGCATCATGATGCCATTAATGTAAATTATCAAGTGGATGATCATGTTGATTTTACTCAAGGTGTTGAAACTAACAGTATAAGTTGTCAAGTTACAGTTGTAACTAGAACTAAAAGAAGAGCCATTGATGAACTGTAGGAGGTGACAAATATTTCAAGTACTCCTAATGTTTTTTTAAGAGTACAAAATAATAACTTGCTGCCCCTACAATATAGAAAAATTAAAATATAGATGTTAGTAAAGTTCATCGAATACCCTTAGTTCATGAGCAGCCAGTTCTTTAGAAAGTGCAACCTAAGGTTGGTGGATCTTAGTTTAGTATAGTGGATCAAATGAAGAAGTCTAATATCACCATTAGCATGTGGGATTCTGTTTCCATTCTAGGATAAAAAGATATGCTCATCCAAGAGCTTTCAGCTCTCAAATTGTCTCCAAAACTAGTTGAGAAAGGTGTTATCTTGACTAATTCAAATCAACCAACTAAGAAATAGGTACAAGTAAATAAGATGGAAAAGGTAGACAAAACTAAGGTAAAATCAAATAAAATTTCTCAATTTTAACTTTCTTTGATAGTAGGTGATACTTTGGGGTTCATAATTATATGGTGGATAGTGGAGCTAGTAGTACAGTCATGCCTAAATAGATTATAGACAAGCTCAACCTTATTTATGAGCCAAATACTAAAGGGGTATTGTAGTTGGATGGGTCACCAAAAAGATGGTAGGCATCATCAACGATCTAAAGTTGACATGACATGCTTTTCCCAATGTTACTATTCAGTAGGATGGTGTTGTGGTAGACTTGCATCCTTACTTTGCTATGTGCCTTTCAAGGGACTTCACCTCAAAGATTGGGGGATATTTATCAGTTAATTAGACTTATTTAATGTTCATAACCAAGTATGGTACCAGGGTAACAATTTATTCTAAACCTATTGCATGTTTTCATATGGAGCCATATATGCCACGTGTTGTGAACAATAAATGTATCATCTCAGATGAAGTACTTGTTAACATAGGAAAATTGCACCTAGTGGCAGGAAGTCAAAACTCTTGTCTTTTCCTCGCAACATGGAAACTCCCCTCTCACCTGTGGGACTAGTGAAGCTGGAGGGGAGAGTCTCTAGATAAGGGTTAGCTCCCTTTGATGCATCATGTTTGTTCTAGCAAGTGCAAACATATATATATATATATATATATATATATATATATATATATATATATATATATATATATATATATATATATATATATATATATATATATATATATATATATATATATATATATATATATATATATATATATATATTGGGGGGGGTGAAAAGGGAGAAAGATGCAGGAAAAAAAACTACTCTAAAGAGGTGATGCACCAAAATAAAGTCAACTTTCACACATCCACTCTTGAAATCAGACAAATGCATACATACACTTCACTCTTGGTAGAAGGACCAGGCTGCTAGAAACTGGCAGGGAGGCCTTAATAGAAAATATAGAAAATAGAGATCACCAAAGGTGCTATGGGACACACACTTATGTAGTAATTTCCTCTATTTTAAACTTCTCAAATACTACTCTTCTACTATCAGCTATAGAGATGGTGCCTTGTAGACAATAGGTATGCTGGTGTTGAACCTGTGAGAGCATCAAGAAATAATGACTGAACACAAACAACACTCAAGACATACTCTAATATATCTATCCAAGAGAGAGGTAAAAACTATGTTTATTTGATTCAGGTGAAATTTTACCAAGGCTACGCCTTACAAATGTGGAAGATCCTTTTACAAATGACAAGTTCATAATATATAGAAGAAGCAAGGAGGCCCATTTGGCACTCCTTGTTTTACAAGTGGCTACACGTCCCCTCATTGGGAAGAGGAAAACACTGTTGCTGATGTCATCTTTCTAGAAGAGGCCTACTAAAACCATGTTGTATGATCATCAAATTTGACTTTGGCATTCAAGCATTAATGTTGAAACACAGACTGCACCCTCTTTTCTGCCAATAAATTGAGATTTGTCCCCTTTTAAATGCACAGGCCATGCCATTTGCTATTTATGCCATTTGGGGATTATCAGGCAATAAATTGCCTTCACTTTGCCACTTGGACTGCTTCGTTCCTTTCTACACCCTGTCACTTTGTCTTGCTTTGTCACCTAGGATTTTGTCCCTTTTCTATCTTGTCTTTTTTGGCTCCTTGGCCCTTAGGGGTGAACATTCTGGCGGGTCACTGCATTCTGGCCCCTTTGCCATGGTTAGCTTTTTCTCAGTCGAGAAAAAATGGCCATTTTATTTCATGAAAGTTGATGTTCACACAGTTGTCATTGGTTTGAAAACCAATGGCTAGCTTGTTTCATTAAACTTGACATCCTCTGGGACGTCATCGGGTCCTTTACTGGTTTCAGGCCTTCTTCTGTGGCTTATCTTCTTCTTAGCACCTTCTCGATCATTCTTTCTCTATCTATGTCACCTTCTCGAAGGGAAGGTGACCTTTTGGCCTTCAAAAATGTCCCTTGTGTCTCTGAACTGCTCCTCAGGCTCTCGCAGACAATTTCCAAAGGTCGCTTTTGACTTTGTATATCTTTCGGGCTTTGTGATTTTCCATGAACTTTTGTCCATGGACATTTTCCCGCAGGCAAAAAGTCTGCAGAAATTCTCCCACAGACAAAAAGTTCATGGGAATTATGCCTGGCCCTTTTCTTTGGCTACGCTCGAATTCCTTCAAACTTTTTGTCCAAAGGAATTCCTTCGAACAAAAAGTCTGAAGGAATTCGGGACTAAGTCAAATTTGAACTTAAGCAAGTTTGGGACTCACGCGAGTCCTTTTCTTTTGAACCACTTGCCCTTCGAAAGGGTACTTTAAACTTGAAGACTCCCATCAGCTAAGGGCATACCCTTAAACCAAGTCATTGAACCAAAAATGGTTTAATGGTTCAAGGGTTCAACCATTGCATGTCGATGGGCTTTTGTACCCAAGCTAATGAACTTTTGAGTTGAACCACGCTTGTTGAACTTAGCCCATTAAAATGAATCGAAGCATTGAACCTTAAGCTTTGAACCTTTTGGTTGAACCCACTGGTGAACCTTTTGTTTAAACCAAGTTTGTTGAACCAAACACGTTGAACCAAACATGGTTCAACAGTTCAATGGTTCAATGCTTGTTGAATCGAGATGCTGAACTTGGACTTTTGAACCTAAGGTCACTGAACCACTTGAACCAGGCCATGAACCGAACTCATTGAACTTGTACAACCCAAAAAATGATTGGCATTAAATAGCAGGGGAGGAAGGTGACCAAAATTTTACCTGTGGGTAAAATTGGTCAACAAATTGGTGACTCACAAGGGAAGCATGCCTGCTATGCTTAGAACCCAATTGCCTTGCAGTCCATTTGGCGTGGAGTCAGATGTAGCTATGAAAGAATTAACAACAACCCTGAAAGATCTGAGAATCAAACATGAAGCTTTTACCCCACATGCAAAGGGAAACACACAAGGATAAAAAACACTACTTGTGCAAACTACACTTAGGGAAAATAGAAAAAAACAACTAAAAACAAACTATTATATACAGCTAACCAAGAATGTTTGCCTCCCTCCTGGATCAAAGGGAAAACTTCTCAAGTCCCCTTTCTGGCAAAAGGACTTATGGTGCCAGGCAGGTAGCTGAATGAAAAGGAGGTTTGGTGACTTGCAACTCTTGCCTGCCACCTGAGTTGGTTGGTATTCAAGTGGATCTGAATCGAACATGCTTCTGACATATATGTACTCTGCTTGTCCTTGGAAGCCTATTGAATGCTGGTCCCTCATATTGGTGCTCCTCACCAAGAAATCAATGGCTGCTGGCTTATCACTGTTAGCTCTTTGACTTATACATTCCCTTTACAATGTATCATGGTCTAACCCATTTCCTTCTGCCTCATTGAAGACTTTGTCAAACTCATCCTCTACTTCCTTTTGGCCTTCTTGAAGAAGGGTGATTGTGGTGATATCTGAAATGGACTCACAAAATACTTGCTCATCCCACAAAACATCACCTCTTTGTTTAAATCTCTCTTCTTCAAAGTATTCCTCCAAGAAGACAAACCTCTCCTTTCTTTCCTCCAACTCATGCTCCTTAGTGTAGTCATCCTCATCATCAAAACAACAAGGAAGTTCATCAAATAGAAGGGAAGAGAGCTCACCATGCATTTGTTCCTCCTCGTATTGTTGGAACATCTGCATATATGCAAGACCTGCATCCTCTCCATTGCTGATAAGGTCTTCACAAGGAGCATCAATGATGATTCTGCCTTCATTGTTGCTCATGACAACCTCTTGAAAAACTATAGATTGGATCTTCTGCTCTTCACTCGCCTCTTACAGAACAAGTTCCTCCTAGAGAAGGGGTAAAGTGGAGAAAACATGTGGAAGAGGAGGTAGTCCTTGAGCTAGAATCGAATGATTCTCCTCCTTCCACTTAATCAACACTTCATTTATATCAGGCATGGCCTGATATCTCTCTTGGAGATGTGTAGGTGGGGTGTGTTTAGACATGGAATGTGCCATTTGGTCTGAGCCATCCATCACACATTGGCTGAGGAATCTCTCTCTGGACTCCAACTCCACAATCCTCCTAGTTAGATCTTCTTGGAAAAGCTTTTCCTGGAGGTCATCAACATTATCATGAGTAGGTATAGCTTCAACTTTTTCAAGGTTTTGAGAAAAACTTTATTCTTCTTCCATCCTGCCCCATGATTCTACTATTTTCCCCCAGTTCAGGATCTCTGAATTAGAATTCTGCTCCTGTGAACAGTCAGCAAATTTGTTTTCCACAAGGTCCTTGGGCTCCTCTACAAGGTTTGGAAGTTTTAACTCTCTTTCAAGAAGTAGCTTCATCCTAGCCTCTAAATCTTCAAATTGCTTGGCTAGATTGTCCTGAAAGAGTCTTTCTTAGAGGTCACCAGCATGATCCTCTTCAAAGCTTTGTGCTGGTTCCTGACAATCCTTCCTCTAACTCAGAATTTTCACATCATGCTGAAGGACTTGGGGAGGCTAAGGAATGCTAGGAAGAAACTGTTGATGTGCTGGAGGAGTCTTTAGAAGAGGGACGTGCTGGTTGGTGGTGTTTTCCCCCATGGAAGATTCACAATATAAGTTATTTAGAAGGTTCATCTCCATGGGAGGCTGTTCTGATGTTATTTGGTGTTGGAAAGCTAGGCATACAGGATTGAGAGTGAATGCATTTAATGAGCTGGAGTGAGCAAGTGTAATCTGATAGAAAGGATTTGGTGTAAAAGAGGGGGTTTTCTTAAAATTAGGAGGGGGCGCACAAGGCTGATTGCCTTGAATAAATGGATTTATCCATTTTGCTGCCTCCTCCACAATGGGTTGCAAGCCTTGAGCTTGCCTAAATGAGCATTCCTCTTTATACATTAGCTCCTGATGATATTTGTACTACTCTTCTAGCCTATTAATCTCCAATTCCAAGGCCACTTCCCTTATAGTTGTAGGGCAACTAGGAGTGCTGCTTGAGGGGATTGCATAAATATTTGGAGCTTGATTATATTCATATGAAGGAAAATAAGACCCATGATTTTGAGAAAAGGAAATATACATACAAGAAATGATTTTTGATGGCACTAGGCTGTTTAACCAATAGATTTAACTCAGAGTCGCTAGATGCTGAAAATATTTGATTTGATGTAATAGGACCAACATCAATCCTAAAACCTTACTGTGTTGTCAAACTGTGTCCCACCGGGCATGCCAGAACTGTTGATGTAGGAAAATTGCACCCAGTGGTAGGAAGTCGAAACTCCTGTCTTCTCCTCACAACATGGAAACTCCCCTCTCACCTATGGGACTGGCAAAGTTGGAGGGGAGAGTCTCTAGATAAGGGCTAGCTCCCTTAGATGCATCATGTTTGTTCTAGCAAGTGCAAACACACACACACACACACACACACACACACACACACACACACACACACACACACACACACACACACACACACACACAGATATATAGATATAAACTAGGGGGTGAAAAGGGAGAAATATGCAGGAAAACAAACTACTCTAAAGAGGTGATGCACCAAAATAAAGTCGACCTTCACACATCCACTCTTGAAATTAGACAAATGCATACATACACTTCACTCTTGGTAGAAGGACCAGGCTGCTAGAAACTGGCAGGGAGGCCTTAATGGAAAATATAGAAAATAGAGATCACCAAAGGTGCTATGGGATGCACACTTATGTAGTAATTTCCTCTATTATGAACTTCTTAAATACTACTCTTCTCCTATCAGCTACAAAGATGGCACCTTGTAGACAACATGTATGCTGGTGTTGAACCTATGAGATCATCAAGAAACAATGACTGAAGACAAATAACACTCAAGACATACTCAGATATATCTATCCAAGAGAGAGGTAAAAATTGCGTTTATTTGATTCAGGTGAAATTTTTCTAGGGCTACACCTTACAAATGTGGAAGATCCTTTTACAAATGACAAGTTCACAATATATAGAAGAAGCAAGGAGGCCCATTTGGTGCTCCTTGTTTTACAAGTGGCTATGCGTCCCCTCATTGGGAAGTGGAAAACACTATTGCTGATGTCATCTTTCTAGAAGAGGCCTGCTAAAACCATGCTGTATGATCACCAAATTTGACTTTGGTGTTCAAGCATTAATGTTGAAACACAGATTGCACCCTCTTTTTTTCCAATAGATTGAGATTTGTCCCCTTTTAAATGCATAGGCCATGCCGTTCACTATTTATGCCATCTAGGGATTATCAAGAAATAAATCGCCTTCACTTTGCCACTTGGACTGCTTCATTCCTTTCTGCACCCTATCACTTTGTCTTGCTTTGTCACTTGGGATTTTGTCCCTTTTCTATCTTATCTTTTCTAGCTCCTTGGCCCTTAGGGGTGAACATTCTGGTGGGTCACTGCATTCTAGCCCCTTTGCCATGGTTAGCTCTTTCTCAATTGAAAACAAACGACCACTTTATTTCATGAAAGTTGACATTCACACAGCCGTCATTGGTTTGAAAACCAACGGCTAGCTTGTTCCATTAAACTTGACGTCCTCTGGGACATCATCGGGTCCTTTACTGGTTTCAGGCCTTCTTCTATAGCTTATCTTCCTCTTAGCACCTTTCTGGTCATTCTTTCTCTGTCTATGTCACTTTCTCGAAGGGAAGGTGACCCTTTGGCCTTTGGAAATGTCCCTTGTGTCTCTGGACTGCTCCCCGAGCTCCCGCAGACAATTTCCCTGGGTCGCTTTTGACTTTGTATATCTCGTAGGCTTTGTGATGTTCTGCAAACTTTTATCTGCGGACATTTTCCCATAGACAAAAAGTCTATAGAAATTCTCCCATGGATAAAAAGTCTACGAGAATTCTTCCTGGCCCTTTTCTTTGGATACGCCTGAATTCCTTTAGACTTTTTGTCCAAAGGAATTCCTTCAGACAAAAAGTCTGAGGAAATTTGGGACTAAGTCAAATTTGAACTTAAGCAAGTTTGGGACTTACCCGAGTCCTTTTCTTTTGAACTGCATACCCTTCGGAAGGGTACTTGAAACTTGAAGACTCCCATCGGCTAAGGGCATACCCTTGAACCAAGCCGTTGAACCAAAAATGGTTCAACGGTTCAAGGGTTCAACCATTGCACACCGATGGGCTTTTGTATCGAGGCTAATGAAATTTTGAGTTGAACCACGCTTGTTGAACTTAGCTCGTTGAACTGAACTGAAGCATTGAACCTTTTGATTGAACCCACCGATGAACCTTTTGTTTGAACCAAACACGTTGAACCAAACATGGTTCAACGGTTTAATGGTTCAATGCTTGTTGAATCGAGATGCTGAACTTGGAATTTTGAACCAAAGGTCACTAAACTACTTGAACCAGGCCATGAACCAAACTCATTGAACTTGTGTAACCCAAAAAATGACTGGCATTAAACAATAGGGGAAGAAGGTGACCAAAATTTTATTGTGGGCAAAATTGGTCAACAGTACTAGAAGCTAGTGAAGTAGAAAGTGAATCACCTTTGGATGGAGTTTAAGATTTTTCCCTTGATGAGTGGGCTTCCACTTTGCATGAGAATGATCCTTATAAGCTGATTGAAGAAGGAATTGGTGTGGATTGCCTTCATGAGAATGATGCAACAGTTTTAGCCATGGTTAAGGATGATGAGTTGAGTGAAGGTCTATGACAATTGTACTTTGATGGAACAAGAAATAAGCATGGAACTAAAGCTAGAATGATGTTGGTTTATCCAACAAAGCAAAGGTATTTCTCTTATATTAAATTTTAGTTTGGTTGTTCAAGCAATGTTGTTAAGTATGAAGTACTAGTTAATGGTTTGCAGTGGGCTACAAAGATGAAAGTCAACACCTTGCAGGTTTTTAGAGATAGTGAACTTATATTTCACCAAGTAAGAGGTTTGAATGCATGTAAAAATTTGTTGCTTAAATATTAAAAACATATAATATGGGACTTACTTGAGGATTTTCAATATTTTAACATTTAGACAATACTAAGAGGCAATAATAAACATGCAGATAGGTTGGCTGTCATTGGGCCACAATTTAATATCCCAACTGATATAAAAGTGAGAAAATTTAGTCACATATAAAGGTGGTTGTAAGGCCTTCTATTATAGATAATCATGAGAATTGGTAGGTATTCAAAGATGACAATCAGATTGTGAGGTTCTTGCAAGAGGAGGCTGAGTTTTCTTCAAGAAACTAATAAAGTATTTGCAGTAGTATGGTGATCAAATTGTGAAACTAAAAACCAATAATTTTCCCAAGGGATTGGTCACACTTGAGAACATTTTCAGTGGTGATGATGATATAAGGAAAGATAGGTCATCCTTGTCAACAAAGGAAGAACACTACGCTAATATAGAGATTGCAGTTGGTAAGTTTTTAAATTTGGGTAAGGTATGCACTCCTTCAGAAAAAGAAACTTTCATTGAGTTATGCACAAACTTTGTTGATATATTTGCATGGAAATAGAGTGATCTTGAGGGATTTGATCCAAGTTTAGCTCAACACACTATTGAGTTAGAGGCTAAAACTAAACTAGTAAGACAAAGACAAGGGCCCATCAATCCAAAGCTTGAGCCTTTGATGAGAGATGAGCTTCACAAACTCATAGAGTTAGCTATATATTTCCAATCAAGCACTCAACTTGGATGAAAAATATTGTTCTAGTATAGAAGAATGATGAGATTCATTTGTGTGTTAATTTATATGATTTGAATAGGGCTTCACTTAAGATCACTATCCATTGCCATCAATGAAACAAATTTTATAGCTGGTTGTAGGTTCAAAAAGGTTTTCTTTATTGGATAAATATAATGGCTACAATTAGATTTTGGTCAAGAAAGAGGACCAATTTAAGAAAACCTTCACAACCAAGTGGGGAACATTTGCATATATAAATATGCCATCCAATTTATCTAATACTAGAGAAACCTTTTAAAGAGCCATGGACATGGAATTCCAAAGCCTTCTTAACAAGTTTGTACTTATTTATTTGGATGATATAACAATGTTTTCAAAGAATGCAGGTGATCACATGGTTTATCTCAAGAAAGTGTTCGAAAGGTGTAGGAAATTTAGGGTATCTCTTAATCCCAAAAAATGTGTCTTCTCAGTTCATGAAGGTAAGCTTCTTGGACTTGTTTCAAAGCATGGTTTAAGCATAGATTCTAAAAGGATAGAATCCATTCTTGCACTCTCTTTGCCTAAGCACAAAAAGTATATGTAAAGCTTCTTTGGGAAGATCAACTTCATAAGGAGGTATATTTTAGATTTTGATATTTTAGCTAAGCCACTTACAACCATGATAAATAATAATTAGAGCTTCAGCTGGTCTAAAGAGGGAGTAAAAGGTTTTGAAGATATTAAGAATGCTATAGCTAGTGCTCTTACACTTATAAATCTAGATTTCACAAAAGATTTAATTTTGTATAATTATGCTAACATGGACACCATTTTAGGCATTCTTATGCAACAAAATCATGAGGCTTTGGAGTAGCCAATAGCCTTGTTTAGTCAAGGCTTGGAAGAATATGAAACAAGGTACTCTTTTGTTGAGAAAAATGTACTTTCAGTTATAAGGTCTCTTAAAAAGTTTAAATATTTGTTGTCTAATAATAAGATATACCTAATGGTTTCTCATCCAAGCATCAAAAGTTCCTTTTGAAAAAAGATATAAATGAGAAGAGATTTGGTTGGATAACCAAGGTAATGGAATACAATGTGGAAATTAAGGTCACAAAGTTGGTTAGAAGCAAATTAATTTGTGAGCATCTAGCTCAAGACTTCCAAGTGGCTAATGAGGCTGTTTTGGTGTCAAATGATGAAGAATTTGCATCTAGTCATATCTCACCTTCCAGTTGGTTTCATGAATTGGTAAGATATTTCCAAAATGGTATTTATCCCTCTCATCTAAGTAATTTTAAAATAAGATATTTCAGGTTGCAATCAATTCCATTTTCGCTTATTGATGGTGTTTTGTTCAAAAAAGATATTAATGGCATGTTGCTAAGATGTATAGAGCCAAACCAAACTCAGAAATTGCTTGAAGAATTCCATGATGGACATGGTGGAGGACATTTTTATATAGGAATTACATCCCTTAATATTATGATAGGTGGGTACTATTGGCCTACTATATTTGGTGATTGACATGCATGGGTTAAAAAGTGCAAATAGTATGCTATGTTTGTAGGAAAAGTGAAACTTGCAGCCTTACCTCTTAAACCAATTATGAAGGATCAACCCTTTGTCCAATGGGGATTGGAATTTATTGGTCTCATAAATCCTCCTTCAAGTTTAGGACATAAATGGATTCTAACTGCTACAGATTACTTCACACATTGGATAGAAGTAGTGGCATTGAAAGAAGCAAACAAAGCCAATGTTTTAGATTTATATGAAAGTTTTCTTACTAGATTTAGAGTTCCTTCAACTATTATTTATGATAATTAAATGGATTTTGTGGGAATTAGGATTAGCCAATGGGCTATACAACATGGAATTTATCTTATCACTTCATCAAACTATTATCCATAAGGTAATGGCCTTGCTGAGTCAATAAATAAGAACATATTTAAGATTATAAGGACTATTGAAGATAATCAGAGATCATGGCATCTCAAGTTGAAGTTAGTTTTATGGGATGATAGGACCACCTATAAAATATCAATAGCCAACTCTCCATACAAGTTGGTATATGGTAAGGAAGCAAGGTTACCCATTTCTCTTAAATTTCTTGCTTTGGAACTAATGCATCAGCTTGAGTTATTGGAAAATGAGACTATGGAGATTAGGTATGCTAAGCTTATGGAGTTGGAAGAGATAAGAAATTAGTCAATGCTAGCCATGGCAATTCATCAAGCACAAGTGAAGAGAGCTTTTGACAAAGGAGCTTCTTCATGAAGTTTGAAAGGACATTTGGTCCTCAAATGGGATGAGGATAGAGATAAGCCAGGAAGGCACACAAAGTTTGAATCCCTTTGGAGTGGCCCATACATAATCTTTAGTTGAAATCTCACAATGTATTCCAACTTGCAAAGATGGATGGTGACAAGCTTCTAATTCTAGTAAATGGGATACATTTAAAACATTGCTACTAAAGAGTAAAGTTCCTTATACATAGTTTGTTTTGCTTTCCTTCAAGTGCTGTTCAAGTATAGTTGTTTCATTTTGTTTTGTTCCAAATAAATACTTATTTTCACATATTATTTTTAGTTAGTTTTACTTGCTTTTTATGTTTCCCTTCTTGTTTTAGAGGGTGAAGGTTGTCTTTTTCAAATCAAAGGTTGTACTTACAGTTATGGGCTAGAATCACCATTATTTTATGAGTTTAAATGTTATGTATATGGTATGAGTTCTCAAGCATAATATGTATGCTTCCCAGTAGAATCACCAAAATGTTGAAAATTTTGACCCCACAAGCCAAATTACCACCCTTATCATTTGAAGATTTTCATGTCATTACCAATTTGCTTTTGTTTAGAGCAGTTCTAAAGGGACAGTCAAAATACTTCAAATTTTCACAAAGCACAAGAAATACTTTGGGCTTTCACGGAAGGAAGACTTCAGGTTTTGTCGAAGTATCAGAATTGTTTCAAACTTTTTATCTGAAATAACTTTTTGAAGGACCATCACATAGTTTTCCAAAGGACACTTTCATTTTCCCAAAGGGTATTCATCAAAAGGGCAAGTGGACTTTACGAAAAATCCAAAGGGTTTCTTCCCTTCAAAAAAGGACCATTTACAAAAGCTCAAAGGGCATTGTCAAAAAATTTGAAGGGCTTGTTCTTTTTCTCAAAGTTCCTTTCCAACTTTGTCGAAGGGTATATGCCCTTTAGAAAAAGGCAATTCAGAAGGGCAAGTGGACTATTCAGTTTCTCCTAAAGGTGCAGAATAAAAGCCTAAAGGGTCATTTTCTTTGGGAAGAGCCATTTTAAGATTTCTTTTGGAATTTTTGTCTAAAGGAAATAAACAAGACGATAGGTTCATTTAAGTTTGTCTGAAAGGTTTTTTTTCTTTGATAATGGTCCATTTTTCACTTTTTTGAAGGGCATTTATATTTCTCCGAAGGACCATTTAGAAAAGTCTGAAGGGCATTATCACAAATTTGAAGGGAAAATTCCAAAAGGGTGAGGCAATTTTTCTAAATAAAGGACCATTACAAATTTTTTTAAGGGTCTATTGTAAAATCTTGAAAGGCACTTTATAAAGAGGAGGGTTTGTTTCACTTTTGCCGAAAGGTGCATTTACAAAGTTCCAAAGTTCTCTTACCTTTTGGAAGGATCATTTGCAAAAAACCTGAAGGGTTCTTTTCAAAGGATAAAGGACCATTTCAGATAAGCTAAAAGGTATCTACCCTTTGGGAAAAAAGCAATTTCAAAGACAAAAGGATGTTTCACAAAGTCTTGAAGGGCAGTTTTTCATTTTCTAAAGGGTTCATTCATTTTTTGAAGGGACATATTGCAAAGTTCCGAGGGGCATTTTCATAAGGCCCAAAGGGTTCTTTCCCTTTAAGAAAATTATCCCATAGAAAGGCCAAAAGGAAAGATTCTGATGCGATTCCTTCGAACAAATTATTCAAAAAAATTCAAGTGGAAGACTTACTTTGAGGAATTTCTTCGGAAGAAGGAAAAGACACGAAGCCCAAAATAATTCCTTCAGACAAATTGTATAAAGGAAATGAACAAAAGTAAGAAGCCATAAGAAATTGACATGGATAAAGTTTGAAGGAATTCCTTTGGACAAATTATCTAAAAGAATTCTTTCGAGAGACTTACCCAGGGAAGTAACCATTCAAAATACTGAGGAAACCCGAGAAAAGGAGACCAAGGAATTCTTTAAAGAGAAATAAATTGAGTACATCAATTCCTTTAGATAATTTATTCGAAGGAATTGTCCAAGGCAAAAGGAAAAGGAATCAAGCAGAAAAGGTGAAAGAAAGAGATAATTTATGGGAAAGAAAAGCTAAAATAAATATACTAGAATGTTTGAAAGAAAGGAAAATCCAAGGAAATAGGCCACATACAAATAAATGCTAGAGAACTACATGCATAGAAGCAAAGATCTTGAAAGCCTTAGATTGATAAATTACCATAATGAAGACAAGGAGTTTAATCTGAATGCACCTATCACTCATCAATGTCCTCTTCCATGCAAGCAAAGACTATCTATAGTTGATTGGTGAAAGCTTCAATTGACTGTTTTTTTAAGTTAGGCTTATTTCCTAGTCATCTCATACATTCAATGATCCAACTCAGTGTCAAGTAGTTCAAGAGGCATATTCCTTAAAGATTATGGCATGGCTTTCCATTCAAGAATTTGACTTGTCAAACTTTGGTCCACCTCATCCCTTGTATGCCAACATGGAATTTCATGCATGCACTCTTGTTTATATTGTTGAAAGCTTTTAATGTTTCCATCAGTTCAAATGGAGTTCTAAATTTAGTTTTGGCTTTGATTTCATTTAGAAGAAATTGTTCTTTACATTCCAGTAGTTCAAGTAGAGGTATATATTTGGAGATTGGTGTAACATCATGCATGATGGAAGTTTTGACTCAAACTTGGGCTCTCCATCATTTTCAACACCAAAGATCTTTTCATGCAAGGCATAAGACAAAAATATATTTTATTTAAAGGTTGTGATAGCACAAATTGAACTGAGTGGACCTCCTCTTCTATTTTTAGTTCCAATCTCTTGGATATTGTATACTTTTTCTATATAAGTTAGATTTTCAGCCTTGAATTATATCCTCTTTTTGGCAAGACCCTATTCTGCTAAAAAATTGTGTTGTGTAACCTTTTAAAATTAATAGAAAGAAATTTTTTAGACTCCAAGATGCTGGTATAGTGTATTTATGTTAGTGATTTGCATATGTGATAGAATTTTCTTCCTTGTCAAGTCTTGATTTTTACCTAGTTACTAGTTGATTAGATTATGCAAGTTATGTTCTATGTTTAATATCTTTTGGTTGAAGTTATAGTGGATATATATGGCTGGTTAGTGCCTTGAATCAAGCCTATTCCATCATTTTCCTCAAGATTTGATCACAAGATAGAACTTTTTCATGAAATACTAATGCATAGGGGTCAATTAGGGTTAAAAATTTAATTTGTTTATTGTCTGATCAGTGTTTTTAGAATCTCAAATTATGTGGATCAATCAAATTTTAGGTGTATCACCATCATTAGATAGGATTTTCTTTCAATTTTCTTTCCTTTTCCTTCTCCCCTTTTTATCGAGCAGTTTGTAGCATAGAGTAGGGATCCTAATTGATACACCAAAGGGAGCTAGCCATTAGAATCTAGAGATTCAATACATTAATTAGGCCATCCATAGTCTAGGATTATTTCCATGTTTTAGTAGACTATGAAGACCTAAAACTACCTTCACAAGGGTGCGAGTCTGATTAACAATAGTAACCATGGTTTGCCAAGTTTTAAATTATATTTAGTCAAAAATAGACTAATATGCAACATTGTAGAGCATGATTTTGATTCATGTGTGACATTACATTACAAATATCCAACACAAAAATTAGATGTAGTGGCTTTATTCACATGTTCCATGCCATATCCTAGAGATGTGAAGAATTTTTAGGTACATTTATTGAATTCACAAATTGGGTCAACTATTATATTTTGACCCTACTTACCATCTATTCAAATTTAAATGATTTGATGCTTTGAGGAATGATTGGTAACTATTTCATATGAAGGAACACATTTTACATTACTCTTTGGATACATTTATTACTCTTTTGGTAAATGTTTCATTTGTATCATGGTTGGTTGCTCTTGGTGTTTATACAAGAGATCTTGTTCTATTTGTTCATTTTCTATGGACTTGATTCTATTTTTATGTTCTTGTTCATTTTCATTAACAAAATGGATACACATCTTTGAATGATTTGCATTAGTTTTGCCAATATATCCCAAGCCTTGACATACATTCTAATCAGTTGTGGAAATAGGATGAGTCATGCCTTGGGAATGTTTTCCCAATCTTTGACCATGATAATGAAAGTGTTTTAGATATTTTTATCTAAAACCATATTGTTTTGAAAGCTGAGTATCATTATGGAGAGGTCTATTTTTATTTTTTTCTTGGTCTAAATATTTCACTTTCATCTATTTTTACTTTAAATTATCTTATGGTACCCATATTTGTTATTTTTATACTTGTGCTTTTAGAGAGGTGATCATAATGTGAGTGGGTTGAATGATTGATGTATCAATGATATTATCACAACTATCTTTTTTATTTTGTATTTTATGCTTCAAATCCAAACAAAAATGTATATGATGCCCATGTATTCTATAATATGCATAATAGTATTTGGATATCCTTATAAGATGTGGAGGTGGTAGTTTAATTAGTTTGTTTTGAAATATTTATCTTAGGATTTCACTTGGAATATTAGTAGCCCTAGTATCATACTTGAATCACTTGTTTTAGATGTGTTCTATTGTAACTTTTCATTTGGATATGAAACCTTGTTGGGTACATCATTGTTAGATGAAGATGAAAACACATGATTAACACTAGCATATTTTTTATTTTGCATGTATGTAATATAATTTTGTATCTCTTTTATTCACTTGATCATATTGGTGATTTGATCTTTTATTTATTCAAAATTAAAAACTCTAGGTGCCTCAAATTGAATATGTATGCATGTACCATCTACCTTATCCCTTAAAGGAGCAATAACATGGACCTATTTAGAGGGATGGTAACTATCATCCTCTTTAGGGTTAGGAGGAAGAGGTTCAATATAATTTCAATAAGATTGGTAAAGAGAATTTTGAGTTTTATCTTGATTAGGATCATTCTCTAATTTGGTTGTTTTGAAATTTCTAACAATGTAGACAAAACAACAAGCAATGCCAATAACAAGATATTGGAAAGAAAATAGATGTATCCATATTTAACATAATTTGGGAAAATAAATTTTGATTTTTGTTTTAATTTGAATATTTTGAAATCAAAAAATCAAGAAACCCTAGGAAGACAAAATTTTGTGAAGGAAAACCATGGGGAAAATTAGGGCTTGCAATGTTCAACAATAAGTGAGTTCACTAGAATGTTTAACCCTAAATTGATATAAGTAAATATTGTATAGGGTTAAGAATATAAAAAGGAATAAACAAAAGGGTGATAAACATATATATATATATATATATATATATATATAAGTAGGCCAATTAATTACAAACTCAGATAAATAATGTTTTTAATTTAAATGTTGAGTTATGCTAAAAATAAAAAGTATAACTATTGAGTGATATTGTAATAAATATAAAAGAAGACTAATTGTCTAGTTTATTGTGTGCATGTAGATCTGATATAGAATAGGTTAGAGTTGGACTAGATATGGATTGAAGACTAGTTATCATATTCTATAATTATACATTATATGGCCTTAGACTAATGTCAGATTTGGACAATTACATCGATATTGGTGTCTAAGTTGGATGTAGGTGTCTAGTACAAAATAGAGACTAAATTCAAATGTGACTAACTAGAGCCTTCTATGCTTTCTATCATATTTTCTCTTACATACTCAGATCTTGTACATAGGTTTTCACTCCTTATCAAATAGTCAAAACCCTAGTTCTTTATTTTTTGAGTGAATGTGGGAAAATGGGCTAGTAGGCACATGGTGTCAAGCTTCCCCAAGGACCCCTTTGTCAATGGGCACTACCTACATAGAAAATATTCTAAATAAGGCCTCAAACTTATGTAGTTATCTCATACATGTTGGCTTGTGTGTGCATAAGGATGCAATGTGTGATAAACAAGTACAGAGTGACCTAGCTTGTAACTTGAAAAATATGGCTCATGGGATGCTCCTTCAGTACTTCAAAATAGTGATGATATTACTCTTATACATGATATGAAAATAGGGATAAATATGGTATATTTTCTCACTTGAATGCTTTTGATAAATTTCCTTATGAATTTCTAGGTGAGGAATGAATGAGGGTTGATCATGCATATATATCAATCCTTTGAGGAAAATCTTGCATTAAATCACTTAGGCTAACCATAAGGATATTTTTCATTTGTAAATTTTATGACTTTAAGGCATTGGAAACTTAGTTTTGAATAGGGAACTTGTGTTGATGTAGGTGTTTGAGAAACTAAAATATTAGTATAGGTCCAAAACTTGTAGAGGGTGATAACAATTAGGTTTATAACATTTTGAGCAACATAGAAGGCCTGGTCATCAAAATAACATATGGTCAAACTAATAGATAAGAAATAGGAATAAGAGAGAATACATGCAAGTATTTTGGAAGTGGGAATATCTTAGAACTAAAAGGTACAACCATGATAGGTATTTGCTAAGTGTACATGATTGAGGTGATATATAATTTAGATTTTGTGTCTACAACTCTATCTTAAGTACTTTTACATTTCCATTATTTTTATGTTATTATTCTACACCTACATAAATAATAATTATCACTAAAAACATCTCTAAGCATTTGCACCAACATTTCAAATCCTTGAGATCAAACATTACCCTTCCAAGACAAAATTGACCCTTACGGGTTGAGATTGACACTTGATCTTGACCTTATGGGTCAATCCTACCCTTTACCCTAGTAATGGATCTTTCGTAAAGTTAAACCCTCCATTATAGGTTGGTTCATATTTTTTGGATAGGTAGTGTGAGGTTTTACCTTTTTGGATTGCTATAAAATAACATATAGACCACCTTTTATACCACTTGTAAACTTCATTATTGAGGCACACTTACACTATTGCACATTGAGCAAAAATTACCTATTCTTTCCAAATTCCATTCTATTCATTTAATGTAACTCTTAGCCAAGTCACAAGCCTTTTATATTCGAGTCAATCAAATTATAATCAATTATTCAAGCTATCTCCTTAAGCATACATGTAACAAAGGAGCATAATTTCACTAAAAAATCTAGGTGGGAGAATTATGTGTGCTGAAATTCTCTTCTTGAAGTATTGGATACATAGGCATTATTCAATAATTACATGTGTGATTGGGGTCATCTCATCCCATTACATTCCCCCCTTTTATTTTTGTAGGTTTTCAACCATAACAAAATATACTAGCATTATGACCTTGAATAGGTCATTTTTAAGTCATCAACACACAATCAAAGGCCAAATTTTTTCATATAGATGCATTTTAAGTAGGTGCAAGTGATTGTGCCCTCAATTTCCTATTTTTCCATAGAGGTCAAGATCAACCCATAGAGGATATTAGTGACAGTTGATCTTGACTATTTCAAGTCAGTTATAACCCATAATAATGATGTCCCTATTTATTTTACACACACATGATTAGATCTGATATGATCAATTCCAACCATCTCTCAATTAGGTACAATTAGCCTACAAGAAAAAACAATGAAGGCTTCTTATGTTTTTTATAGTTAACTTCTATCATTCATTTGAGCTTTGCCCATTTTAATGATTTTACTTTCATTATACTAGTTACAAGTCATTTGCAACATTTTTATCTTTCAATTCATTTTCTCTTAATCAGAGTTAATGCACAAATGAATTACAAATTATGATAAAACATAATTGTATTTCTTTAGCATTCTAGGCTTTCTTAAGCTTTACACCTATTTTATGACATTTAATGGTTAAATAAAAAATAAGGTAACACATATTGGTGAGCTCGTATATTTTTTGAGCTTTGATTTTCTAATTTCTATCTTAAGGTTTCATATATTTTTTTGATTTATATACATAAAAGTATTATATTTTTATTTGGTTTTCAATTTCAAATTCACTTTCAATTTTTTTATTTCTAAAACCCATGTTCATGAAATTTTAAAACTCATAGGAGTTGTTATGAGCAAAGGGGTATTTAATTTTAATTGATTTATGGTGTGAGTGGTACTAATCAAATACAAAATCCACTATACAATACTATAGATGTATTTTAGTTTCCACATACCTCACAATATATCAGAAACAGTTAGCCATAAGAAGCCTTTGAAAGTTTATTATTGTAGTGCACTGGTAAGAAATTAGCCCTAGAAAGTTGCTCTTAATGTACCCTAAAGACATGCTATTGTGACTAGGGAATGGAATAATTATTTTTAGTTAGTGTCTTTTGGGCCTTGTTCATTATTTACATCTTGTTCACTATACACACTCTATCTAGTTATACAAATTGTATCTTGCCTTCTAATTTTTTTAGGATTTCCTTTTATGCCACTCAAGAAGGTTAACTCCTATATTCCTCTAAGGTGCAATGTTAAATTAATTGGATTCCATATATAACATATTTAAATTCCTTTAATATCTTCTAAAATGGATAATATAAATATTTTTGATCAATATGATGATGCAAATATTCAGATTTATGTACAAATTTAAGATGATTCCAATGATGAACATGATAATCAAGGTAATTAAATATGTAAGATAATCCTCATATCTTAGATAAAATTTATCCTAATGAGTTTAATGGGGTAGATTTTGAAAAATTGAAAAAAATGTCTAATTTCTATCAAGGACTACATCAATGTCTCATACATATGGATAGGGTTGTCCAATAACTCTTAGTATCTGAGACTTCACATCAAGATAAGATTTCATCTCTTCAAGCTCAACAATAATAAGGACCTTTTATAGTTGTTCAAATTCCCATTTTAGGTGTTCCAATTTCTATTATTACTTCTATTACCATATCAACACCATTAGTTACATATGTGACATCATCCCTAGGTAAGAGGCATCAAATGGTTTACAACATATTAATAGGGCTATTTATACACGAGAATTAAACACACCTCCTTTGATTAATATGCATGGTCCATCACCAACCTCACCTAATACATATTATTTTGAGAAAATCATTATAACTATTATATCCCAAAATTTCACCTTAGAGAATTCAATCAGACCTCAAATTTGGGATAACATGGAACTATCTCTAAGTATACGTAGATTGCTACAAGAGATAGATCTCTTGATTATGGGATAGCTCCCTTGATCTAACCCGTTTAGGCTCGCACACTACACTAGGATAGTCACTTGCTGGGGGTGAAAGGGGGTATAAATAAACATAAAATTAACCTAAACTAATGGAGGTGATACACCAAAGATATCACCACAAACATACTTGAATTTGCATTAAGAAGATAGATTAATAGAACCGATCTAAAATCAAGGTTATTATAGCATAATTTTTTCTACATGGAGGTAGATTGATATGCATTTATATAGGTGGGTGAATAGGAGGTCTAATATTAGACACTAATAATCTATCTTCACACTTCAAAAACACCTAACAAATAGTTACACTTTATGAGACCTATTAGAAGTATTACTCACACAATGCATAAAAGAGCAAAATGGAAGTAAGGAGAAAACATTAATCACTTGTCATCCAAATGGACTACTTGACATACTTAGGCATGAATTATAGAGAATAAATCAGATTAATAAATTTATTCAAAGGTTAAACAAGATGTCAAAGCAACAGGGCTTTGCCATACTAATTGTTGATCATTTACAATGCCAAAATGGCTTCATTATATAGAGCATAGGAGAGGAGAGAGAAAGAGTGATGTTGAAGAGTCACCATGCCAAGTGTCAAGTATTTAAGACCAATTATAATCCAAGAGGAGTTAGAGAATAGATCATGAAGCTTTCTTGAATAAGTGTCAATCACAAACATGACATCTCCTTAAAGTTGGTGATGGGACACTTCATTGTCCTTAGAACTATTTTCTTGATGAGGAGTTCACTAACTATATATAACTATATTAGAATTAATTTACACATATAACCTGACCTAAGAAGGTGGAAACATGATTTGTGAAAGTTATTATACACTCCTCAACTGATGACCTTCTCTTTGCCAATTGTGATTCACTTTCTTGCAGCCACTCGTTAGCCTTCCAGGCCTGAATTATCACACTTGTCACTTAGGTGGCTTGAAAAAAATAAAGGATATTTGTTTTAGATATTTGAGACACCTATTTAGACCTTATTTTTCCTTAGTTCTATCATATAAAATTCAAGATAACTCAATATCACAACTCTCATCTCCAACTTGGCAGTTACCTTCTTTTTCACTATTCTATTCAAGACTCCCTGTAAAAACCAACTTAGTAGATGGGTTTACATGAATTAATAAGGTGATAATGAGGTATGAAGAGTTATAATACATATCTGCACACCTTCCACCATGACTTTCACTTGTCTATTCCTTCTTATACCATTAAATTACCTCAAATCTTGTAAAAAACATAAAATTTCACTGATCCGTACAAGTGATGGTATGAAATAAATGATTGGTAGGGAGATTGAGAGAGTGATAAGTAGGTCCAAATAATATTATAGGATAATTTACCCATTATATATGAATTTATCATTATGAGGGTTTTAAGTCATTTAGGTTGTTAAAAATGATTCATAAAGGTTAAAACTTTAACCCTCAAACCAATTACACTAGTTTAAATTTCATGATCCCCATAAAATATACACAAGTTATTGAGACACCATGCATATTTTACCTAAATATGTGAGTGAAAGAAGTTGGCTCTCGAGTTCCTACTATGCATTCTAGACACCCCTAAGATAAATTGAGTCCAAAAATGGCCAATTTGAGTTGTATTATACAAACCAATGAATCTCATGGACTCTAAATTATACCATGAAATATATCACATTATTTAGGGAGATCACATGATCCTATGATTGAAGTTTGGAAACATGATGGTTCATGCCTAGTTCTAGGCCTAATAGGCATATACTATGTTTTTGAGTATGTGACCACCTCTGAGTGTTCATAGTGAATGTAGGTCCTAATCAAAACTTTTTCACCTCAAATTTAACCTTTAATATCATCCCATAGTCATTCAAAGCTCCTCCATTCATCCTTTCACCATCAATGTACTATGTCTATAGACTGCCTTATATGTAAAGTGCCTTAGATTTGAGATAAAATAATGAATACTTACCCTATTATTCTGACCCAAATGATAACATGGAGATATATTCCAAACCATTATTAACCTATATAATTTTTTTCAAAGATAGATCATACTTCTATATCCCTCAACACTTCAAATTATTAAAACTAGCCTCTGGGCCTGTGACTATGTGCAAGGTTTTGATTGACTGAGTATGAGGTTCATGCCTAGCTTTGGATCAATCTATGTTCTATTTATTTTTCCTTTAAAATCACATTAAGTGTGAGATCATCAATATTATATTAATTTATACATGATCATCTTCAACTTACATCTCTTCCAACCTTCCAAACTTGCATCCTTCATTAGTTTAGGTTAGCCTAAGCATAAGTCAAACTATAGGTGTCAATTAGGGGAATCATGACATTCTTGTAGATGGTGATACATGTTTTAATATTTTAATTAACTATTTTGGTTTCTCCTCAAGTCACTAGGACCATATCACACTTGAATGGACTCATTTCTACCTTGAGACCCTGAAATCATCATTTTACCATCAATACACTAGGTGTTACTTGTAAGTTGTAGGTTCATTTGGTATAATGGCACTATAAGTATTCAATTATATCTATTAGAAACTTGAATAATTTTAAATCCATTAAAACATTAGTCTCTCTTGACCTATCAACCTCTTCTTGTGTCAATATGTGACTTCTCCATCTAGGCTACAAGAATGGAACTATTGGGCTTGCATAGACCTCATAAACCTTCACCATGGGATAAAAATATTTGGAGAATAATTCCTTTCAAGATAATTTAAGGTAAACCTTCCCATTGTAACTTTATTCAAATCTGTGAAAACAAAGGTGGCTATGGTGTTTTATGCTTAGCCTCATATTGGACTATCACCTTTAATTTCTCTTCAATGCAACCTTTAATGGAAAATCTAACCACCCATGATTTAAGGGATTGAAAAAAAGTATACCATTCTTGACCTAAAGCTACTCATAGAAAGACAAACTTCGTAACTCTCAAAACATGGTTCTACAGACCATTGATATTCACTTCTAACATAATGAGATACTTATGCTAACCTTCCATGGCCAAACATTCCAAACCAGGTTGAAACCAAAATGAAATGGGTGAATATGCTCTACCAACATACATACATTACTTGGTTCATATAGACCAATTTCCAAAATTCAAATAGATGGGAAAAATTGAGCCGTTGGGATTACACATATAATTTAGAAGTACTAACAATATTGATGATTATTCATACAATAAAGACCACCAATATTGAAACCATGACCATGAAATGGAAGATCATAAGGAATAATAAAATACACCAAGTGCATTCACTTCAACTCTTGTTCTCCTATCCGTACCAATTGAAAACTATTGACCCTTTCTAAGCTGTCCAAGGGAGCGATAAGAGAGAAAAACCAATTTTTGACAAATTTGGATCTATTGAAGCCACTTGAGCCTAGAAATGACCTATGGGGATCTTAGACACCTTATTGAAGCATTCATGTGTGCCTAACGAGTCATCCTATTATTTACAACCATATGAAATTGACCTTTTGCAAATGATCTACTTTCTTTTATGTTAAACCTTCAACATTTTAGTTTCAAAACCTTATTTTGACATTCTATGACATGTGGTACATTATCCTACTCTTTAAAATTTGTCTTTTTGATGATATTTATGTACAAATCCTTAAAATGACCAAAAGGTGTCATAAAAGGACATTAAGACAAATGGACAAATATGACAAAGATAAAAACATATTTTATGACCCTCAAGATATAAATGGACCTCACTAATGACCATGGTGACATTTTCAAACCTATATGACCTTATGAAATTTTTTAACATGCAATGAGGTTAACCCAATTTTACCTAGGGTAAAATTTGGTCAACAATAACCTTACATACTACGGTGTTGTAATAAGAGCAAGGTGTCTCTAAAGCTAGTCATTCAATGGAATACCATAATTTGATTCAAAATCCTTTAGAACCTAAGATATCATCTTACCCATTACCAATAGGTCTAATATATCTTAAGCTACCACTTTACAAAGGTAAATATGTTGGGGATCAACCAACAATGGATTACACTTGTGAAAGCAATAAACGCGGAAATAAATCAGATAGATAAGTAACTGAAATGATAAATAGCACAGAACAAGATATACAAGAAAACACCCTGAAAACTTGTATTGAAACTCTTTATAATAGGAATACAATTTGAAGAAACTTCGTTCTTCCACACCTCTCTCAGATGCACACAAGATCTCTCACTAGATCTCTATTCCTCAAGAGCTCTCTCTCAAGTACAATCAAATCCAACAACCTGGATTGATGCAACTCAATACTGTCCTTCAAACATTTACAATGTTCTACTCATACAGTTCAACTCTCTTACACACAATAGCTAAGAAGATCTTTCCTACATATAGAAAATAGGAAACTTAAGCATGCCATTACAACAAACAGTTAACCTCTTCAACAAGGGCTCTAAAAATAATGTAGCTAATAATAGAGACGCGAGTTTGAGTTCACAACTCAAACTCATCATGTAAACACTCGCTTCTGTCCTCGAAAATCGCTTTCTGGACATGCAGGTAACCGACGTCGGTTCCTGTCTGTTCGCCAGTGACCGTCGCCGGCCGACCCTTCTGTCGACGTCGGCGCCTCTGTAACTGCAACTGACCGACGTCGGTCGCTCCTGACCGACGCCGGTGTCTGTGTAGACCCAAAACTGTTTTGTATGCTCCTTAGTGAAGCTTTTAGCTCCACACCCTAACAATCTCCCACTTGGAGATAAACCAGCTGCACCAGTACCTGTACAGCAATATCTTCTAGCTTCTCCATCTTCAACTCAATCATGAAGACCAATAGAAGTTGAATGAAGATTCAACTTCTCCTTAGTAACCGGCTTTGTTAGCATATCAGCAGGATTCTTGTCTGTATGGATTTTCTCCAGCTTCAACTCACCATCTTCCAATACCTGCCGTATGAAGTGGTACCTTAGCTGTATGTGCTTGGTTCTTGAGTGAAACGCTGAGTTCTTAGCCAAACGGATTGCACTCTGACTGTCACTATACAATCTACAACTTCCATGCTCCCTTCCAAGCTCTACTAAAAATCATGTCATCCATATCATCTCCTTGCTAGCTTCTGTAGCTGTAATATATTCTGCTTCTGTAGTTGACAAGGCTACAACCTTCTGCAACTTAGATATCCAACTAACCGCTATTCCACCTACAGTAAAAACATAACCTGTGGTGCTTCTCCTGCCATCCAAATCCCCTGCCATATCTGAATCGACATAGCCATGTAGAGAAGTATCTAAACCTCCATAGCACAAGTGTCTACTGCTGGTTCCTCTCAGATATCTAAGGATCCATTGAACTGCTTTCCAATGTTCCTTACCTGGATTGGCCATATACTTACTTACCACTCCCACTGCTTGGGCAATATCTGGTCTAGTACATACCATTGCATACATCAAACTTCCTACCACGGAAGAATATGGAACCTTACTCATGTACTTTACCTCTTCATATGAATTAGGACATTGTTCTTTACTTAACTTGAAATGTCCATCCAAAGGTGTGCTTACCGGTTTAGCATCCTGCATATTGAACCGTTTCAACACCTTGTCCACATAATCTTCTTGAGACAATATCAACCTGTGATTTTTCCTGTCCCTCTTAATGCTCATGCCAAAGATTTTCTTTGCTGCTCCCAAATCCTTCATAGCAAACGTTTGAGCTAATTTTACCTTAAGCTCTGAGATGTCCTGCATGTGAGACCCTGCAACCAGCATGTCATCTACATACAATAATAGAATAATATATCTACCATTATCAAATCTCTTGAAATACACACAATGGTCTGATTGACACCTACTGTAGCCATGCTCAGTCATAAACCTGTCAAATTTCAAGTACCATTGCCTAGGAGCTTGCTTGAGGCCATACAAGCTTTTCTTCAACCTGCACACAAACTTCTCCTTACCCTTGACCTCGAATCCTTCTGGTTGTTCCATATAGATTTCCTCATCCAAATCTCCATGAAGAAACGCTGTCTTAACATCTAGCTGCTCAAGATGCAAATCCTCAAAAGCAACCAAAGACAATACAACCCTTATTGAAGTCATTTTTACAACTGGAGAAAAAATCTCGCCAAAGTCAATACCTGGCTTTTGTGCGAATCCTTTTACCACTAATCTGGCCTTGTATCTCATCTGACCATCCTCACTTTCCTTTAACCTGTAGGTCCATCTGTTCTTCAGTGTTCTCTTACCAGCTGGCAATTCAACCAAATCCCATGTTTGGTTCTCTCTTAAGGACTCCATCTCCTCAACCATGCCACGCTCCCACTTACTCCTGGACTCCACCTGTAATGCTTCTTCAAAACTTTCTGGTTCTCCACCATCAGTTAGCAATAAATAATATAAGGAAGGAGAATATCTAATTGGAGGCTTACTCACCCTTTCAGACCTCCTGATGGGTGTCTTGGACTCGTTCTCAACAATCTGTCCACCCAAGTTTTCTGACAGTGACTGACCTCGGCCACCTGTAGACCTGTTACTAGCCGACGTCGGTTCTGCCTGACCGACCTCGGTTCCTGGTCTGCCGACGTCGGTCTCTGTACGACCGACATCGGTTTCTGTACTGCCGACGCCGGTTCCTAACCTGCCGACGTCGGTCTCTGTGTTTTCCTGTAAGTGATTATTTCTTTTTCCCGCGAGCTCATTTTGGACCATAAGTTCATCCAATTCACCATTGCTCTGCCCAGATTGATCCAGCTTCCTTATCTGATCACTGTACATCACTCTTTCATTGAAAACAACATCATGGCTCCTAATTACTTTGTTAGTTCCTAGATTCCAAAATCTGAAACCAAAATCATCTGAGCCATAGCCAATAAACGTGCACCTCATAGACTTAGCATCAAGCTTCTTTCTATTTTCCTTATCTATGTGCACAAAGGCTTCAGAACCAAAAACTTTGAGATATGAGAGATCTACCTTTTTACCTGTTCATGCCTCTTCTGGAATTCCACCATCCAGAGCTGTAGAGGGTCCTCTATTGATCAGGTACACTGCGGTGTCAACTGCTTCTGCCCAAAACTCTAAGGGCAACCCTGCATGCAATCTCATACATCTTGCACGCTCCATAATAGTTCTGTTCATCCTTTCAGCAATACCATTCTGCTGAGGTGTCCTTGGAACCGTCCTTTGCCTACGGATTCCGTGAGTGTAATAATACCAGTTAAACTTTAGACTGCAGAACTCACCGCCATTATCAGATCTCAGGCACTTTAATCTTCTGCCTGTTTCATTCTCAACCATGGCTTTCCAAATCTTAAAAGTCTCAAAAACATCAGAGTTCTTTTTAATACAGTAGATCCATACCTTCCTTGTAGCATCATCTATGAATGTGACATAGTACCGTGATCCGCCAATAGAGGCTACCTGAGCCGGTCCCCACACGTCTGTGTGAACAAGCTGCAACTTCTGCCTTTTCTTAGTAGACCCAGTCTTGAGAAAACTAACCCTTTTCTATTTTCCAAATACACAATGCTCACAAAATTCTAGATCCAAACTTTTCAAATCTGAAAGCATACCTTTAGACTTAAGAATTGACATCCCATTCTCACTCATGTGGCCAAGCCTTGAGTGCCACAATTTAGCATCCACATCTGAAGTAGATAAAACTGAAGGAGATTTGTTAATAACACAATTACACAAATAGAGAGTACCTTCTCTCTTACCTCTGGCCATAACGAGTGCACCCTTGGTCACCTTCCAAGAATCTGCTGTGAGAGTTACTGTACAACCCTCATCACCTAGTTTACCTGCAGAGATCAAATTTCTCTTCAAACTAGGAACATGCATCACATCTCTCAACACCCACGTGTTGCCATTCTGCATCTTTAGCTGCACTTTACCTTTGCCAGTAATCTTACAAGGTTCGTCATCCCCTAAGTATACTATTCCAAAATCCCCTTGGATATAGTCACTGAAATATTCCCTGTTAGGAGTAGCATGAAAAGATGCACTAGAATCTATTACCCAAGATTCTATATTATTATGCAGAGAGAAAATTAAAGCATCCTGTGCAATACCTGCAATCTTGGCTTCTTCCTTTCCTTCGTGTTGGTTGTCCTCCTTAGGCTTTGACCAACAATCTCTGCTTATGTGCCCCATCTTTCCACAGTTCCAGCATTGTGGCTTCCTGCCATTTCTGGATTTAGATCTGCCTTTACCTTTAGACTTAGATCTTGCTCTGCCTTTCTTGCTCTTCTCTTTTTGCCTTCCCCTACTCTCAAAACTTAAAGCGTTCCCGGATGCCTCTTCTGTGCTTTTCCTGGGTATTTCCTCATTCAAGATAACACTAACAACATCCTCTACTTTCAAAATATTTGATGCAGATGCAGTATTAGAAACTGCCATTACTAAGCCATGCCAGCTTTCAGGCAAAGAACATAATATCAAAAGAGCTTTTATTTCATCTTCAAATACAATATTGACTGAATTTAACTGATTAACAATACCATGAAAATCATTCAGGTGATTAGAGACAGATCCACCTTCTTGCATATGCAAATTAAATAACTGCTTCATTAAATATACCTTATTTGAAGCTGAGGGTTTTTCATACAGATTTGCTAATGTAGTCATTAACTCTACCGTAGTTTTTGCCTGTGACAAATTAGATATCACAGTGGAGGCCAGACTCAGTCTTATAGACCCAAGAGCCTTTCTGTCAAGAACTTCCCATTCTTCATCCTCCATATCCTTGGGCTTCTTTGCTATCCCACCTAACGGTAAGTAAAGATCCTTCTGATACAGATAATCCTCTATCTGCATTCTCCAGTGTTGATAGTTCTTGCCATTAAACTTTTCCATTCTCAACTTACTTTCTTCTGCCATTGCTTCTCCCACTCAAACAAAAATCCCTGTGAGCAACCTGTAATCCAAACACACTACACAGATCTGAACAACCTGTTAGTGAACCTGAGCTCTGATACCACTTGTTGGGGATCAACCAACAATGGATTACACTTGTGAAAGCAATAAACGTGGAAATAAATCAGATAGATAAGTAACTGAAATGATAAATAGCACAAAACAAGATATACAAGAAAACACCCTGAAAACTTGTATTGAAACTCTTTATAATAGGAATACAATTTGAATAAACTTCGTTCTTCCACACCTCTCTCAGATGCACACAAGATCTCTCACTAGATCTCTATTCCTCAAGAGCTCTCTCTCAAGTACAATCAAATCCAACAACCTGGATTGATGCAACTCAATACTGTCCTTCAAACATTTACAATGTTCTACTCATACAGTTCAACTCTCTTACACACAATAGCTAAGAAGATCTTTCCTACATATAGAAAATAGGAAACTTAAGCATGCCATTACAACAAACAGTTAACCTCTTCAACAAGGGCTCTAAAAATAACGTAGCTAATAATAGAGACGCGAGTTTGAGTTCACAACTCAAACTCATCATGCAAACACTCGCTTCTGTCCTCAGAAATCGCTTTCTGGACACGCAGGTAACCGACGTCGGTTCCTGTCTGTTCGCCAGTGACCGTCGCCGGCCGACCCTTCTGCCGACGTCAGCGCCTCTGTAACTGCAACTGACCGACGTCGGTCGCTCCTGACCGACGCCGGTGTCTGTGTAGACCCGAAACTGTTTTGTATGATCCTTAGTGAAGCTTTTAGCTCCACACCCTAACAAAATATGGTCTTGAATATCATCTCAATCATTCCATGCAACATGTTTGGATTATGCTTATAATGACAAATTATTTACCAAAATATCTCTAAGGATCCTTAAAGACTATGATTTGCTATCCCTACTCATAAATACTTCACAAAAAATTGCTTTCTCAAAATTCATATAGGCCCAAAATTAATCTTAATTTCATAGACATTTTTATCTTATTTTGGTGGTGGAGGTGATGGTGGCAAAGACTTAATTATCTATCCAAAACTCTATTGCGATGATGATTATGTTCATGTAGTGGCTTGAATCTATTAGATTTTCCTTGTAGGATTTCTTGTATGTCAGACCTTCTCACATAATAGTGAAGAATGTATGTAGTTGTGCTAATAATTTCATGACATTATCTATGTCATCCTCACCTATTGTTTTAATGAGTGGTGTTTGGATCAAAATAGTTTCATCCGTCTCAACCTTTATCTACTCAAAGTATTCCAAAAATTTATTTTCTGACTTTGGAAAAGGTACTTTGTAATATATTTAATTTCGAAATCCTTATCCATTTCATAAAATTGTATATGTACTACATATACTCAACTAAGGCCATGCCCCTTTTTGTGTCATATCTACCACTCATAATGAAAACTTGTGCCTTATCTATATTTTTCATATCTTCCTAATTGTCTTTCATCATCCATTTATTTAATTTCCAACCTAAAATTTTCATATAAATCTACCCTGATTGCATTGTGGCCATTGTCAGCATTTTATCATACTTTTCTAATAAAACAAATATTTATTGTGCATCATCTTTCTATAATTCCTTCTATGCCTTGATATCTTCCAGTCACTGAGGTAACTATTAATCTTGTGATATATTAGTCACTAAATTCTCATGTTGTAGATGCTCATATATCACCTAATCATTGATGACTTTTTATACCAAATCTTAGCTGTTCTCTCTAATGTCATTTCAGTCATTTTTAATAATATCCTTGAGAATGTGTTTTTCATGCTTCAATTATAACATATCATTACCAAGAAAGGTATTGAATGCATCCGTACCTTAAAATTTTTTCTTTAACACCAATTTCATTACATCAAAAAATATTTTGTCGAATAGAGTTGTCAATGTAAGTTATGATGGTTATATTGGTTCACTTTGTGAGGGTTATATATGAGTGGTGGGCATAAAAAAATTAGTCCAAATTATGGTTTTACCAAGTGTATCATCACCTTATTGTGAATTTCCCCCTTATGAGCCTATATTTCCTAATCTAAATCATGTAATTCTCTAGTCTAGTTACAATTCTTATTCACTCTACCATGTCAATCTATATTTGAACCTTGATCTACAGGTCATGTTTATTGGTCCTATTACTTCATAATTTTGGTGTATTGCCTATAATTAGGGGTATGTGGTTGTTTTATCCCCATCAGTACTTGTTTTTGTGTTATAGCATATTTCCCAACCTTGAGATGCATCTCTTTTTCCTTCTCACTCTTCACACATTCCTCATTCTTCTTGTCTTCTCTCTCCTCAATTAGTTTTTCCTCCCACTTCTTTTCTTCTTCTTTATGGACATCCTTCTTTCAAAAATATTTATATTTATGCTCTTTTAGTTCCTTCTCAACTTTTTATTGAGTATATTTTTTGTATGCAACCTTTTTATTGTATTCTTGTTCCTTGTAATTTTATTATTCTTTCTTTACCTCCTCTCCCTTCACAACTTGATCTTGAGATTATTTATATTTGTTTTTTATAATGGTTTTATTTCTCTTGATTATTTTTATCCTTCATAATTTCTTATTTTTATTCCTTCACAACTTGAGTGTGTGACTGCACATTATCATTATTTTTTTTTTCATCCATTGTGCCTTAGTGTTGGGGTTGGTCTGGATGGGTTGAAGAAGGTAGTTGTTTAGGACATGAAGTAGTTTCTACCAAGAATTTTATTGAAACTTGTGTTATAGTTTTTTGCATAGGCAACACTAATGGGATGAAGCATACCCTTGAAAGAGTTCACAATGATCTTGGATCTCGGGGAGGAGTTCTAACCTTTGGTGAGGAATGTAGAGGGGAATGTGGAGGAGTCTGTGAAATTTGGATAGGAAGGGGAAACATAGGTGATAATTGATAATTATACACATGTGGAGGAGACTATGGTGGTGATTTTAATGGGATAATTATGATGTGTTGGAAAAATTAGGTTAAAGGGGAAGATGGTGGTGTTGATTTTGGCATGGAAAAATTAACTCTAAAAGCCAACAATTACAATATAATTCTTCCTACTGCACATATTCAACATTTTTTCCCTTTCCAATTATTTTAGCTCCTCCTACTATGGTGTTAATAGGTTGGGTATAAGACCTTCCTTCCAAACCCCACTAGGTGTGTGAGGAATTCCTCCCCATAGAGCACATGGTTTATTCTCCCATGTTTTTAGTTGAACTATTATCCATCTAAATGGGATCATGTTGGGTTATTCATCTTCCTCTTCACTTAGAAGGTTAACCTACATACATAGAGCTAGTATACTTTGTCTCGAAGTAACCTCCTTATGTTTCCTTGTTAGTATTTAACTTGGGCTTACTTCAATTTTCCCTTCAAATTTTAATTGACACATTTTTTATTTTGATTTTATTCCTACTATTTCAAATAAAATGGCCTACACCATTGCCAAATGTTTTTATTATTTCTCTTATGTGTTCACCTTAGTTGACTCTCATGTAAATAGGAGATCCATGACTAAAATGTTTGGGATATTTTTATTGATTTGAATTATGTGCACCATATTACAAAAGAACCATTTCTTCTCCTCTTATTCTTATGAAGAGTTTACCATGCCATTTAGTAGAATGCCATGTTTATCTACTTATGATATCCCTCACTGTCTAAAATACAATTTTATAAAGATTTGAGTAGTCTAGGGTCTCATTGAGGTTGTGTTGTATTCTAAGACTTTGTATGAGGGGGAAATTTATGTTATTGTGCATACTATTCCTTTCACTTCACAAGTGGTGTCCATGAGGGATTCAAAAATCTAGATGTAGAATATCACATGTATATATTAGGGGTTTATTAATCTTCTAAAATCACCACAGGTATACTAAGGTGTATATATGGATTTTTTAATTATTACATATGATTAGGAGGGGTAGGTATTCAGGAGGTAGGGCCCAAGGCTAGTGAAAATATGGGTGTTTTCCACATTACACATGTTAGGAGTCTACCACACGATGAGTCTCATTTTCTCCTAATTTCCCCCCAATTTTTCTACACATATTTGTAAGTATCATGAGAATATTTGTGAGAAGAATACAAAATGGAAGATGATCATGAGACAAAGAGCAAGGAAAAGTTTGGAGAAGATATATATTTGGTAGAAAAACATTTGGTTTGACATAATTTATGAGTTTCAGAGGATGGTTTCACAAATCCCCTTAACACTAGAGTTTTAGAGGATATGCACAGATTTGGAGGAAATATTTTAATGTTTTTCCCTTGATTCATTTTAATGACATTTTAATTTAAGGTTAGATTATCATTCTATTCATACCTTAGTGGCTAGTCTTACATGTATTGAGCTCTATCTTGTGTATTATCACTAGAAAATGTTTGTTAATACAAATAAAAACTTATCTTCACCTATTTTTGAAACCTATACTCCATTTCTACCCTCTCATTTCTAGTAAAAACATAGTGCAATATGTCTAGGTCATATTTTTGTAATACCACCTTAATACTATATGTTAGATAGTCCATTAGTGTTAGATGGAAAATACTAGTCATTGTTAAGAGCCAATAATTTATTATCGCTAGTGGCTGATGGATACCAATATCCTATGGTGCTCTCTTATGTCTCCTTATCTATTTAGAGCACCTTTAGGAACATATTATAATATTTATCAATGTACATTTTTTATTTTGTATCTCCATGCCACCTTCATGCATCCAACTTTGACCGTCAATTAAAGTTTGATGTCCAGTGATGGAAAATTGTATTTGACACCCAAATTTAGTGATATATGTAGTTAAATTTTACCTCCATGAATCCATATTGAAGTTTTTAACTTTAAAAAATCAATAGATAATGATTTCTAGTTAGATACCTTTCACATTAATGGTGCATTAATATTTATTTGATGATATTTAAATGTGTCAATGATTGAGATTTGACCTAGGGTGTTTACATTTGTTTGCCACTACAAACCAATTGATATTGATTACTTATTTTATATATTTCACATTAATGGTGTATTAATGGTTAGTTAATGATAATATAATACATGAATGAATATAAGGGGGAAGTATTTAGGCATTAATTAAGGGTTTGTTGCCCACATGTTTCTCATTTACAAGCTTATATAGTGCTTATTCATATAAAACTTTAATCAAACCATTATGAGTATATTTTTATTTTTTATAAATTTTTACTCTTATTAGTCCATTTCCACCCCATTTTAAAGAAATTAGTAATGATTGTGACTCATAAATCAAGTCAATAGGGTATGGGTTCATCTTGGATGGTGACACCTCTACGAAAAAAACTTATAAAATGCATATGGTAGGAATGTTATAAAAAAAATTCTTTACACAATAACCCTCCAACTGATAAGTTATTTTAATTACTGAAACAAGTGAAAGTCTTTAAGCTTATCAACATGCCTATGACATATTTGGAAGCAAAGTCAATGAAGTAACTAGTGGGTAACTTTGTCATTAGCAAAGATTGTGTCATTTTATCGGGTAAGAATACTATAAACACACAATTATGAAGTAGTTATTTTTTTTATCATTAGTATGAAATAAAAATTGAATACATAAAAACCTAAAACCCAAGCATATGTCCTCAAATTGGGAAAGGACAAGGAATAGATAAACAAGCACAAATAAAAAAAACAATACAAGTTACCTTCCCTTGGGATTTCTCTATATTGCTGGCATATAGGTTTGTTTGGCTCAGATGTAGAGTTTGGAGTATTTGTCAATGTCGCAATGTCATTCCTATGGAACTTCCCCTTGCACTATGTGTGTTTATTTTAAGTAATGAAAGAATAAATGAAGCTTTCATTAGATTTTGGTAGAGTAAGTTTTCACAAAAAATATTGATAAGAATATAAGGTGACCCCTTTATTTATAGATTTTCCAAAATGATTTCAACCTTTGACGATAATCTAGATGAATGGTTGAGATTCAGTCCAATTTGGATGTTAAATGCAATTAATATTTGGGATGGATTTTACATTAAGTGAACATGGGTTGTATTTCTAATAATTATTTGCATTTATGTTGATATTTCCAAATTTTGGCAAATTGACCTATGATGTCATGATTATGTTATGATGAGGATATTTATTGAGTTTCTTAAATTTGCATAATTAGGAATTTAGCCAATTCCTATGAATTTTATGTTTAGATATTTGATTTATTTTTATTAGTTAATTAATTATAATTAACCTTTGAGTGATTTATGCATTATTGACATTTGAGTAATTATTCCACTTAATTAGTTGAGAATGTCATTTGTAAAGTAATAATTTGACTTAAGATGAATTAAACATGGTTAACAATTAGATACAATGCATTACCCCAATCAAGGATGCCCCAATGCATTTTAGAGTATGCACATCAATTGTATACATGAATTTGAGTGTTTAGATGATTTTTGACCTAATTTATGCATTGTTATATAAAATCATTATGTTTTGCAATTTTGACATAAAAGTAATGCAAAATGAAGTGTCTAAATTTTTCCCATGTTTGAAAGGGCATTGCAAAACATAGATGAAGTAATTACTTTTAAAAGAATGAAAAGGTCATTAAAATGATTCTTATAATGAATAAAGAATGATGTATACATGTTTTGTTGATTCTTGTTCAATTTTTTAAAAATTAGTTCACAATGATACCCCAAACAATGTTTAGGATGCCTAGGGTGACCCCTTGAGCGACTGACCAAAAAATAATTTTAATGGACAGGCCCTCAAAATGAAGAAAAAGACATGTTTTTTAGTAAAATAGGCCAGAAAATAGATAAATTAGAATAAAATGGGATGAAAAATAGACAAAGAGCCACAAACATGCCTCTAGGGAAGAATAATGAGATAATGGGAGGGGTAGGGGTAAAAATTCAAATTTGGAGTTATAAACTGACCCTTGGATATGAAAATGGTTCATTTTCACCCTCCTGTCTAGATGTGAGAGCTTCAAATAGAATGGTGTGCATTCCATGACATAGACACCTTGGGGAGTAGGTCCATGAGCATAGACAACCAACCAGGAGTGGGCACTCAATAAGTACTTTCATTTTTTGAATTTTTTTGCATTTCTTACATTTAATTCTCTTTAGAAGTAGGTGGTTTAGCAAATATATCATTTTAAAAACACATAAAAATAATGATATCAATATCATGCATGCAAATGGTAGTATTACCTAGAAAACTATGATATCATGACAAAATCGGTGATATCCTGATCAAATATACAATATCACCAAAAGGGGTGGGAAACACTGAAATGATAAAAATGCATATTTGGGTAGAATTATCTCAAAAAATAGGAAAGTGATAAAAATAGTGATAATGCCCTATCAAATGATGATATCACCCTAGGAAATGATGATAAAACAAAAATGGACAAAAAACTGAAAAATGATGATTACGCCTTGAGAAATGATAACAACATGAAAATGGTCAAAGATGTATGAAATAATGATAACACCCTATGAAATAATGAGATCACCTTGGTAAATGATAATAACACCCTAATAAATGGAAATATCACCAAAGTCAATGTAATTTCCTAATTGTCAAATGGACTTAAGTAGAGGAAATGTTTATTTTGAGGTAAATATGAAAGTTTTTTCTTATGTAAGTAGAATTATAATTTGATGTTGAGGTATTTATATTTATTAAATTGTTGTTAGTGTTTTAGATAGAGTTTATGGACTAAATATGCTGACATGTTTTGTGATTGATAGGATCAAGTCACAATATTGATAGCTTATGAGTGGAGCTCACATATCTTATGATAACTAGGACTATAGACAGAGGAGGCCTTAGATTTCTTAGAGATAGATAGATTGTAATACATGGGATAGATGCCAATTATCCAAGCATACAAAGCCTACCTTTTAGTATTATCCAAGTGCTGACACTCAGAGAGCATAATTTACCTACCTACTAATGAGGTCCCAATTATTTTAGAGGATGTTTGGTGTATACTCTACATTTTGATCCAGGGACCTATGATTTTATAGATGTAGTAGGGGTGATTTACCATAGTAGAGGACTTATTGGTATCAATGATGTCATTATTGAGCATGGAATTATGGATATAGACACACTAGAGGACCTAGCCTTCATGGTAGATGGAGATGTAACAATGACATTGCCATTGATTGATAGGGAGGTTTTGATTTTGATGGATATTATTAGTAACATATTATTTCCTAATAAGAGTGATTGATTATTTCACATAGGCCTAGTAGGAGTGATTAGATACATGATTGATCTAACCACATGTTTTACTTGGGGTCCAATAATATTAGACCACTTGTATATATACTTATACATAATGGATAATTTCATGGGTAAGAGCATTGGGACTTTTACAATGCATTAGGTTTGGGCTTGGGAGCACATCATGATTGAATGACTAGTGGGGTAGATATGAAAATAGATGGTAGATGATCCACTAGCTTATGTATGGTATTTGATAGGAGGGAGGTGATAGAGGATAAAGGGGACCTATCTTTCTATTGATGAGCCACAGATGAGATGTTAGATGGAGATTTAATCTAGCATCCATATATGCATATTTAGTTTAGCTGGAGAGAGAATGGCCATGTGACATGATACATGACCACTCCTTGTTATATCACAAGTAGGAATTATTTCATAGTAGAGTGGTATCGATCTAATTATGTTAAGAGGTAGTTTAGGTGTCAACAATATGTACTTGATAGAACTCAATATTTTACACATGTTATGTAGGAGATCGGTGAGTGGGGTTATCCCATCTCAAGGGCTAAAATATTTAGGATATTTTTGACATTACAAGTAGTTTCTTGGGATTATGAGGGTGGGGTAGAAGATGTTGGGGTTAATATTACATATGTAGCCTGGTGGACTCAATTTGGACCAATGGGGCTAATTATGCTAAGACATCCAAGGGTGAGCATCTGAGACAATATCAATAAAAAGGGCTAAGATAGTGATTAGATAAGTATAGGGATAGGAACCAATTTAAGAAACCCTATAAATATAAGCAACACCATATTAGGTACCTTTATAGTAGGTTATTCCCATGATTATTGACTCTAGCTTTAAGAGTAATAGTAGTAATAGTAGTAGGACCAACAACATCAGTGATGAGGATTGTTGAGAGTAGGATATTGAGATGGGATGGGATCCTAGTCCCAATGGAGAGGAGGGATAGATAAATATATGGGATACAAAGGTGACCCTTGCTATCACAAGAGGGTGAAGACATGATAGAGGATAGAGGTTATGTAGGGCCATCTCAACCAAGTAGGTCAAAGTTTGACTCAGATACTATGGATAGACTAGAGATAGATAGATAGATACCAAGATTACAAAGATCTTAGGGCTAGAGGAGGAGGTGACTAGGTTACAAACATAGTTGGTAGGGGCCCAAGGGGAAAACACCATATTATAGGTTCTCATCATAGAAAGAGATAATGATATTGACATATTAAGGGGGTAGGTAACTCATATGAAAACCATCTAGAGCTAGCTCACTCTAAGGGTCATAGATCTGGTGACAAGTATTAATGAGTAAGATAGGGCTTTGACAGATGTACATGGGCTCAACAGGGAGTGGGATATATCTAGGCATACTTTTCTAAATTAGGGGTTATCTATAGCACTAAAAAATGTGGTGTAGGCCAAGGATGATGTGATACAAGCCAAGGATGAGGTTGAATATTATCAAAATTTATATGAGTTAACAATATCACTAGGGATTAGGGCACTATGCTTCCATGAACATACAAGAGCCACAAATCGAGTCATACATCTAGGTCACATTTCAACTCAGCCTCAGAGAGATATGTAGCATAGTCTCCCCTATAACCTAGAGTGATGGGTCCATCCTAACAACTTCTACCACATGGGACAAGATAGATCTTTGAGTAGGATACCCTAAGAGGATCCCTCCTTGAGACAACTAGAGTTAGAACTAATTTTTGATGGTAGCTCTACATTTTATATTATATGATGCATATATGTTGATGTATAGTCATTACTTTTATATGTACAAAAATATTCCTTAGGATCACATGATGTGTACATGGACCTTGATATTATTTTGATATCTATATGATGTGGTTTTTGGTTCATTATTGTTGACTCATGATGTAGATTACATCCTTGATATTGATGTAGACATACATTTTTTACCATGATTTTGTTGTTTTAATTTTAGTGATGATGTTTCACTTGATCTAGAAAGAAAATGTGATAGAATGTCATTCATTTATTTTCTCATTAAGATATGATATGTGTTGATGTTTGGATATTTTATTATGATGTAAAAATGTTTATGACTAGTTTTATATGCTTAGTGGTAGATGTGTATCATGATTAGCATATAAGTAACTGCATTTTTTAGTTACTTTATTTGGATTATGTAAAATGTGATGATGTTCTGATTTTGTTTTTGTATATGATCACATATTAGCCATATTGAAATGGGATGCCTTCTCTTCATGCGACATTATATCTAAGTATCTCAAGCACTTAATTTTTAATGTTGTACAAGACAATTTGCATCATAATTATAAAATGATTCATGATAACATTATTACAACTTGTATAAGGACCAGCTTAGATACAAATACTATCAACTTAAGATCAAAAAATTAAAAATAAAGACCTAAGTATAAATCATATTGTACTAAACAAAGATAGACCAAAAAATAAAAATTTTGGACATAAATGTTAACAACTTGAGATCAAGATATGAAAATTCAAGACCTAAGTGTAAAACATAATGTACTAAATAAAATCAAACATATAAGTAATCAAACAATCTAATCAAATTAAAAAAATAATTAAAAATAATAAGTAACAAGTAATCATTGTTGTGTAAATGTGGTAACATATTGTAGGGTAATGATTGCATGCTTTTATCACTATATAAATTTAAAAGTCACCAAAAATCATTGAATGTATTCACTTAGAAAATATAAATGAAATTATTTTTTTTCATTATGGGATTTTTATGATTTCACTGATTGAATTACAATCGTTTAGGTGGTGATATTTACTGAATAATCGTAGATATTATTTGACAAAAATCACTGAGTAATCATTACTTCTCTACTTACAATTTTTAGGAATATTTATCATTTATATATAAAGTCATAATTTATCACCATTAATCAATAATTATTAATGATTTTTAAATCTATGGTCTCAATTATTGGGCTTTGAGGTTTGAAATTATAGTGTTGTGTATTATGTGATGAGTGGTGCAACACAATAAAAAAGTGAAGGATATGAAGATGGTAATATAAAGGAATTGGATACATGACCATTATTGATATCAGTGGGTGAGATGTTCGATGAACTTTATAATGGGGAAAAAGTTAAAAACATTAGGGAATGATTCACTAACGAGATATTTATCATGAAGTGCTACTTTAATAGGTTGATAAGGGGGGCAAAGGTTACAAGTGAAGTGAGATTTATAAGGATTAGAAAAAGATGGGTAATGACATGGGATGTGAGAATATTAACAATATTGGGAATCCTCTTATGAATATACAAAGTGGTATGAGATGGATGAAAAGTGAAATAAAAAGTAAAATTCCAACTCAAAGGCCTTGTTGGAGTTCAAATTAGTACCCTTAGAGTTATTGGACAAACTAAGAGACAATAGAGGACCATTCATTGTTGTAGTAAGGATTATTATCTCTTTTCTCTACTCTTTGTCTCTATGAAGCCAATAGGAGATACCCAATAAAAATCTAAAATATGTAATACATATCATAATTAACTCAAATAACATAGATTCAAGTGATATACATAGTCACAATGACCATTTAACCCAATTATCTATCACTAGCCAAAAAATCACAAGTTACTCACAACTCATCAAAAATGGCAACAAACAAATATGAGAATGCATCAACAACTTGTAGGTTCCAAATATTACACACAAACACTCAACATAACTATCAAGCATGAACTATAATTTACAAATAAATTTATGCATTAGCATTATGCCAAAAATAGAACTATGTATTTCACACATGATTGAGAACTTATATATGATTTGTACTCATAAATTCACAATTCTTAGTAAAATTGGGAAGGACAAAATTTATATGTATAAAATTATTTTTGATTAAATTAACCTCTATCCACAAGCTTTATATGTTGGGAAAACAAAATTGAGATGTAAAAATACCAGTATAAAGTAAATTCTAGCTTATGCAAAGCCAACATAACACTACACAAACATTCAAAATGATAGGAAATACATGTGACAATACACTAAGTATCTTACCCCCAAATCAATTCTAAAAAATTCTAAGAATTATTCACACAATACATTTGAGTGACCTTATAAGTAGATAAATTCCATATAAATAAATCATTATAAGGCTTTTAGAACTTTATCCCAGTAAACTTGCACAACATATTAGGACTCACTAACCAATTAACCATAGAATAAAAACTCATACTCAGTAGCACAAAATTTTAACTTGTACGCAGGACTCATTAATTACTTAACAACTTTATCACTATTAAACATATATATATATATATATATATATATATATATATATATATATAAATTCATTAAAAAATTGAAACACAGAAAAGAGTCATAAGTATTTTTTATATTAGTTTTTGAGTAATTAAGAGTACATTTATTAAATTTAAACAAAAATGTTAGAGAGTAAATACGAGCACTAAAATACAAGTTTGGACGTATATGCCAAATAGACACAACATTGGCTTTTTTTTATATGGTTATTTTATTTGCATAAAAGGCATATTTACACCTTGAATATATCAAGGAAGTTATAACAACATAGGATTCAAGTCTATATATGTTATTTTAGAGTGTAGTAACAAGGATGGAATCATTGTAATCAATAGAGGTTTCATTGTTCTAGAGAGATTACTCAATAAATATTATTCTATTCTTTGATAATTTTTGTAATAAATATTCAGCTAAATTTTCTATGGTTTTCCCTTTTTTTTCATTGATTCGAATAATTAGATGAATGTGAATGGGTTATTTTCATATTTTTGTTAATAGTGTTCTGCTTCATACATAGTTAAGCTTGTTATGTGTAATTATTGTAACTTATTCAGTTAATAATATAATTTTCTTCATGAAATTATCTATTCTTTTGATTATCTATTTTCTCCAATACTTTATAATTTGATTCACATAAATATACTTGTAATTAGCATGTTCTGAAGAAACATCAAGAACCTCTGCTAATAATGGTGTGATGAACATGAAAATCATTGGTTAAAGAGATGATTTGATGGTTACCCATTCAAAGAGAGGTAGAAATTTTATTAGAATAAAAGATTCATAAATTTGTAGAGGAGGAATCACAAATGATAGGATGTACCAAGAGAGAAATTGTATAGGAACATATCTATGGTGATAATTATGAAATATTTTGGTGTAAACTACCTGGACTATTAGATGATTGGTTGGATTGATTGGAATTTCATTATTTTTAATTTAGAGCTAAAGATGTTATTACATGGATCAGAGAGAAGATATAATGGATTTAGAACCTAGACACTAGTTATATTTATGAGATCGATCATTGGATAATTGCTACCATTGATGGATACATAACTGAGTTCACAATACAAGGGTATATAAATTTTAAATTGACAAAGGATCTACTTATTAGGGGGATCAAAGGTAAATTTTTGTAGTAACTCTTTTGTTAATCAAGATGTTAGATATATAAAAGGCCATGGTGCCTATTCCAGTCAGCATGGAGTAGTCACTTAAGGCACCATGGGGATGTGTGTGATAAAAGGGTGAATGGTGAGACAATAAAAATGTATATATTGAACTTGAGTGTAAAATGGACAACCAAGAGGATAAAAATTGGAAGACAACTTTAGAGTTAGAAAGAGTGTTGAGACAACATAAACAATGGAATAAATAGAGTGAGACCCAAGGAGTTATGAATAGGAGTAATATTCACATAGAAGATAAGAGAGATAAAGAGAAAAGGGAATAAGATCTAGGTGATGAGGGGAGTAAGGAGCTCAGGCATAGTGTCGATAGGAAACAAGAGGGAAATGAGGTTCAAGTGACAGAAGAAAAGGACAAAATAGTGTAGAAGTAGATCAAGTAGTTAAGAGTTCACAAACATATAAAAGAGTATTCCATGGAGAATAGACATAACATAGGTTCAAGCTCCAAGAAATACCATATAGGCATAGACATAACATAGGTTCAAGCTCCAAGAAATATGTCGTTGGAGGTATAGATAATTCACCTTGGGAGCACACATCTCCCAATCCCATTTTTTTCAAAATAATAGTAATTATAATATAGACTTGGAGGAAGATGATTGACAAGACCATTTATAAAAGGGATTCACTAGATAGGTATCAAGGCTCATAAGGCAACACGTTGTGAAGTTGCATGTAGTTTTTTCAGAACAATAAAAATATACAAGCATTAGCATTGACAGAGACAAACCCTATAATTTTGGTGTAAAGGATTTCATCACATAAATCAAAATCTTGGAATAAGATGAAGAGGAAGAGGATACATATGAGGTTACTTAATCACTAGAATGAGTGGGAACACATTATGCATCAAAATCCTAGGTATTCTACTTAGTCCCATAAAATTCATAGATATTGGTTATTCAACAACCAACTAAAATACATATGAGAAACATCAATATGGTGGCTATCACCCTATGATGGGTCTATAGAGCTTGAACAATACTTGCTCACCTATGACATGAAGTGGCAGGCTAAAAGAATTATCGATGATGTAATAAATAAGTGAAAACTAAATGGATATTTATGTGGTCTCACACTGGAATTAATATTCCATATAAATGTTAACAAAGCATATGTACAATAATTAAAAGACATGATTGTCATATAATCTAAGATTAATAAATGCTCTAGTCAAATCATATAAGATTTGAAAGAAATTTGATAAGGATCAAAAGAGACTATCTTTGAATATGATTATAGATTCTTTGATGTGATGAATAAGGTAGAGTTTACCCTAGAATATAAATATAAAGCAAATTGGTTTATGGAATGAATACAAATAAGAATAAGGCTCACCATCACTCAGACACAATTTAACACCAAGGCAGATGTAGGATCAACTATGAATAGTGTCAAATAGATCAAAGTGTATGGCAATGCTTCAAACTCAAATTCAAAAATAGAGAACATTGTAAAAAAACTCCTAAAAAGGATGGATCAATATCAAGAGGGAGGATACAATTTTAAGTTAGACCTATGGTGTATAAAGTGCAACAAAGAAGGGAATCTCAAGAATGAAGGCCCATGAATAAAAACAAAGTTATGTGAAATATGTAGAGTTGTTAGACATGCAACATCTCACTACCATCTCCTAATATAATAATGTTAGTAGCATAATCACTGAGAGGGGGGGTAAATTAGTGATGAAAACAAATCAAATTCAATTCCAATTCTTCAAACTCTTAAGCATTCAAAAAAATAATTCATTAAACACATAAACCATTCATTGCAATGAACAAATAAAATAAGATAAGATCAAAACACATAATGTATACACATAATATTTTTAAATTTTATTGATTATTGACACTTTGTATCTTATAGGAACCCATGAAGTCTTAATCTCTTTGAGTGCACACCTTAAGGGGTGCATCAAGAAAGGGGTGGGTAGACCATTGGTGCTTCATAAGATTATTTTACCTTTTGCCACTTACCATCTACACACTCATCTCCTAAAAAAATCAACCCTAAGCTTATTCTTCTCAACCTTACCCATTCTAATAATTTTCCTCTTTCCATCCTCCTTTTCTTTTTGTAATTCCCTTTTGGATAGTCAGTTGTACTAGGTCGACTAGGTTGAACCTATATAATTTAGGGGTATTTTTCACTTTTTGGGTTTGTTAGGCCATTGATCAACCTAGCTCAGACCTAGTGAATTATCCTAAAAAACATACAAGGTCAACTGGGCTGACCCTATACAACTAAAACTTTGGGAGGATTTAGGGCAAGATCTACCTATATATACAAGTTTATTTCCAACCATTTTAAAGAATAGAAGAGAAGAAGAATAAGTGCAAACAAACATCTACTTATTGACCATTCTACTTGAGGAATAAAGCTTAGGGTTCCATACTTGCTTTAGAGATATGAATCTTGTCTTGTGGAGAAGTATTTTGGATGCATAGATAGGTTATGTATCCTAGAGATGATTTATATTTATTATCCTTACATACCACATTAATCTCTTGCAAATCACCATGGCCAAGGGGGAGATTTAGGCTCGATGGGTTCATATTTAAGGTAAGTATTCTTAACTTTATTTCTCCTTTGTAAGAGTAGATAGATAATGTAGTTGTGCTTATTTATTCTATGCCTTAAGATTCCATATACATTGACATGAGTATATGTCTTCTATGTATGCTTAGTTTAGTTTGTTTTATTTTTAACCCTGACTTTGTGCCATAAGATTTGGTGTGTAATAGATTAGATTTACTTTCTTATTTATTATAATAGAGTGAAAATTAAACCTTATGACTCTTTTAGGGTTGTTTCATGATTATGTTAGACTGTAAGCTTTAGAACCCTTCCTATCATGGTGTATTATGATAAGTGATCCCCTAATTGAGTCTAATAGATCCCCATATTGGTCATGCTCCCACTTAAAAAATGTATTCCCAATCAGAAGTGTAGGTATGCTCTATCTTCTCCAAGTTAGGATCGATTTATAGACATGATGCATTTTTTATTGCATACATTCTGGTGAAATTAAAGTGAAACTAACCCTTGTAGGATTTATTTCACTTTCTTTCATTCTTTTTAGCATTATTTTTATCATATATCTATCATATTGGATTAACTCTATCAACCCAATTCTAATCTCCATGTGTAGGTTTTCAGGAACAAGTAACTAGATCGACTCAGACACCCAATACAGGTTTCTAAACTTTTAGACTTCTGGTTCATACTACTAGGTCAACCTTGTTAACCTTGTACACTTTTAGGCATCCAAATTTAGCTACTAAGTTGACCTAGTTGACCCTGTACATTATAAACACTTAGTAATAGGATTTTGTAAAGCTTGATCAACCCAATTAACCTAGTTACTAGAGTTTTCAAGCATATTCTAAGGTTTTTGACTAAAAATATTCATTCTCAACATCTATGACCCACCAAGGTTCCTTTCTATCTCTCTGTCTCTTTCTTTAAAGTCTTTCCTTTAATAGTTTGTTGTCTTCAAAACTACCCCTACATAGTCAACTAGATCGACCCCATTAACCTAGCTCTATGTTCCATGTGTTATCTGAATAACTAGGCCAACCCTGGCTGACCCTATTCATTTTCAGACCTTACTTTCATAGTAAAAGTTTGACCCCATCAACCATGTTTTGTACTTTGTGCATATATTGTCAACACTATACCTTATTTCAAGTTGGAATTAATCTTTATATGCTACTAATTAGTCCACATTTATTATTATTATTTCTTGAAAGCTTAGAATAGTTCACATAGTCTAATTAAGAGGTTTTTAATTAACCATTTATTTTAATTATCTCTATTTTATGCAAACATGGCCAAATCACATAATATAAATAAGCATTTTAACATTTGTCTAACCAATGACAACCTACTTGGATTTCATCACTAAGGGGGAAGTTAACTTGATACTATGATCAAGTATAAAACATGGTTAATGGTATATTCTAGCTAAACACTTGACACCCTTATTGATGTAATGTGTGAAGTGAAGGGGTAGGCCCTAATACAAAACTTGTATCATTGCCACTACAATCTCTTTTAGCCCAAATTACCTAAAACCATCCTTAGATTGCTAGCTAGTTCCTTGCTTACAACTAACTTACCATATCTTATAAAATTCTTAAGTTGAATAATTAGTTATCTCTTTACTTTTCTAGTTGATTGTTTGCTCTTTGCTCAAGTTATAGATGCTAGTTTTATACACCCTTACATATTAATGTGGTGCATCATCATGTTTATCCTTCATCTCTAACATAATAACCCCCATTCATAATTATTTGAAATAATTACATTTACTTCACCCATTTACCTTTACCACATGAGTAAATTAAGTTAATTACTATAGTCAAATATTAATTAACCCTATTTTACCATCCCTAACCATAAATCCATAAAAACAAATAAAAATAAAACCTATCCAACCTCCTAATAAACCTATCTCATGGTTAAAATAACTTAACAACTTTGAAGTTGGTTAAAACCATCTTTACCCCTGTAAGCAATCTATTTGAATGGCCTAAGAATTAACTTCACCCATTTTGGGCAAATCGACATCGATTATCTTAGATTGACATCAATCAGCCCAGAACAACATTGATCCATAAATATATAATGAGCCTTCATAGTTCAAGACAGACACAACACTTTTGGACTTTGAAACTCTACTGGAATTATCTTAGAACCTATGTACAAATGTTGTTAATATTTTTCTATGTTGTGGAACCTCTATTCATGCATTTACCAAAATATTTCAAAGGTTTTTATCTTACTTTGGCAAAATTCATCTATGTGTTTTTAGTCATCCAAGGTTAGTATAATACATTAATTCATTCACATTTAAAGTTTACAGTCTTCTACACCTCTATGTCATTATTTCCATTTGTTTTTTATCATTTTGTCAATAATTTAAGTCGTTATTATCTTCTATTTTCATAATTTATTATTTTACTCAGAATCAACATCGTTCCATTAGAATAGATGTTGATCCATCATAATCAACATCTATCCATTTGAATCAACATCAATCCTATAGGATCACCATCGATCCATGATAACCTATTAAAATATCCTTGAAGTCTATTTTCATAACATTCATAGTCCTAAAAACCTGTTAAATCTTGCATGCTATTCTTTAAAAATGTCTATCACATGTAGATGACTCTACCTGGATTAGTGCATGATATTGTTAGCATATTTGATCTCCCCATTGTCCCACAACCTTTATTCATTGATATAAATGACATTGCATTCAAATTAGGTCTTTGTACTATGATTTTCATACCTAATTAGGAAAACATTAATGAATAATTGGTTGTAATTCAAGAAGATGTTGATATAGATACTACATTTTGGGATGATTATTTTGATTGTATTAATCTTATTGTAGATTAGACATATTTGTCATTATCTATTTGCATCCTATCCTTATATATCTTTGTTATTTCATGTTTATTTATAAACTTGAGTGTTAAATGTGGGCTGGCATCCACCTAAGGAAGTAGATCACTTATTGGGACTAGTTTCTTACTAGGCAACCCATTCATCTTTATATTAATCAATTTTTTGTGAGTTAATGTGATTTGCAAGTCATTCCTCCCTAGTTAAAGAGGAGTTCCCACAAGCTTGATCAACGGTGCACAACCGGTCTACATCTCTAGGTAATCTTTAAAACCCTACATTTACTTTGTTTTTAGTAGCTAATTAGATCACATTGAAAAAGCAAAAAAAATACTAAAACATTCTGGCATGCCCGATGGGACCCTCAGGTCTCATATTTCATTTGAAAATTCAATTTTTTTAAATTTTCTTTCTTTCCTTTTCTTTGTGTGAATTCATCTAAAAGAACATTAAGTTTTCATTTTATTTTCCTTTTTAAGGTTAAAATAAATTACATTCATTTTTGTCTACTTATGTAATTCACATAGAATAATCTAAGTGGAAAATTCATCGTAGTCATCACTCTTTCACACACAAGCTGAATCACAGTCACAACAAACTAATCTAAACACTTGACATAATGAAACTGATGGAGATTTCATCACCTCATGATAACCTTCTTCCCAATGATCCCACTTGGATTTCACCATCAAGGGGAAGACCAACTCAGTTCTCTAGATGAGTATAATCTTTGGAATATTAGTTTATCTTGGCTAAGCACCCACACTGGCTGTGGGGTTATGATGTGAGGGGAGCAATCCCCAAGTATCAATCCATGTACTGGTACTAATACAAATTTCCTTTGAGCACAAAAAAAAACACCCAAAACCATCCTTAGATTACTATTTCTTAAGACCCTTATTATCCTTTTTTTATTTCTTTTCACATCTTAAAGTTAAAAAAAGAGATAAAAACTTTTTGAAATGACTTTAGTTTGTGCATATTTCATCTACAATTAACAGTAAGATAATTCAAAAATAAATTGTTGTTTTGTTTTTGCTTTTCTTTTCTGTCTCATGGTTTTAACTAGGCAACAATCAAGGAAAGAATCCAAAGTAAGTGTCACATCCTCTCCTATGGAACATACACCTAGTACCTATTCTACCCTTGAGTCCTTTAAGAGTCATGTGTTCCCACACTTTTATTCTAAAAAAGATCCTTACTTTATGAAAATATTGGACAATAACCCTATTTCTCTCAATTACTACCTTAGTAATCAAGCAATATACATTCCTCCTTCCCCTCATATCCATGATTCTCAATATTTATATGGGATGCCTTTCGAGGGAACTAAGAAAACTGAAGGATTTACCACAACCATGGTATCCTTTTCCACAAGCTCTATTCCATCTGGTCCTAATACTCAGGGGACTCAACCTTTAGAAAACCAATCACCCATAATATCTACCAATTCTTTAACCTCCATTACTTAGGCTCAAAGTGATTATACCACTCAGCCTATATCCACTATTACTCCCCAAACATTAGTAATGTCAATCTTTATAAGTCTCCCATCTGTCAAAATGAGTCTAGCATATAGTTTTCAAGCTCTACAACATACACAACAAATCCCACATACGCAACAAATCCCATATACATAACAAATCCCTCCAATGCAACCTCCCCAATAGTATGTCTTTATGATTACTCAATATATGTCTCTATTTTAGTCATTAGGGACCACTTAATTCCAATATTTCACATAGTAGAATATTATTTTGTATGTCCTATAGTACATGGTGACATCCGAACCCTTATATCCACTAAAGTTGGATATCCTTCCTCAAAACTCTTGTCTAACACCTTTCAAAGCTATCAATCTCTTTAGTAAAATGTCTTACAGAATGTGCCTCAGAGTAACACCCAAATAGACCTCATAAACATCCTTATGAATAGGATGGCTAATTTAGAAGCCTCTACCTCTAGACACAATACTATGCTCACATATGAGCGAATTTGTAATGAGCCTATCCACATATCTATTCCTATCTGACCATATCCCTTGTAATGGGAAATTCCCAAGTTTACTAAGTTTTAGAACAAGGAAGATCCCAAAAAAATTCTTAGATCCTTTTGACACACATGTTACCTTATGACACATGATGATGCATTACTACTTAGGACATTTCCCATGTCGCTAGCAAGAGTTACATTAGATTGGTATAACTCCATCCCTCAACATTCACTCTTTTCCTTTTGGAATTTGGCCCAAATTTTATTAAAACACTTCTCAATCAATAGTTCTTGAAAAGTGAGTATCATGGATTTATACATCATTCAAAAATTTAAAGATGAATCCATATCAAACTTTATAGCTCATTGACATAGCTTGATCAACCAGTTAACCTTTTCCTTGCCACAACCTAAATTAATTGAATTATTTTCATGCTCTTGTGTAAAACATATCTCATCCATGTTACAAATTCAAACCTTTAAAACTTTTGATGAAGACTTTACCATGGCACATAAACTCAAAATTTGTGGCAATAAAGAGGGAAAAGTTAAGCTATGCAATAAAAAATTCAAACTAGACACATCAAAAATCAATAACAATAATCCTAAACCAAAAGGGGAAATAAATGCTATTAATCTAAAAACTTTTTCCCCTCCAACACCCAATCAATCATGACCATCCACTTTTCAAACATAGCCACCTAGGGGCCTTACTCATTTTCCCCCTAAAAAATATACGCCTTTAGAAGAACCTTACACTTATGTATTAGACAAACTCCTACAAGCAAACATTATTGAGCTCCCTCTGATTAGACCAGTTGATGATACATGTCCTGAACCTGCTTGGTATAAAGAGGATGAATTTTTTACCTATCATAGATTAATAAGACATGACATAAAATGATGACAATCCTTTAAATGATTGGTACAAGACCTCATCAATAAGGGGGACCTTCATTTGAATAATCCAAATGCTCCTCCCAACCAATCTTTAGATATTTTTAGATAACCATTTCTAAACCACCCATCGAAATCAAACACAGTGTAATCTAACCCTGAATAACCACAAAATTAGGATACACATATGATTGATACAATCTATGACCAATTATTACCTAAAGAAACTCCAGATCAATTCCTATTCTTGGATCTCCTCATGGGAGATGATTTCGATGTAAGTCAACTTGAAATTATCGAGACAACTCCTAAAACCTCTATAGAGCTCCCTACTATCATTACATGGGATCATTTTCATGATCCATCCCCTTACTCTTCCTAAACTAAATATCTTAAAAAATAAAATAAAACCCCTCCTCAAGATGTCACAGATAAACATCTTGATACTTCTAGAGTCAAACATTCCACCCCTTTGGTCCCTAGCAAACCTATTCATAATATGCACCAAGATCGTAATATAATAGGATCCTATCAATTCACTCGGTACTAAGACCCTTAAAAATCATCCTCTATCACAACACCTCCTTAACCTAAAACTACTAAAGGAAATGGTAAAGCTCATATCATCAATGGTTGGGACAATTGTCTTCATATTCTATTAAAGAAAGCCTTAGCCCATCCTCAAGTCAAGGTCAATCTTTTTTAGACATCAAAAGACAAAAACCTTAGACTAAATATCTCCTATGTTATCAACATATAAAATAAAAAAGGATAAACCCCTTTTGTATCATCTCCATCATCCATTTTAGGTCCTCATCCATCTTCTAAAGTGAATGTCCCTATCATAGGTTCTTCCATTCAAACACATGGGAAAATAAAAAGTCTCTCTCCATTATTAACCATGCCTCCATCCTGATATCCACCATATTTTGATAAAATCCCATTAGAGAAAATAAAATAAAATGTGCCTAAGGTCATCCATATCATGAAAGCTAAACATCAAAACAAAATGATCAATACTCTGCCAAAAGAGATGGTACAACTTATTATAAAACCATAAAATTACCATTTCAAAGGATTTTATGCTGTAATCTTAAAAGGATTGTTGGATACATCCCTCATCATGTTACCACCTTTATGACCCATTAACCCTCACTTCCAAAGACCTGCTTGGTATAGGAGTCAAGAGATATGTGCATATCATAGAGTAGTTGGACATGACATGAAAAATTGTAATGCCCTTATGGCCTTGATCCAACAACTAGTCCAGGATGGTGACTTATTAATTGATGATCTAAATGATAAGACTTTTGAACAAAAGGCCACCATCCTAAATATTCAACTCATCCATAATCTTGCTAATCTTATAAGTGATGAAGATTTAATGGCTTCTTCAGATACCCCATTATTACACATCGATGTTGCCCATGTAGCCACCTTCTCTCAAAATCAAAATCCTAATAAAGCTAAGGTTTTAGTTATAGGAGTGTCTACTCCTAATGCACCTAAACCATTTGGATAAAATCCTAAAGTATCTATTACAAGAATGACCCCAACTAAAGCCAAGGATTTGGTACAAATATCCATATTAAAACAACTCCACCAGATACCTTTAAAAATATCATTATATGAACTTATTGAAAACTCTCCACACCATCAATAAGTAATGATAAAATCTCTCTAGGTTATTGAGGTCCATCTCGATGAGCCTCAACCATTGTCAACATTTATAGGGGCCCTCCAAATGATATCAACTATTAGTTTTAATGATTTTGAAGCCATTCCCTTATCACCTGAAGACCAAGATCCCCCACTTTTCATTATAGCTCAAATAAATCAAGATCAGATTAAAAGAGTTATGATCGATAATGGGGCCAAAATCAATATTATTTCTTTTCATTCCTTCGAATAGTTATAACTACTAAAAACTATTATTTCCTAATCCCTAGTAATTCTTATTGCATTCAATAACATAGTATCACCCATGTAGGGATGGTTGTCCTTCCCATTTACATAGGTCCTCACACCCTCTATAAACTCTTCTATGTCATAGCAAGGAAATTCTAATATAACATTTTATTAAGACATCTGTGGATTCATGTAATGTGATGTATCCCCTCCACTATCCATCGATGCCTTAAGTTTGAACATGAAGGTGACATCCACATCATTCCCAATGATCCTCATCCCTTCAAATTATGCAACTACACTTTTCAACCAAGTGATATAATAATACCCTCACCTAACATAATCCCATTTTTTCCCTCTAATTAAGCCTTGAATAACATGATTATTCTTACTTCAAAATTACTAGCTCATGAGTCTATTGATTCTATGGTGCAACATCTTTCAATGGGGGAATACCATATATTGACTCTTAACATGTTACCTACTCCTAGAGAATATGATCGTCTAGATAAACAACCCATGTATCTACCCAACCTAGGTGAGCTCATCCCATTTCGGCCACCATTCTTACACACCCACTTAATATATGGTATAATCGATCAAACTACCCCAAGGCCTGATAATAAAACCCATGCTAAACCCTTTACATCTAATTTCTCATTTCTTAATAAACCCCAGCTCACACAAACCTACCTTTATCATTGTGCCTGGAAGGGCTTTTGATATGGGTAGATATGAGCAGGGTCCTCATGACATCGCATTAGGAGATTTTAGAAAACCACATGAAAACATGGCTTAAGCTTTGAGAAAGATCCTAAATCCTCTCTCGAACCCAATATTCTACCATTTTTAGAAGAAGAAAAGCAATCTTCTTCATTTGATACCTCTTCCTTGACCAATGATACTATATCCATCCCTTCTAACTTTTTTGTAGTTAATTCAATCTCCATAGAACCCCTCATATTTCACCATGGTGGTGAGACCTAAATTATCCCTTTAGTATATCCTAAGTTAATAGGACATGATACACTAACCATCCCTATTCTTTAGTGTCAGGATGATGAGTCAATCTTGGCTCATTTGGGCACTAAAAACTCTTTTTCACACAGTTCTCTTCCATCTAAAACATCTATATTATTAAACAAATCCACTTTTGATATTAATATCAGGTCTCAAGAAACCCCAAGGTTTATTAAAGTTATCAAAGCTTTAGATCCTCAGGAAAACTAGGATTTTACCACTTTTTTATTAGACCATAGCGAGGCATTTTCCTAGTCTTATAGTGATATGCTTGGTATTGATCCCATAATTGTTATCCATAATATCATCACCTTTCCTAATGCTAAGCTACTAAAACAAAAGCTCTATAAAATGCTTCCCTACATCAAACTCCTAGTAAAATAAGAGTTGTGCCTCTTATTTGCTAACTTTAATCAACCCATCAATTATCCTCAATGGAGTCTAACATTTTTCCCATCACTAAGTCTATAGGGGGACTTCGTATCTGTACTGACTTTCATGATTTAAATCTTTCTTTCCCAAAAGATGATTTCCTTCTCCCTAACATCGACCAATTAGTGGCCCTAATAACTAGCCATGAAATGTTATCCCTTATGGATGGTTTTTCTAGTTATAATCAAATACTTATTGCACCAAAACATCAACATAAAACTACATTTATTACTCCTTGGGGGACCTTTTACTATCATGTTATGCCTTTTAACCTAAAAACACAGGAACCATCTATCAACGGGCCATGACTTATATGTTTCATGACATAATCCACAAAATTTTCAAAGACTATGTAGATGACCTCTTTGAGAAGTTAAAATTATGTGAGGATCACTTATCCATACTTAAGGTTATCTTTAATCATCTGATCTAGTATCATGTGCATCTAAATCTAAAAAAGTGCATTTTTGGTGTCTTGATGGGTAAACTTCTCATCTTCATTATTTATATTCAAGGAATAAAAGTGGATCCTACTAAAATCAAGACCATTATAGAAATGGCTCCTCTATCCAACCTTAAGCAACTTCATAGTTTACAAGGCAAGCTCTAGTCTATCCATCATTTTATATCCTAGCTCTCTGATTGGTGAAAAAACTTTCCACCATTTATTAAATAAGGATAGTCACTTATATGGGATTCTAATTGTTAAGAATCCTTTAACACACTCAAAGACTATATTTTATCACCTCCATTCCTCACTCCACCTAAGGAAATGAAACCTTTCTTCCTTTATATCTTAGCTATAGACCATGCTATAGGTGCTTTGCTTGTCCATCAAGATGAGCATCACAAGGAACAAGATATTTATTATATAAGTTATACCCTCATAGAATATAAAACATGTTATCCGCATACCAAAAACTATGCCTAGCATTGGTCGTTGCAGGCTCTAAGCTTCATCACTACCTACTTAACTAAAAAATGTACATCATTATGACTATTGACCCCCTTAAGTTTATGCATTGTAAGCCTTATCAAAATCAATTAATAACTAGATAGATCATGCTTCTAGCTAAGTTTGATATATAATTTATCCATCAAAATTTTGTTAAAGGATAGATTATTGTTGATTAGTTGGAAAAAGCACCTCTTAGTAATAACTAACCAATCAATTGTGAATTTCTTGATGAATTTATCTCATTCACTTCCCAATTAGTCCAAAAATATCAAATGACTCTATTCTTTGATGGATCAAATGTGAACAATGAGGAAACATAGGAATTATACTAATCCTTTGTCAAGGTATTCCCATGCCTTTATCTTTTAAATTAGACTTTGATTGCACCAATAACATGGTTAAATAGAAGCATTGATTATAGGTCTCCAAACTTCCCTTGCACTAGGAGTTATATCCCTTAGTATCTATGGTGATTCTTAGTTAGTGTTCAGTCAAATTATTAGTATATATCAATGCAAGAATTATATCCTCTAAAGATATAAGACCTTAGCTGATTAGCTTCTATCCACTTTCGAATGTTATGCTATCCAAACTACTCCTAGATCAACTAATAAGTTCATTGATACTATGGCATCCCTTGTCTCTTTTATCCAATCCTCATCTTAAGAGTTTAATCTATTAGTCCTTATCCATCGAGTTAACCAACGTTCCTATATGAGAACTGATCTTACATCTATCAATAATATTGAGGAAAACCCAGAGGATCCATAGTACACATAAATATTTACTTATTTGTCTATAAGATTATCTCCTCCCCATCTATCCAAGGGTACCAGACATGTCTTTCAATAGAAATCTACTCACTATACTATATTGGGGGTTGTTCTTTATAAGTGTGGTTTTGATGACATTCTTCTTCATTATCTTCAAAAACATGAAACTAACTTAGCTATCCAAGAGGTACATAATGGGTCATGCAGTGGACACTTTAGTGGTTGTGTAATCTCTAAGAAAATCTTATGTCTAGGCTATCATTGGCCCACTCTAAATCAATATTGTTGTGCATACATTAAGAGGTGTGTAAATTTTTAGTAGCATGCAAACTTATCCCATATCCCTAGTAAATCCTTGCAGGTGGCAAGGGACTTCTAGCCATTCTCCTAATGGGGGCTTGATCTTATAGGGAAAATCCACCCTAAGTCCTCTCAATGTCATAGATTCATCATTACCACTACAAAATACTTCATCAAGTGGTGGAAGTTGTGCACTTATCTTGACCAAGGAAAAAAATATTATGGAGTTTCTCCACCATCACATTATTTTTCATTTTAGAATTGCATATAAAATAATAATAAATAATGGAAAATCTTTCAAGAATAAGAAAGTCTAGGCACTATGTGATTCATTTAAAATCAAATTAAGTTTTTCCTCACCTTACTATCCTCAGGCCAATGGTCAAGCAGAAGCATCTAATAAAACCCTAGTCAAAATCCTAACCAAAGTCATCAATGAAGCTAAGAAGGATTGGCATCTTTATATCCCTTTCATCTTATGGGCATATCAAACTATTATTCAAACCCCTATAGGTACTACTCTTTTTTCCCTAGTCTATGGTGTTAGGTTGTGGAGCTAAAAGCTTCACTGTATGCAAACATGGAGGAGGTTGTTGAGGTGCAGATCAACCAATGTCAGTCAGGCCAACCGACGTCGGTCATATTCAAAGCACAGGGCTATCAACATTTGTCATGGATTAGCTGATGTCAGTCATCTCTAGATAGATAGTGACTAACGTTGGTCGCCTGTGCGATTCCAAAACTGTCAGTTTCACGAACAATTTGTTAACGAACCGGTTGTTTGCATGTTAAGGACTAATTTTAGTCTTGAGCTGTAGATCTAATTATTGTAATTGGATGTCTAATTATTGTTTTCATGGGATCTATATAATAGACTCATGGGCTGTATTGTAAAGTGTACTAGAGTGAGAGAGCAAGGTTAGCTCCTTCAGAAGAAAGAAAGCAAGGATAGCTCCTCCTAGTTCCATAGGGGCACCGAATGTGTATGATCAGGTAGATCTGTGAGATAGCAAGATTTGGTAGAAGATCCACTAGGGTACTGGTTTGGAGAATCATAAGGACTTGGTGAGGCAAGGACAAGGGTTCTTCAGGGTGTAGAGAGATCTACATGTGTAAGTAAGATCGATCTGATTTGCAAGTTGTTACAAGTTCATGGGAGATTTACTTAGAGTGCATTGTGTACTCGGTTGAGTATGTGTGTATACTCGGTATGTTGGCAGTATTGTTACTGACTAGTTGGAGGTGAACAATAACTCTGTGTTTGAGTTATTTGTTGTGACTATGATTGAGAGAGAGAACTCTTGAAGAGATTTACTATTTACGCCCTAGAGGTGTGGGAGCCCTAGAGGAGTGTAGAAGAAGGTGGCATCTTCTTTCTTTGTATTTCCTTCTGGAAAGAGTATTAATACAATTGGGTATTGTCTCTCATATTCTATGTTATTTCTGAATTTCTATGTTACTTGTTACTTTTGGTTAAGCATTTAGTTGCTTATACAAAGGTAATCAATTATGCTCTTTATGAGCTGGGGATCTTGACAATTGGTATCAGAGCGAGGTTGGAGGTTCTTAGAGTGAGGTTCACTAACAGGTGGTTCAGATCTATTTAGTGTGTTTTGATTACAGGTCACTCTCAGGGGTTTCTGATTGAGTGGGAGTATAACAATGGCAAAAGAAGCTAAGCTGAGAATGGAGAAATTCAGTCACAGGTGTAGCACCACAGGGTGTGTGGTGGTTGGTCTTCAAGATTGATCTTAAAGAGGGATACAAGCTAGGATATAGATTAGACAATGTACTAGTACAGATACAGGTGCAGCTATTTATCTCCAAGTGGGAGATTGTTAGGTTGTGGAGCTAAAAGCTTCACCCAAATGCAAACATGGAGGTTGCTGAGTGTCACAATCACCGACGTAGGTAGGCCAACCAACGTCGGTCAGTGGTGTATAGATAGCAATCGACATCGGTCAAGAGTCGGCCGATGTTGGTCACCTCTAGATGGATAGGGACCGATGTCGGTCGCCTGTGCGGTTCCAGAACTATTTGTTGCATGAACAGTTAGTTTGTTGAACCAATTATTTGCATGTAAAGACTAATTTTAGTCTTGAGCTACTTGTCTAATTATTGTTTGCATGGGATCTATATAATAGACCCATGGGGCTATATTGTAAAGTGTAGAACTAGAAGAGTTCTTTTGATGGTGGAATCACAGGGGTTCTTCCATGGTATGTAAGATCAGGTTGATCTGCAGGTTGTTGCAAGATCAGGGAGAAGATCTACATGGGTAAGTAAGGTTGGTTGATCTGCAGGTGTGTGTGTGTGCAAGGTCAAATGAGATTTTTAGGGTAGCATGATTAGGTGAGATCTACAACACAATAGGGAGAAAGATCAGGTGAGATATACTTGGAGTACATTGCGTACTTGTGTACTGGTAGTATTGATACAACTGGTTGAGGTGAACAACAACTTTGTGTTTGAGTTGTTTGTTGTGACCTATATTGAGAGAAGAGAAATCTTGAGGGAAGATTACTGGCATGCCCACGAAGTGGATGAAAGAGTGTGATCTCTTTATTGTAATTTCCTTCTGGAATGAGTTGAATACAATTGTGTGTTGCCTCTCATATTCTATGCTATTTCTGATTTCTAGTTAGGTTTTACTTCTAGTTAAATTTTGTGTTTAGTTGCTAGTACAAAGGTAATCAAGTGTGTGTTGGAATAATGCATATTTAAGCTTACCTATGGTTAATAGGGTAAGTTATTTATTACCGAGGGTAAAATTTATTTACCTTGGTTAATTTATTTTATTGTTGAGAATTTCTCAACAATATATTTGTTCGTAGTATGAGAAAACAAATAGTTTGTTTTCTCTATTTTGTAATCATTACAAATAGTTTGTTAACATGAAACAAACTATTTGTATTATAAATACTTTGCATTATATGAGAAATTAACGAGAGATTATTGAGAATATACAGAGAAATTTGTGGATTACCACCTATTTTTTAGGTGTGACAAATTTATTTATTCTCTGGAAATATTTGCAGGTTATTTGTTGTGGGTTCTCTCTCCTGGATTGATCCTGTGGATCCTGTGTATCTCCTGCTCATTCTTTCATGGTATCAGAGCTTGGAGTTCCAGTTGAAGATCCTCTTCCCTAAAATTTTCATCTTTTAACACATTCAAAAATATTATTTTATTGATGTGTTACAGATATTTTTAATTCTCTCAAATTCTGGTTCTTATTTACTAGTTTTTTTTGGAAAATTATGTACTTTATGCTCATTAAATGACCGTACAGATTCCAAAAATCAGATTTTTTTCATGAGGACGTAGGAAATCAAGTCAGGAATCCATTTCAATTTGAATTTTCTCATTTGGATCAGGACGTACAGCTCTTTCATTCAAAAATTTGCAGACTGGTCCCTGTTGGCAGACTGTTGGCAGACTGCAGTAACTGTCCGTTTTTCTGATGTGGCAGATCGTACGGTGGATTTTTTTCAAATATGAGACCTGTTAATGAAAGCTGACTCTTATATCTTTCTATCCATATAAATTTTGACGAATTTGGATCATGATGTACAACGTTTTGGAAGCCAACAACAGGAAATTAAAAACTGTTTTTTGCCTGCTGTATAGCCGTACGGATTTATCTTTTTTGAACACCTTATGCTGCATAAAATCCAAATTTGTAAATTCCATGTGATAGCAGACATCAAAATATTTAATTTCATGCTGATAAGGACGGATTTGGAGCAGGCCGTACAGTCCTTTTGACAGATCCAGTGGAGCCATTCTGCATTGCTGAAAGGTGTTTTTTTCCTGAACTGTGTTTACAATTTTTCTCAAATATTTCTCTGACCACCACGCCTTGCTGGAAAAAGAGTTTATTTTTGATAAAGCCAAAAATTATTCAGCTGATATCTCACATGTGTGAGTCATTTTTGGCCTTTTTTTAATTAATTATTTTAATTTTTAGTGGTTTAAATGCAAATCTCTAGCTTTGAAAGTTCAAATTTGACTTTGCTAAAGCGGCTAGAGATATTTTGTTAAAAATTTGTAGGGAGGAGGTCTTGGGGTCAAATCCCCCTACATTTTTTTTTGCATAAAAGCCATTTTTTAATTTTGTATAAGCCAAGGCTAAATTTTTTTCGTCGGGAGACGTTAAATTGTAACGGGAGGGGTGTTTTTTTTTGAGGAAAAACAAATGTCTAGATTGTTCTTGTCAACTTCATCATCTTCTTCGGGAATGGAATCTCGATTGTTTGAACCTCTAAATTCTACAAATTACCATGTTTGGAAACCAAAAATGCAACAACTCCTTCAATCAAAGGGCTTATGGAGAATTTTTTCTGAAACGACATGAAAGAATGAGCAGGAGATACACAGGATCCACAGGATCAATCCAGGAGAGAGAACCCACAACAAATAACCTGCAAATATTTCCAGAGAATAAATAAATTTGTCACACCTAAAAAATAGGTGGTAATCCACAAATTTCTCTGTATATTCTCAATAATCTCTCGTTAATTTCTCATATAATGCAAAGTATTTATAATACAAATAGTTTGTTTCATGTTAACAAACTATTTGTAATGATTACAAAATAGAGAAAACAAACTATTTGTTTTCTCATACTACGAACAAATATATTGTTGAGAAATTCTCAACAATAAAATAAATTAACCAAGGTAAATAAATTTTACCCTCGGTAATAAATAACTTACCCTATTAACCATAGGTAAGCTTAAATATGCATTATTCCAACACCCTCCCTTAAGCGAAACATAGGGAGAATGACAAACAAGGATGGGTCCCGGCTACTAGGCCTGATAAGGTACCCATGTACAAACCAATCAAAATATATGAAAAATAAAGGAAGGAAGGACTTCATGGGAAATTGATTTGCTGAGATTATTACCATGTGCTATAAGTGAAGAACCAGAAGACATAAAAGACTCAAACTTATCAAAAGTATAGAGTCTTGCAGTATGGTCTGCTGTACCTGTAGCAACTATCTCACTAGGATCATTACATTCTCTTATTACAACATCATGTGAAGTAAACTCCACAGTTTTACCAGTACCAGAATTACATATTTGATATACAGAGAGAAGATTAGAAGAGATTTGGGGTACAAGTAATACATTGTTAAAACATCCATCCTGTTTATCAACAGTACCTGATCCCAAAACTTCAATCTGTGAGGAGTTACCCATAACAATATGTGATGTACTGCAATCTGTAAGAGAAGACAATAGATCTTTAGAATGTGTGAGATGGTGAGAAGCACCTGAGTCAAAAATCCACTGATCCTGACATGAAGATATAGCCCTGGCTGAAAGTGCTTTCCCTTTTCCTGCAGAAGTAGAAGGAGATGGAGACGGAATGGAAATTTTGTGTTGTCTAACCGCTGCCTCTAATGCTTCCATCTTCTTAAAACATCTACTTTCATCATGATTAGGACCACCACAAAAATTACATGGACCAAATGTTTTCTTCTTTTGCTTAAAGGACTTTTTGGTCTTAGTAGATTTAGAATGATGAGGTGATTGGGTGGTGGACTCTGGAGGGTTATTTGAAGGTGCTTGCTTTTTAGACTTAGGTGAAGGTTTTCCTTTAGAAGAATTAGCAACTAGAGCATGACTAGGACCAGGTAGAGCATCTAAGGCCATTAATTTTGTTTGCTCCCTAGTCAATCTTTCACAAAAAACTTCAAAGGAAGGCCATTTGAATTCATCACCTAATGTATCCATCATAGTATAAAAAGCAGAGGAAAAAACACTATATGGTCCTTTCAACTTTGACAAAATCATGAAAATGCACTCCTGATCACTTTTATCCTTGTCACCAGCTTTCAACTGTGACCTTATAAATTTGAATTTTGCCAAGAATTCATCTATTGAAGGGAAATCTGATGGAGAGAGAGTACTCAATTCTGCATCTAATTGCAAAATTTTAAACTCATTAACTTTGCCAAATAGGTTTTTAAATTTTTCCCATACCTCTTTTGGCGTAGTAGCATCTGCAATGTGAAATTGAAGATTATCTGATACGTTGAGGCAAATCAATCCAAGAGCCTCATCCTGCTTACATCCATATGCATATCAGTCAGGTATTGTGTTGTCTGCCACTTGTATGACTCCTCTTGTTGATTCCACTTTGTATCGGCAACTTGTAGGTAGTCTTTTATACCTGACTCATACCCGTCCTGACATTACATTTGCTGTGAACCTTGTCTCTCGATTCTCACATGAGCCTCATGAGAGTCATTGGCAAGCAGCCAAGCGTATTTTGCGCTACATTCGGGGCTCCACTCACTTTGGTATACATTACACACCACAGAGTTCTACACAGCTTGTTGGATACACTGACTCTGATTGGGCTGGTGATGTTGACACTCGCAAGTCCACTTGTGGATTTGTTTTCACACTTGGTCCAGGTCCAGTTGCTTGGGCATGCAAAAAGCAGACTGCTATTGCATTGTCCTCTACTGAGGCTGAGTATCGAGGTGCTGTCAAAGCTAGTCAGGAGATACTTTGGCTTCGACAGTTGCTTGGAGAGTTTGGCTTCACACAGCAGGGTCCTACTACTCTTTGGTGTGATAACCAAAGTGCGATTGCTATTTCACGCAATCCTGTTGAGCATCAGTGGACAAAACACATTGAGATTCACATGCACTTCATTCGACATCTTATTCAGGATGGAGTTCTTTCTTTGGAGTTTGTGCCTACAGCTGAGCAGATTGCAGACATCTTCACTAAACCTTTGGCTTCTCCTCGTTATCTTCAGTTGCGAGCGATGCTTGGGGTGAAGGAAGTTGTCCTTGGGGGGGATTTCCCATGAAGTCCTTCCTTCCTTTATTTTTCATATATTTTGATTGGTTTGTACATGGGTACCTTATCAGGCCTAGTAGCCGGGACCCATCCTTGTTTGTCATTCTCCCTATGTTTCGCTTAAGGGAGGGTGTTGGAATAATGCATATTTAAGCTTACCTATGGTTAATAGGGTAAGTTATTTATTACCGAGGGTAAAATTTATTTACCTTGGTTAATTTATTTTATTGTTGAGAATTTCTCAACAATATATTTGTTCGTAGTATGAGAAAACAAATAGTTTGTTTTCTCTATTTTGTAATCATTACAAATAGTTTGTTAACATGAAACAAACTATTTGTATTATAAATACTTTGCATTATATGAGAAATTAACGAGAGATTATTGAGAATATACAGAGAAATTTGTGGATTACCACCTATTTTTTAGGTGTGACAAATTTATTTATTCTCTGGAAATATTTGCAGGTTATTTGTTGTGGGTTCTCTCTCCTGGATTGATCCTGTGGATCCTGTGTATCTCCTGCTCATTCTTTCAGTGTGCTCTTAATTTTGACAAGTTGTGTCAGAGCTTTGTGAACCTAGGTCCTATCATATGGTATATAAGCTATACTTCCTTTAGAAGTCAAAATTCCCTCTCTTCGTGTCTCCTTTAAAAATATCATTTCTAATGAGGATTTTCATCAAGAGCATTTATCCCAGCTTGAATTTTTAGATGAGCATCATACGATAGCCCTTGATCACCTTCATATCTATCAAGAATGACTAAAACAAGCATATAATCAACATGTAAGAGAACAAAAATTTAACATTGGAGACCTTGTACTTAAATAAAATCAACATGCCACTAGTATGAAATGAAGTAAAAGGGGTGAATTTTCTCCTAATTGGCTTGGACCATATATCATAACCCATAAATACAAATTTGGGTCATATCAGTTGGCCTCTCTTGATGATAAACTAGAATGAGAACCTCCTAATGCATTGTATCCTTTCTATAGTTAGTATATCTTGGCTCATCTTGATTAACTTATATCCCCTTATCCCAAAATACCAAATAATGGTATGAGAGTTATAGCCTCAACCTTGAATATGAATACCTAGGCTCTATTCATAACATTCTCTCATGGATAAGTTTCACCTGTAATGGGAGAAACCTCAAATCATTATTTCTCTTATTTCTTAAAGGCCGTGAATCTTCTAGATAACACAATCACCTCATGTAATGAACTTATGGAAACTATCCTAAGGTATTTTTTTATGCCAACTTACATTACTATCTTTGGGATCTAAAAATTAAGCAAGTAATAAAAATCAAAAGTATCAAAATGGGCTAAATAAATTGATTGATCCTTCAAAGGACAACTATAATCAAATATAAAGGAAAATAACATATTGATCCCTTGAAGGACAACTATGCAAAAACATCATAATGTAGACCACTCCCTTGAAGGATGAATACCAAGCAAAAAACTTCTGACATTGATCAGTTTTTAAATTATGACACTTAAAAGCCTTAAAAATCAACAAAACCATAAACTAAATTGTCAAAAGCAATTTCCCAAGAAAGCTTCTCATATTGATCAACTTTCTAATTGTAAGCTTCTTGTATTGATCAGTATATCTTGTTGGCATAAAAATGATCCCTGAAAGATAAATCCTAATTTTGAAACATGGTATAAAGAGGTTATCTCTAAAATAATCCATCCCCCATCCCACCAAAAGCATATAATACTAATAAATGACCAAGGTTAAAACTCTAGCTAACCTAAATTGTGTCCAAATCTATTATCATCTAGCTAAGGATGTATAAGCCATGTGTATGAGAGAATCTCTTTTTGGTTATGGTCCAAGTCAATGTCAAGAAAATCCATAATATATAATCACTAAAAACCATAAAATCACAACCATTAAACATTAAAGGCTATCTATAATCCATAATCATAATCCATTTAGTAAAAACACAAGTCATGATATATCATAATCCGTAATCATCATTAAGCATAATCCATGATCATAATCCATTTATTAAAAACATATCTCATGATATAAAATCCATAATCCATAACATGTAAAATCCATAATCAATAATCCATAAACATCCACAACATATATAATAAAAATGATCAAAATTAAAATACATAACATCTAATCTATAATCCATCACATCACATCATCAATAAGAACATAACATATCCATAGACATAAGTAAATCCATAAATAAATACACATGATCCATCCATGAACTATATATATATATATATATATATATATAGTTCATGGATGGATCATGTGTATTTATTTATGGATTTACTTATGTCTATGATATATATATATATATCAAATGTCTATACAAATGTCATAACACAAATAAAATGGGGCTCTTGGCCCATATAATGTGATCTACTCCATGAACTTAATCCTATTGAGGTGAATGATATCACCTCCCTCATCATCTCCTCCTTAGCTCATGGCACTCCCTCTATTGGTAGTACCCCCAAGAGTCCTCTGAGATCTAATATGGCTAGCCATGTATGAATCAAATCAAGGAACATCTAGTAACTACCTCTATACTATCCTCTCATAATATGACATCTCTATAATCAGATCCCTATATTTCCATAGTGGTATCATATTCAGAGGAGTAATACTAGATCCTACAATATCTAAAGCTAGCCTCTCTACCATAGTGGATCTCATCTATTCCAACTTTGCATGGTATTTATCTTGCTCTTGTATAACCTAGTCATGCTAGACTTTCATAATATCTAGATCACCTTGTAATTTGGAAATCTGATCTTATAAAGTATCATGGGCTACTCATGCCTCCTGTAGCTCATCCCTCAATGTATCCCTCTCAGCAATAACTACAACCATATCTATATGATCATGTACAAGGGCATCTTATAATGGTACCTATTCCATGTGTACATCATGGACATCATACTTAACCTCTCCTCTATCCTCACCCTCTTCCCTCACCTCCTCAATAACCACCTCCTACTGAGGTCTCATTGCTCTATCCTATCTCCTCCCCATCTTTACTATAAACCAAGCTACATAGTCATCAGTGTAGTTGATGTCATCTAGGTCAATAGCCACAAGATCTTCCTATGGCCCCATCAAAACCATTTTAGTATTAGGGCCAGGCCATTCTAGCTATGTATCATCTTAACTATATAATCATGGGGCTAATGGTATATCTTTTAGCAACCCAAACTTATGATGGAACGTATCAAAATAGAATATCTCCAAATGCTCTAGCCATCATCCATGTACCCATAACTTTCAAGCAATATCCCCTATGTCCACAACTAAACTAGGCCATGTTGAGAAGTGTACATACATCCTCTAAATAACATCTCCTACATATAAGTCATTGAAAACCTATCTATAATGTGCTAGATAATGCAATATCCTATCTGAGTATGGAACAACTAGGTCTTCCTTCCACCAAAGGAAATTTATGCTGTAAACCATGTCACTAAATCCAATCCATAGGATCCTTATAGGGTGAATCACACAAATGTGCTCATATGCCCAACAATGTAATAAAAATGTAATATCTAGACCTAATTGGTGCTTAGTGCACCAAATCCATAACTCCATGTGTATCTATGCCAATAATGTGGGTGACCAAGAAAAAATAGTCCTAAATTCTACCATGTCTATTATGACACTAGTAAAACTCCATGGTAGTTATCCTCCCATAGAATTATGTAGCACATAACAGGTCAGTGACAACATCATCATAGTTGGCACTAGTCTCTCCATAGGGTCCTGGTCATACAAGGGCTAGAATGAGAACCCCCCAATAAAGAATTTGATATTTAGAGTGTCCTCACCATATAATCATGCTTGTGTCATTGCTCACCCAACTTTATCCATAGTATAAATAGGGGTTCCCTGGATCGACACTCATAGAATCTAATGGATGTCCTTTGTGGTGATGGTCATCTCACCAATCGATATCCAACACATGGTGGTGGTATAATACTACCACTCTAACAAAGCCACCATCATGCCAATATCTTGATGGATATGACAATAATGGTAGATCCCTTAAAATATAATAGCATATAGATGGGTCTAATCTTTATCATTCATAAACTCTCATAATTGCATCAATAGTGGAGGGATCCTATCTCTCATCATCAATAGCTCTTATGCCTATCAAAAACATCTTTTTGGTTAATTAAAAGCCTAACTTTATTGATTTTTATTGATCCTATAAGGATCAATGCTGATTTACCCAATTGGCATCGATCCTTATAGATCACAATCATTCTACATAGGGAACATCGATCCATATGGATTGACATCGATTCCCTCCCCCCAAAGAATCATCCCCTAGGCCGTGCATTCCTAAAATACCAAAAAAAAAAATCAAAACCTACTGTCCCTCCTGACTCACAAAATTTTCAAAATAAAAAATCTCCTAAATAACAAAAAAAAAATTCTTAAGAAAAAAACAACAAAATAAATAAAATAATAAATTTCACCAAAAGTTCATTTTACCTACCTCATACTGAAGTCATCATCATCGTCCACTCCCACTCACCTCCAACATCTCTCATGTAAGCTTGAAAGGTGGAAAAACATCAAATTTTTCTCTTGAATACTTGTTCATGTTGATAACTAAATGAGCTTTATGCCACATTAGATTCCTATTTATAGCCTTTCCCATGATCAATGTTGATTACTCTGATTGATGTCGATTATCTTGGCTTGTTTGAAATTTTTGCACTTATGGACCATTTCACATGCTCCCAATTTGGTTTCCAAGCCCTGTCTTGTTGCCTTTGCTATTGCTATCCCATTTTTATGTCATATTACCCTTTAGATTTGAAGATTTTGACCCTTTGTTAGTTCCTCAATATCCTTAAGGTGTACCCCTTTTTTTGGCATCTTACCATTATAATATCTTAAGGGTATCTTTTGTCCCAAAAATATTCATCTATAGGTAACACATACACTATATGCACATCGGATGTGATGGTCCACCATTCATATCTTTTGTTCTCTTGTTAGCTTTTTATTATGCCTACCTATTTTAGCCCTATCATTTTGTTACTCAATTAAGTCTTTGGGGAATTACTACCTACATCATTTTTTATCCCATAAGTGCAACCTTAGAACTATCTTGAGCCATCCACACTTCTGATTGTCCTTTGCTATCTTTCACTTGTCCATTTCCACTCACCCAAATATGTTTTTACCTTCCCTCTTTTTAAACTCATCATCCATTCCATCTCACTTCTCAGTACATGGTTTGAGGGGGAATACCTCTTCACAATAAACTTGGGACATTAGGCACCTTATAGTTTTTGTCTCATGACATGTTACTTCATATCGCTCTACAAAAAGGGGAAAATATAGATGCTAGTTTTATACACCCTTACATATTAATGTGGTACATCATCATGTTTATCCTTCATCTCTAACATAATATCCCCCATTCATAATTATTTGAAATAATTACATTTACTTCACCCAATTACCTTTACCACATGAGTAAATTAAGTTATTTACTATAGTCATATAGTAATAAACCCTATTTTACCATCCCTAACCATAAATCCATAAAAATAAATAAAACCAAAACCTATCTAACCTCTTAAAAAACCTATCCCATCGTTAAAATAACTTAACAACTTTTAAGTTGGTTAAAACCATCTTTACCCCTGCAAGCAATCTATTTGAATGGCCTAAGGATTAACTTCACCCATTTTGAGCAAATCAACATCGATTCTCTGAGATCAATGTCGATCGGCCCAAAATGATGTTGATCCATAAATATATAGTGAGCCTCCATGGCTCGAGATGGACACAATTATTTTGGACTTTGAAACTCTATTGGAATTATCTTAGAACCTATGTACATATGTTGTCAATATTTTGCTATCTTGTGGAACCTCTGTTCATGCATTTACCAAAATATTTTAAAGGTTTTTAGCTTACTTTGGAAATACTCTTCATCTGTGTGTTTTCAACCATTCAAGGTTAGTATTATACATTAATTCATCTATATTTAAAGTTTATAGTCTTTTGTACCTCTATGTCATTGTTTCCATTTGATTTTTATCATGTTTTCAATAATTTAAGTCATTATTATCTTCTATTTTCATAGTTTAGCATTTTACTCAAAATCGATGTTGATCCATCTAAATCGATGTTGATCTTGTAGGATCACAATCAATTCCTAATAAAATATTAAAATAGACTTGAAGTCTATTTTCATAACATTCATAGTCCTAAAAACCTATTAAATCTTGCATATTATTTTTTGAAAATATGTCTTTCACATGTAGATGACTCTACCTGGATTAACACATGATATTGTATGCATATTTGATCTCCCCATTATCCCACAACCTTTATTCACTTATAAAATCAACATTTAATTTGCATTAGGTATTTGTACTATAGTTTTCATACCTAATTAGGAAAGAATTAATGAATAATTGGTTGTAATTTAAGAGGATGTTGATATAGCTACTTAATTCTAAGATGATTATTTTGATCGCATTAATCTTGTTGTAGATTAGACATTTTTGTCATTATCTATTTGCATCCTATCCTTATATATCTTTGTAATTTCATTTTTATTTATAAACATGAGTGTTAAACATGGGCTAACATCCACCTAATGAAGTAGATCACTTCTTGGGACTAGTTTTTTACTAGGCAGCCCATTCATCTTTCTATTAATCATTTTTTATGAGTTAGTTTGATTTATAGGTCATTCTTCCCCAACCAAAGAAGAGTTTACACAATATTGATCAATGGTGCACAACTGATCTACATCTCCAAGTAATCTTTAAAACCTTGCATTTACTTTGTTTTTAGTAGCTAATTAGATCACATTGAAAAAGAAAAAGAAAACTAAAACAGAACTGAGTGTGTAAAAACTTGTATTAGCCAATGTTAGTGCAAGTTTTTGTATTGTATGCTTCAATTGGATTGGCCAACATTGATCCAATTGACTATTTGTTTCCCTTTAGTTATTAATTTCCTATATTAGCTACAAAATTTTTCTTGTTTGAGTTCATAATTTGTTATCAACATGCTCATTTTCCCTATCTATTGTACTAGGTTGATCCAGTCAACCCTATACCTTTTTATAGCCTCTATGCACTATACATGATTGACTCAATTAAACTTATACTATCTACAACTCCTTTTACCTCTTTTTCTATCTCCTGTTCATTATACTAGATCGACCGAATCAACCTTATACTATTTTATAGCCCCTATTTCTGTGCTAGGTCGACCCAATTGACCCTGCACTATTTTAGTCACTTGGTTCTTTGCTTTCTTATCTTTATTTATTTACCTTCATCATGAAATTTTTGCTTTATAGTGACATTGATTTGTAATCAATAGACATGATGAACTTTACCAATCCTCATAGGGTCTCCCATAGATAGAGTAGGGCTCCTATATTGGATGTTAGTAATGTTCATATTGTCACTTCTACAATGAACTATGGGACCCCTCATAATACCTATTTGCATAATTATTCTCCTCTTTTCTTCAAGGACTAACCTGAGTTAGAGTATACTCTCCAAATGATCTTCATTTATCTCTAAATTTCCTCAACATTGAGGAAAATATCCTACCATTTATAATCTTGTGATTAGTGGTCAAGTTAAAGAACCTCATTCACCTACTCCTATAATCACAACTGGATTCAAGGGTACCTTTTTATTTTATTCTTAGCCTCTTCCTTTGATTATGACCCCTTATAATACCATGACCTCTTCTTCTCTAGCTTCTTCCACCTCCATGCCTAGTATATCCATTAACATGGCAGGTTCTACATCTAGTGGGCCTCTCATAAGATCCACTATCCTTAATCCATTTACTAATACATCATTTATTACCCAATGAAATCATGCTTCTAGTGATTCTTCCTCTCAATCATTCACCAATCCATCTTTTACTACACAAGCAAATTTTAGCACTAGTACATCACACTCTCATAATTCCTCTCAAGCTGCTATCAACACCAATAGTTGTACCTAGGCCACTAATACTAACACTAAAGCCAAAATTAATGCTTATACTAATTCTAATCAAACACATCAACTTTTTTTACAAACTCTCAATCAAATGAATACATTTAAAGATCATAACATAAATCAAATGATTAGAATGTAAAACCACCTTCTCCACTTTCAATCTCATCCACAACCAATGGATTAGGGCACACATAACCAGACTGTTCCCCCTCCTCTTCTATATTCTCAAGGAAATCTCATTCCTCAACCTCCTTTAATCAACAAAACCATTAAGCATCTATAAAATGAACCTCTCACTACTCAAATTTCTAACATTGACATAGGAGGTATAACACCTACAATTTATTATAATGGATCATCTGATCCTACCCTTCATCTTAAGACATTTGGAAAGATTTATAAGGATTGGGTCAAATTAAACACCCTTGATGCTACTAAGCTCCTTGTCAAAACCCTCATAGGTGATGCCTTGGATTGGTACAATTAACGTAGACCTCACTCCATTACTAGTTTAGAGGATTTAGTGAATGCTTTATTTCAAGAATTCCAAACTAGTGATCTTCCACAAAAACATTTCGTCCCATTTAATAAATTGAAAAAAAAAATGAAAATGAAACTACTCAAACCTTTTTTAAAAGGTTCAAAACTTTATCAAATAAATGTGAACATAACATGGCCAATGATAATATTTTCCATCTCTTTACCAATGCCCTCTTTCCTAAATTACAATATCGAGTATGCATTCTCTCTCCATGTACTTTGGAAGAGGATATTGACCAAGATAAACATCAAGATTTCCCAATGCATCAATTTGAGCCACCCCAACCTTCTGTAGGTCCTCATCTATTACTAAAGAAAAAAAACCACAATATTACCAATGATGGTGTTATAGATTTTTATGACACCATTCACAATGTTCAAGCTATTATTCCTAACCAATCTTTGGAACCAACTCCCCCTTCTCAAAAATATACTAATCCTCATTTATCTTCACTAAATAAAATCAAATTTCATAAACCTCTATCCTCAATTGAATTGATAAGCATCTAATCAAGCCTTTTCCATGAGACCTTGACCTTACCCATCCTACGAAATCTTGGTATGATCCTAACAAGTTTATTTAGTTTCATGCTAGTTGGGGTCATTCTCATGAAACCTATAGAAAAATTCATAATTTAGCTATGGAATTTCTTCTTAGACCTAATTTTGATCATGATTTCATAATTCACAAGCATCAACAAGCTTATGAGAATGCTATCAAAGACTATAAAACACATGACAAAACTCAAACCTTGAATAGAAAAAAACACTTACTTGGATATCTACAAAGACCCTCTCCCTAATCATCAACCAATTTAAGACAACCAATACAAGCCCATTTCTTCCAAAAATAATGTAGGAAGTCTTTTTGATTCCATTTTTGATGAGAATGTGGTTAGCATGACTAATATGTGAAGAGTGGTGGCTTTCATTGATTCACAACCTATCCACACTCCATCTCAAACATACTGTATTATCTAAGATTATTCTCCAGCTCATTTAAATGAGTTAGGGCAAGAATATCTTATAACTTTTGACAATCTAATGTATGATTTTCCCTTGGATAACACATCCCATTATATTTCTACCACTCTTCCATCACCTTCTAACACTCATGATAATCAATCTTCAATTGACATTTCTTCTACCAATTCTCCAAATCAACATGAATCAATTCCTTCATCATTACAACATGATTTACAACCTTATTCCAAACCTCCTTATTCATATCAACATAAATTTCAATCCACTTAGACTCCTCTTTTTGAGGACCTCGTTAATCATTATGCACTATATCTAACAACATTCTTATCAATTATGATGAGTGTGATCCCATTGCAGAGCTCACTAATCTCCCATCCCAAATTTTGTTCCTTGAGCTTATGATGACTTCTACACATCACATAAATCATATTATGTAGCTACTATTCAAGATGAATGTCCTTCATCCTCCCCTAGTAGGATAGGAGGCAAATTTATCTGGATCTAAGGATAATATATTAAAATAATGTGAAGAAATATCTATCAACATTGATGAAAATATAGACACTTCCCTTTCCTTAAAATTTCCCTTAGCTTCTATGATTCATGACAAGATTCTACTTGGTGTAGATGATCCTCAATTATTTGTTAGCATCTAAATAGGTGATATCTAAATTAAGCATGCATTGATTAATGAGTGTTCTAGCACATGTGTTGATTCTCTCAATTTCATTAAGACTCTTTGGTATTCATAATGCAATCTTAAGTCTACACATAGTATTTTCCAGGATATGATAGAAGGCAAATGCCTCATCTAGGTTATGTGTGGCTTTCCATCACTATCCCACCTATCATTATTTACATGAAGGTGATGATATTTAACTTTCCCCTTTATTATAACATCTTGCTTGGTAGGCCATGGACTCACCATATGAGAGTCATTGCTTCTTCTACCTGTTAATGTGTTAAATTCCCTCATAATAGATCCATTTTATAAGATTTAGGGTGACACTAACCCTTGGAATTTTGAATAATTCCAAGATCATGATATCTTAAAGATTCCTACTCTTGAGCCTTTGCCAAGCATTATATTTTATGAGTCTTAACATCTTAACTTTCCCATTAATTTAACCTGAGGTTAAAATGGGCATCCCAAACTCATTAGGAACATTCCTCCTAACCTCTTATATTTAGATGATGATGAACCTAATGAGATTATATTAAAGATCAAATTCTTTTATCTCTCCCCTCATCTCATCTTACAACTTCTTGCTTCCTTACAACCTCACTTTCACAAGCCTCCTTGCAATGACATTCCCTTAGTCTTGACCAAGACTATGCATTCTATTCATTACAATTCTTTGGATGATAAGGTCATCCCTACTTGCATCATTGACCTTCACACCCTAGATTATGATGATGGCTATTCCTTAGATGATCCATTATTAGTCAATCTTGTACAAGCCCATGATTCCAATATTATCTGTTATCACTCTTATTTGATTGAGTCTTTTTTTGCATCTCATCATTTTCCTCCAATTATAGTTCCTAATTTTTTTATTTTCCCCCTTTATCATAGGGTAGAGATGGTGCCAACACCTCTAGTTTATGAGGATCCATATAGGACTATGCTCATGAATCATGTTATGACTAGGCCTTACCATTTTGCTAGGTACTCCGACCCTCATATCTGGTTTACCCTTGAGGTTAGTATAACTTTCCTTAGACTTATTGTAGATCTCACTCCTCCATCAGTAGAGCCTACTATAGTTGAGTCTATTTACATTCCTACTATTTCTGAGCCTACCCTTATTTATGATTCTATTGCTCTTTTTATTAAGCCTAGTTCCATTCTTTCCTCATCATCATCCTCCCTTGGTGATGGTTTTCTTTCTTTGCCTTTGATGGTACCATTGCCCACCAAATGGGCTGATGAGTCTTTTGCCTCTTCTTCCACTCTTGTTACACCTCCTTTCATGTGTGCTTCTACTAAAACCACTCATAAACATATCTATTGCTTCCATGGGATAAATAATCATTCTTCTACCCATTATCATAAGTTGTGATAATATATTGACACATTTCATCCTTTTTCCCCTTCATAAAATAAAGCCATACCTCCCTCGAAGGTACTTCCTAAATATCTACCCAAGTATGGTGAGGTATATTATCTATGGAATCTATGCAACACCCATCATACTGATCATTGTTGCATTCTTCAACAATATATTAAGGATCACCTTATATCTATTTACAAACCTTCTATCACTCTTCCCATAGGTCATCCTCATAATATGGCTCTTCCATCTTCTCTCATGACACCACCTCCAGTGGTTCCATCCATGCCTATGGTTCCTTCATTAGCTTCTGTGCCTTCACCCATGATTCCTTCGCTTGTGGTACTTCCCTCACTAGTGGATCCTTCTCCACCCATGAGTCCCTCACCCATGGATCCTTTTCCATCGATGATTCTTACATATCTTGTATAACCCACTCCCATACATTATCCTGACCATCCCTTGCTTAATTTACCTCCTTGGCATGATCTATCAAGCATTCCTACATTTTTTATAAAGGAGATTAGAAGAGAAGTATTTGCCCAATATTCATTGAAGATTGACGAGACATTAGCAGTATTTCATCTCCAACTTCATAGAGATTTATCTGATATCTTAAGATAATGTGTGTGGATAGATTTATTAGTATTTATGAGCACATTTGTGGTGCTTTCACATTTTCATTTAGGTTGGATGTGTGCTTCAATATTATCTTTATCTATCTATTATATCATTTGACACCGTGCCAAATTTTTTCTTATCATATATGGTGATCTTACTTGTACTATATCTTACTTATCTTATCATTTATATTTCACATATGATTGTCTTTCTTTATCATTGGTTTATCTTGCTTGAGTTTTTATCAAAACTCTTTTCTTTCTTCTTCATGATTGTTTGCTTTCTTATCTCCATTTTTCATGGTTAATTATCATTATGACTTGGTTATACAAACCCTATTCCCTTTTGTCATTATCTCCATTTTACCATGTGATTAGTTAACAAATAATCCTACTCATTAATATCTCATTACACTAGTCCACTTTTTGGATCTCCTTTTTCCCTTCTTCTTTTTTCACAAACTAAGCATATACATGGTTGAGACTTGAGATCATATGCTAGTTCATTGTTAATCCTAAGTGTCCTAGTCAATATTTGTCTTTAGTTAATTAGCATATTTTATCCTTAGCCAAAATATCATTTATGTGTATCAATACATCTCTCATGATTTGTCATTTCAAATCCGTATGGAGGAGGAATCTTAAAAAATCCATAAAAAGTTAAAAGCCAAATATTTTAAACAAAAGGCAATAATACAAAAGGAAAAATTATTCTTAAAAATATAATCATACTATAAGATGTGATTCAAAGCACATATCCTTCTTATAGTTGAATCTCAAACTCCATAGTTGGCCTCATGGTAGAGTCGAGGTCCCTTGGGGTGAGATAGGCTAGTAGATTAGAAGAGGAGAATAAAAAAATCTTTTAGTTCTACCTACTTTCTCATGCAAGTACATAATCTTTTTAGTAGATTGATGACTCTATAAGGGGTCTTGAATAATGGGGAACATGTCATGGGAAGGTAGGTCCATTTTAATTTTTTATTGTACCAATCTACCTTCATGATTTGATCTTATTAGCATGCCTATTTGCCTACAAATCTTTGTGTTTATAGTAAATAGGTTTTCTTTGTACATAGATGACCACTAGTCACTTAGTGTCTTCTCATGTCCTTAGTATGCCTCCTATCTCCTAAGGTATTCTCATAATATGCCCAAGTCTTGATTTTTACATTTATTATATCCCCAATATTTCCTCTTAAAAAATATTGTTTTGTCTACTATTCACTTCCCTTGGGATTTCATTTGTGAGTTTCTTTGTAAGACCATAGATAGGACCCAACGTCCCTCACAAATTACCATATTTTCCTTCCTATTATCCACATCCTTGATTACCTAATTTTTCTTATTTATTCCACCCCAGTGGTGTTCTTTTTGTGAGTTGATTTATAATATTGTAGATAGGACCCAATGTTCATCACAAAATTTTCCAATACCTAAGTCACAATCCAAAATTACATGTGTAAAATATGAGATAAGATTCAATTGATTATGAAGTTACATATCATTGACATGCTTCCCAACTTGATTTATTGTATTTTATGCATACCTCATTTCTCTTTCACCTTTTTATCTTTTTATTTTTTGAGTGTATGTAAGAATACAACCATTTCTTTAATTTTTTCATACTTCCCATTTTGAATTAGTGTGATTAATTTAAGACCAATCTTTTACCAATTTTATTTTTCTCTTATAATTCCCAACATGATTTAGTATAATTGATTGCCTTAACTAATTTATTTTTATCCAACTTGTGCCCTTTTACATTCCTTCCATTTTATTACATTTTTTCCATACTTCCCAATGTGAATTAGTAAGATTTTACTTGTTTTAATTTGGTGCAAAAATATTTCACTTTGGTTTAAAAACAAATCCCTTTTTATACTTATTCATTTCTTGTAATTGAACATTTCCCATCTTGAAATAGTGCGTAGTAAATTTTCTTGATTGATTATGTTTTTCCAAGTCCTTTTTTCCTATTTATTTTTAACCATTCATGTGTCCTACATAATTCTAGAAAAGAAACCACATCTCATATATTTCCTATAACATATACAACAAAACTAGAACACATGTGATAGAAAGAAATATATCCAAAGCATCCACAACCATAACCACAATAAAAAACCATAATAAACAACCATAATGAAGATGAGATGTTTGAAGAAGAAGGCAATAATAGTGTAGAAGTAGAGAACTTAGATGATAGATGTAGTGTACAGGTACAAGAATGGGTATTATCAGAAGAAGAATTATGTAAACAAATAGAACATAGTTGTAGGTTAATTTTAGGTTTAAATGAAACAAAATAAGTCATAGGAAAGTACCATTCACTATAAGAGCACATATCCTTGTAGCCTAATATTTTATACTATAGTAGAAGTTTTTAACCAGGTGGAGAGGAAGATAATAGTTGGGAAGGACCATTTTTTTAACAAGTGTAGAATTGGGGTATGGAAATTAAAAAAAAAATCAATTAAAAAGGATTTAAAGACCATAGAGCTTGTTAAAACCAAGAAAAACAAAAAAAATCATATAAAAACATAGTGCGCATGTTGACTCACCTAGTGCGTAGAGTAGTGCACAGACATGACCACCAAGAATGCATTTTATTTTTGTAATAAATATGTAAAAAGTTCCATTGACACTAGTTTAAAAAATGGGTCATCTAGGAGGATTCATAAACTTAACAATCTATGATGGGTATACAAACCCTGAACAATACCTGCTAACCTATGAGATGCAATGGTAAGCTAAGGGCATCATTGATGATGCTATCAAAAAGTGTGAGTTAGTAGGTGCCCTACCTAGAAGAGTGTTTGAGTTTAATACCAAATAAATGTTCAATGAGAAAATCTACAAGACGTTAAAAATTAGTTTATTGCATAATTTAAGATAAATAAATGTATAAGCCAAACCATTCAGGACTTGAAAGAGATAAAGAAAAAGTTTGGAGAGTCAGTCTATAACTATGACCACAAATTCTATGATGTGATGAATAAGGTATAATTTTCCTTAACAGAAAAATATAAATCTATGTGAGTCATCGAAGGACTATGCTCCAAAATTAGGTTTTCCACTAAGTATACTTAATATGCTACAAAATTAGATGCTAGAGCTATTATCCTATATGTAGAGGAAATTTAAGACTATGATGAAGATCTTCTTGCTAATTCTAAGATTAAATATACATTACACACTTTTTTGAAGAGAATGGATAAATACCATGAGGTAAAAAAACCTAAATTGACTCTCTAGTGGATGGAGTGTAGAAAAGAAGGACATTATAGGAATTATTATCCTAAGATCAAGATAGAATTCTATGAAATCTATTGAGTAGTGGGTCATGCAATAACATAGTGCCATCTTATACATCAATATGCCAAGAATCTACATAATTTATATTACAATTTCTATAAGTCAAACAATCATAATGAAAATAATTATATGGATTTGTAGGATCTCAAGGAAGGCATCACTAAAAATGTCTTCACTGTCATTGTGTAACAAATGTCCTCAATGAAGTAGACAATTCTAGGCCCTGAGGTCGATAAAGGTTATGTGACCCAAACAATTCCATAATGGATTCCTAGTTCACCATAATACCATCCTCAAGGTCTGGCAAGTTGGATGCCTCCTTCATTGAGTTGGATACCACCATCTTCATAGTACTAGTATACAACACCCTAAAACTTAGCCATGATGTAGTAGTAACAAATGAGTTGGACCCTACTAGCTGCATAAAAATAATTTAGAATTGTAGATAATAACCAACAACACCACATTAGAACACTACACAATAACAAAGAGGATATAGAGGAGGATATCAATCTAATAAAGAAGGAGCTAGGGGTAGATACAAAGGAGGTTACTATTGACACAGTGGATTGCACTTGGGGAAGGAGGCCGAGCTCCTGCCTTCCACATGCAACAATGGAAACTCCCCTCTCGCCTATGGGACTGATGAAGCTGGAGGGGAGAGTCTCTAGAGAAGGGCTAGCTCCCTCTGATGTATCCTTTAGGCCCTGGTTTCTCCTACTACTAACAAATAAAATGAAAAAAATGGGGCGGGGGATGAAAAGGGAGAGAGAGATGCTGAAAATAGAACCTAAGCCTAAAAAAATGAAAAGGTGATACACCAAAAAAGATGACCCACCCAGCCCGAACATACACTTTTCACCAAGAAGAAATTTCCATACACTTCATCTGATGTGGGAAACTCTTTTGTTTTAGTGAGTCAGGGGTCTGTAGAGATACAGGGAGGAAAGAACTACCAAAGGTGCTCGACGACACACTTAGGCAACCTATTCACATGCGCCTATATTCCTGCTATAGACACTTCTAGCAGATCTGCAGAAAAGAGACTTCAAAATGCACTAGACATGCTATAATCGATCTGTGAAAAGCATGAAAGACAATGACTTAACACAAAAGAAGAACATAGACATATACTTTAAAGTGCAAGTCTAGATAAAGGTAAAAATGCTAAGTCTTGATTCAAGGTAAGAACTGGCAGAGCTCTGCCTTACAAGCCTGAGAGATTTTTGGGCAGATTTTTGCCTTAAGGCTAAGAGAGTTGATGCTTTCTCAAATGAGAAGCTTTACAATATATAGAGAGAGGAAGAGAACTTGGTGATTTTTGGGAAAGACTTTGGTGGTCTTTTTGCAAGCTGGCCCATGTGCACTCTGAGCCTTGGGAAGAGGGAGCCGTTTGATTGTCGATTCCTACTTTGACTTAGGCATTCCACATTAATGTGAAAAAGTTGGCCGCACCTCTTTTTTACAAACAAACTACTCTCTTCCTATAAATAGACTACAATTTATCCCCTCATAAATGCCAAATGGAGAAAGCAGGCTGCATCACTCACTATTTACACCATTTGATGACCATATAGCAATAACTCACCTCTCCTTACCACTTGGACTACTTTGTATTTTCCTGCACTTCATCTTCCTCCTTGCCTTGTCTCTTCCTGGCTCCTTCAGCCCTCAAGGGCTATCTTCTGGTAGGTCGTTATGTTCCTTGGGCTCTCGCTGCTTGCCCTAGCCATTTTTTGTTGATTCTAGTGAGTGACATGTGGCGCATTCCACTATAAAATGGGTAGGACACATGGCATCATCTAATTGACTCATGGAAGCTTTAGGCACCCTTTGAAGGTCCTATAGAAGAGGACATGTGTTGGATTTTGATTTCTTTAGCAATTCATCTAGGGCCCACCACAGTTCTCATGGGACAAAAGAGAGAGCGCAGAGGCTGACACTTGTCGACTTCCATCAAGCCTTGTAGGGGACATGTGGCACGTTCTATTACTCCTAAAAAAGCATGTCAAAGCCTTCCATGGTTGCCACTTGGCACCTTCCATGCTCTGGCTTTCCTGGTATAAGATTGACATTCACAGGCCCATCACAGTTTGAAAACCAATGGCTAGTCTATCTCCTTGAAAGTGTTAGTTTTTGAGACGTCACCATCCTTGGCAAATTCCTTCAGGCCTTTTCTGCAGGGTTTTTTCCCATGAACTTTTCTTACAAAATTTTTTCCTATGGATAAAAAGTCTACGAGAATTGTCTCAGTCTTTTGTCCTTTTGCCTTAAAGTCCTTTTCTTTTAGGTTTCTTACTCACGGCCTTCCTCTGAATTCCTTCAGACTTTTTGTCTGAAGGAAATCCTTCAGACAAAAGTATGAAAGAATTCATGACTTTGCCTTAAAAAAATTCCAAAAGATCTTAGCCACTTCTTTGTGGCCTCTTTGAAGTGCTCCCTACCCTTTGCAAGGGTTCTTGAACCCAAAACTACCATCTGCAAGGGTACTTGTCCTTTTAGCTTTTTGGGACGCTCCTTTGAATCGCCCAATTGAACTAAGCCATTAAACTGACCGATTGAACCAAAAATGGTTCAACAGTTCAATAGTTTAACGGTTCAACAATGCACACCACTCATTTATTGAACCAAGCCTTTGAACCTACCACTATGAACCAAGTGTTTGAACCATTCATTTGAACCAACTACTTGAACCAACCACTTGAACCCAAAAAGGTTCAACGGTTTAATGGTTTAATGGTTCACACCATTTGTTGAACTTTGTCGATTAAAACCAATCCCCTTTGAACTGGAGCATTGAACTTGTTGATGAACTATTTGATTAAACCAAGCCACTGAACTAAGGCATTAGACTGATGCATTAAACTGGTTTAATGGTTCAACAGTTCAATAGTTCAAAGGTGCTAACTCTTGGAAAGATTATGTCATTGAACCACTCTTGCAACCTTAAGGAAAAGCATTTTTGAACCATTTTAGCTCTCTTTCCTTATGAATTTCTTCAAATAAGAATCTGAAGAAGCTTTGTAAAACCTTGCACTCTCTGAACTAGTTCTTCATCTACCAAAAGACTACACCTGAAGAGTTCATAGAAATGGGCCTATAGAGTCCGTGGAAAACCTCATTGCTGAGTCCATAGAAACCCAAGCCCTGCAGAGTCTATAAAAAATCAAGCCCTACAGAGTTCATAGAAATAGACCTGTAGAGTCTATAGAAATAGACCTGTAGAGTTCATAGAAATTCCTAGACTTGTAGAGTTTGTAAAAGTTCCTGGACTTGTGCAAAATAAAAAATGTATTGGCCTAGAATAGTAAGGGAAGAAGGGAATTGATTTTTAGCCTATTGGGCAAAAAATAGTCAACAAATTAGTGACTCCCAGGGGAAGCATGCCTGCTATGCTTAGAGACCAGTTGCCTTATAGTCCATTGGGCATAGAGTCAGATGCAGCTATGAAAGAGTTAGCAACCACCTTGATAGATCCAAGAATCAAACATGAAGCCTTTTACCCCAAAAAAAAGGGAAAACATACACAAGACTAAAAATACTACTTGTGCAAACTGCACTTAGGGAAAGTAGGAAAAGAAACTGAAAGCAAACTACTATATATAGCTAACCAGGAATATTTGCCTCCCTCCTAGATCAAAGGGAAAACTTCTTAAGTCCCCTTCCTGGCAAGAAGACTTATGGTGCCAGACAAGTGGATGAATGAAAAGGAGATTTGGTGACTTGCTCCTCTTGCCTACCACCTGGATTGGTTGGTATCTGAGTGGATCAGATTCGAACATGCTTCCAACATATATGTACTCCATTTTTTCCTAGAAGCTTGTTGAATGCTGGTCCTTCATGTTGGTGCATTTCACCAATAAATCTATGGCTACTGGCTCATCACCATAAGCCCTTTGATCTACATAGTCCCTCTGCAATGCATCATGGTCTGACCCATTTCCTTCTGCTTCATTGAAGACTCTTTCAGACTCATCCTCTGCTTCCTCTTGGCCTTCTTAAAGAAGGGTGACTGTGGTGATGTCTGAAATGGAATCATAAACTAATTTCTCATCCCATAGAACATCACCTCTCTCTTCAAAACTTTCTTCTTCAAGACTTTCCTCAAGGAAGACAGACCTCTCCTTTTCCTCCTCGAAGATCAAGATCTCTAGATGTTCAAAGATATTCTCCTGATCCTCCTCCAAATCAAGCTCCTCAGCATAGTATTCCTCCTCATCGAAACAACAAGGAAGTTCATCAAATAAAGGGGGAGAGAGCTCACCATGCTTATGTTTCTCTTTATATTGCTAGAACATCTGCTTATATGCATGCCCTGTGTCTTCTCCGTTATTGATGAGGTCTTCACAAGGATCATTGATGATGATTTCTTCTTCGACATCACTCATGATAGCCTCTTGGGAAACTACAGATTGGATCTTGTGCTCCCCACTCGCCTCCTGCAGAATAGGTTCCTCCTTGAGAAGGGATGAAGTGGAAAAAACATGTGGAAGAGGAGGCAATCCTTGACCTAAAATTGAATGATTTTCCTCCTTCCATTTGGTTAGTACTTCATCAATATCAGGTGTAGCCTGATAGCTCTCTTGGAAGTGTGTAGATGGAGTGTGTTTAGACATGGAATGTGCTGTTGGGTCTGAACCATCCATCACACATTGGCTGAGGAATCTCTCTCTGGATTCCAACTCTGTAATTCTCCTGGCTATGTTTTCTTAGAAGATCCTTTCTTGGAGATCATATGAATCATGGGTAAGAGTAGCTTTATCTTTTTTAAGGTTTTGAGAAAAACCTTTCTTCTCCTCTTTCCTACCCCATGATTCCACTATTTCCCCCTAGGTCAGGAGGTTGCCATCAGGGCGAAAGATCTTGGAATTGGAATTTTCCATTTTGGTTGAAGGGAAACTAAGAGGGCTACGTGAGGGGATTGCATGAATGTTTTGAGCTTGATCATGGTACTATGAAGGAATACAAGGCCCATGATTCTATGTAAAGGAATTATACATACAAAAATGTGATTTTTGATGGCACCAGGCTGCTTAACCAGCTGATTCAACTTGGAGTCACCATTGGTATTGATGCAAAAGCCTCCAAAGGCCAGTTGGTTGAAGAACACACCAAAAATTCTTCAACTCTTTGGACAAAAATTGTCCTAGTTGGTCCCACTGAGTGTGCCAAAAACTGTTGATGTAGTGGATTGCACTCAGGGCAGGAGGCCGAGCTCCCAACTTCCACATGCAATAATGGAAACTCCCCTCTCACCTATGGGGCCGACGAAGCTAGAGGGGAGAGTCTCTAGATAAGGGCTAGATCCCTCTTATGTATCCTTTAGGCCTTAGTTTCTCCTACTACTAACAAATAAAATGAAAAAATGGGGGGATGAAAAGGGAGAGAGAGATGATGAAAACATAACCTAAGCCTAAAAAAATGAAAAGGTGATACACCAAAAAAGTTGACCCACCCAGCCCGAACATACACCTTTCACCAGGAAGAAACATCCATACACTTCATCTAACATGGGAAACTCTTCTATTTTAGTGAGTCAGGGGTCTGTAGAGATACAGGGAGGAAGGAACTACCAAAGGTGCTCTGTAACACACTTAGGTAGCCTATTCACATGCACTTATATTCCTGCTGTAAACACTTCTGGCAGACCTGTAGAAAAGAGACTTCATAATGCACTAGAGACGCTATAATAAATCTATGAAAATCATGAAAGATAATGACTTAACACAAAAGAAGAACACATACATATACTTTAAAGTGCAAGTCTAGATAGAGGTAAAAATGCTAAGTCTTGATTCAAGGTAAAAATTGGCAGAGCTCTACCTTACAAGCCTGAGAGATTTTTGGGCAAAGTTTTGCCTTAAGGCTAAGAGAGTTGATGCTTTCTCAAATGAGAAGCTTTATAATATATAGAGAGAGGAAGAGAACTTGGCAATTTTTGGGAAAGACTTTGGTGCTCTTTTTGCAAGCCGGCCCATGTGCGCTCTGAGCCTTGGGAAGAGGGAGCCATTTGATTGTCAGTTCTTTCTTTGACTTAGGCATTCCACATTAATGTGAAAAACATGGCCACACCTCTTTTTTGAAAATAGACTGCTCTCTTCCTATAAATATACTATGGTTTGTCCCCTCGTAAATGCCAAATGGAGAAAGTAGGCCATGCCACTCACTATTTGCACTGTTTGATGACCATCTAGCAATAACTCGCCTCTCCTCACCACTTGGACTACTTTGTCTTTTCCTACACTTCATCTTCTTCCTTGCCTTGTCTCTTCCTAGATCCTTCAACCCTTAGGGGCTATCTTTTGGTGGGTCACTACTTTCTTTGGGCTCTCATTACTTGCCTTGGCCATTTTTTGCTGATTCTAGTGAGTGACACATGGCACATTCCACTATAAAATGGGCAGGACATGTGGCAACATTCACTTGACTCATGGAAGCTTTAGGCACCCTTTGAAGGTCTTGTAAAAGAGGACATGTGTTAGCTTTCACTTTTTTTATCAATTCATCCAAGGCCCACCATATTTCTCATGGGACAAAAGAGAGAGACCACAGAGGCTGACACTTGTCAGCTTCTGTTGAGCCTTACAGGGGACATGTGGCACATTCTACTGCTCCTAAAAAATCATGTCAAAGCCTTCCACAATTTCCACTTGGCACCTTCTGCAATCTGGCTTTATTGGTGTAAAATTGATGTTCATGGGCCCATCATAGTTTGAAAACCAACGGCTAGTCTATCTCCTTGAAATTGACAGTTTCCAAGACGTCACTGTCCTTGGCAAATTCCTTTAGGCCTTTTCTATGAGATTTTTTCCTATGGACTTTTCCTGTGAACAATTTTCCCATGGATAAAAAGTTCATGAGAATTGTCTCAATCTTTTGTCCTTTTACCTTAAAGTCCTTTTCTTTCGAGTTTCTTGCTCACGGCCTTCCTCCGAATTCCTTTAAACTTTTTGTCCAAAAGAAATCCTTTAGACAAAAGTCTGAAAGAATTCATGACTTTGCCTTAACAAAATTCCAAAAGATCTTAGCTACTTCTTTGTGGCCTCTTTGAAGTGCTCCTTACCCTTCGCAAGGGCACTTGTCCTTTTATCTTTTTGGGATGCTCCTTTGAATCTCCCGATTGAACTAAGCCATTGAACCGACCGATTGAACCAAAAATGGTTCAACAGTTCAATGGTTCAATAGTTCAACACTGCACGCCACTCATTTGTTGAACCAAGCCTTTGAATCTGCCACTATGAACCAAGTGTTTGAACCATTCCTTTGAACCAACCACTTGAACCTAAAAAGGTTCAACGGTTCAATGTTTCAATGGGTCATGCCATTTGTTGAACTTTGTTGATTAAAACCAAGCCCCTTTGAACCAGATCATTGAACTTGCTGATGAACTATTTGATTGAACCAAGCCATTGAACCAAGGTATTGAACTGATGTGTTGAACTGATTCAATGGTTCAACGGTTCAATAGTTCAAAGCTACTAACTCTTGGAAAGATTATGTCATTGAACCACTCTTCCAACCTTAAGGAAAAGCATTTTTGAACCATTTTAACTCTCTTTCCTTATGAATTTCTTCAGACAAGAATTTGAAGCTTTGTAAAACCTTGCACTCTCTGAATTGGTACTTCATTTTCCAAAAGACTACACTTGTAGAGTCCATAGAAATGGACTTGCAGAGTCTGTAGAAAACCTCATTGCTAAGTCTATAGAAACCCAAGCCCTGTAGAGTCTGTAGAAAATCAAGCCCTACAGATTCTGTAGAAATAAACCTACAGAGTCTGTAGAAATAGACCTACAAAGTCCATAGAAATTCCTAGACTTACAGAGTCCATAAAAATTCCTGGACTTGTGCAAAATCAAAAAATGAATTGGCCTAGAACAACAGGGGAAGAAGGGGACCGATTTTTATCCTATTGGGCAAAAAATGGTCAACAGTTACTAATGTGGTAGAGGGAATAACTATCAATGATCTTCTCTACAATGATACCTATGCAAAGCGTAAAATCATGTACAATGAAACTACCCTATGAATCCTCAAAGATAGTCTTATTATGCATATTGTAGAATATTTGACTAGCATGACATAAAAGACTATCCTATCTTGGAGAAGCAAAGGAAGGACAAGGCCATCCAAAATGTGAATATAGTGAGTGCATGCCTAAAGAGAATGCATTCTTATATGTTGTTACATGAAAAAAACACACATAAAAAAGATTTAATTCTATTTGAAATATATTAATATCAAGGAATCCAAAAATCAAAACAAGATACATACCCAAACCCAGTTACAGAAATGGGGCTTATGTATGAAGTTGTGCAGTTGTTGAAAAACATCCAACATCAAGACACCACTGAAGGAGATGCTATAAAAATAGATGTACAAATTCATAGCCAAATCATGTGAATTATGCATTAGGATAGATTTTTTACTATGTTGAGAAACCTTCTAAAACTTTTAAGCACATTATGCAACGAATACATCTCATAGAACATCACAAAATTGCTACATAATCTACTAGAGTGTCCACAGTGTGGATAATAGAAGATAGAAAAGCTGGCATAGTATGTAAAAATAAAGAATCCATATGATGTAGATGTACAAATAGACATTGAGGTTATAGGTTATGATATTCCAAATGTTATCTTTGATTTTGGTAGTATAATCAACATAATTCTTAGGTTTACATGGGAAGCTATTGGATGACCGGTTCTAAGTTACAGCCCAAAAATTTTAAGCTTAGTTGATTATGGATAGGTTGAGCCTATTGGTAGACTAGAATATGTTGAGATTAAAGTCATATAATTGACCCAGTGAGCTAACTTTGAAGTCATTAACATGAAGACATTAACAATACATTACCTTGTGCTGATCGGTAAAAAATAAGCATATGATGGTCAAATGATGATCAACACAATGTAGAATCAGTTAGAAGTGTACCAAAGAGATAAAATTGTTATAATTCCTCTAGATAAAATTCACAAACCTTACATAATCCTAGTCTAGATAGATTCCCTATACATTGTGCAAGAAACCAGTTTGATGAAGGTGAACTCTAAGGAAAATCCAAAAGCTCTATTCACAAATGAGTGCAAATTATTGTACGAGCATACTAAACCTTAGATATAATCATTACTCACTCAAAAACTAAAGACATAAAATAATAAAGGCCCAAACCAGTAGTTATATAACCATTGGTAAACTAGTTTGTCATAAAAGATTGTGTATTTATGTCTACAAAATCCCCTCCTTGATCAGAAATTGACTTCCTCTATAAGTCAATGATCATAAAAAGGATTATATAAAGCAACTAGAGAAGGCAATTTTCCTTGAGAAGTATCCTTATTCATCAGTGGATACTCAGACACACATCTACTCAAGTGGGTCTGAGGTGATCATGAACACTGACTGAGGAGAATGCTTTTTGTGCACAAGTGACAACTTCTAGTATACTATGAAATTAAGGATATCAATGACTTCATTATATGTTTACAAGTTTAGATACCTACCATTAGCTAATGGGTTAGTTCTTTAATTTATGCTTTGAAGGGAGTTAGTGTGACATGGTGGGAAATTCATCGAAATAACTAGTTCAAGTGGGATGATGCCTGCAAGCTTATGATCAAGAGGTTCTAATTACCACAGTTCATCCAAAGTAATTGACATTTATTTTAATAAGGTGAGTGTCCTACAATTCATATTTATAAATATGTTGAAGTCTGGACTAAGGAACATGTAGCACCAAAGTAATGGGTTCACATTTTTTATTATACACTTGTTCTATTACCATCAATATGGTATATGCATTAAGAACACAGAAGGGAAACAAAGCATTGGGTGTAGGTCCAAAGTGATTTTATTCAAACATCTGGTTTTGAATATGAAACCCCTATAGTTTAAATTCACTCTATAAAATCAAATAATTCTTATACCATGGGTGCGTAGAAGACTTAAGCACCACAACAGAATTCACTGCATAAAAGAATACGAATTCTAATCTTAATTCAACATTATAAAGATACAAAGATGCCAAGAAAGAAGAACAATCTCTTACATGTCCATGCCATTTAATATAATACAAATAGAAGATATTGAGGATTCTGATTCTGATGGTGATCTAGATTTGATTGATTTATTTGTAGTTGAATGGCCAATAGAACCCCTAAAGGACCTCGACGTAGAACCTACTAAAGAAGATAAGTTGCACAGTATATAAATTCTAAAACAAGAAGGGTAATGGAGGATATAGTAATCTATTGATGAATAAAATTTCAATATTTACTAGTAACCCATAAAAAATCATGTAGTAAACATCAGAACTGAGGAGGTTCCAAAATTGGAAAATATAGGTGATTATTAGACAAAAGCTGAAATTTTTGAAGCAATGAAACTTTTGAGGGATTACCAAGATGTTTTTCCCACTAAATTCTCAAAGGTATAAGGAGTTGAGACATATCTAGGAAAGATGCATAATGAACTAAATGGGGGCACATGGGAGTTGAACAATCCAAACATGAAGTTGAAGGTGAAGGCTAAGCTTGATAGGATGTAGGATGTAGGAATTATCTATCTAGTAGAAAAGATAGATTGGGTAAGCCCCATAGTAGTTCATCTCAATAAGATAGGGGAAATCTAAGTATGTATGTATTATCACATTCTAAATTATGCTTTTGTAAATGATCCATTCCTGATTCCATTCATAGACAAAGTCTTAGAATCTGTCACAGGCCATGAAGTATACTCTTTCATGGATGACTTTAGTGGCTATCATCAAATACCCATTACAACAAAAGATAGATCCAAAATGACTTTTGCTAGATAATGGAGATATTTTACATATAAGGTCATGCCTTTTATCCATAAGAATGCACCTATAGTGTTATCTCATGTAGTGGTGACTACATTCAAGGACTTCATTCATGACTTCCTAGAATCTATCTTAACGATTGGGTAGTCTTTTCATCATTTAAACAACATTTGTCTAAGCTGTGCCTAATGTTGTAATGATGTTGAGCTCTTCAAATTGCATTTAATATAAATAAATGTCTATTATTTACACCCTTTAGTGTTATGATAGGACATGTAGTATGTAGTGAAGGCATTTTGGTTGATCAGGCAAAAATTGTAGTAATCTTAAGTATGCCTCCACCAGTCAATTCCTCTAAAGTGGGATATTTTTTGAGCCACACAGGATAATATCATAAGTTTATCAAAGGATATGAAACTATTTATTATCCATTAGAATCCTTACTACATAAAAATGCAAAGTTTGTATGGACTTCAAAGTGCTAAGTAACCTTCATCAAGCTAAAACAAAGATTGGTTACTACACCCATCCTTGTCTTTCTAGACTGGAGCAAGCCCTTTCACGTATATGTGGATGCTTTAGGTATTAAAATTTGTGCTATACTTGCATATCTATGGGATGGTAGACTTGACCATCCTATTCATTTTGATAGCTATAAACTATTTGATGCAAATAACTACACAACAACTAAATGAGAAGCATTAGATATCATGTTCAAACTATTTTTTTTATGACATTATCTATTTGTAACACCATTCAAAGTTTTCACTGATAATCAAGCCCTATGATACCTAGTCAATAAGCTGATACTTAGAGGATGCATCTCATAATGGCTAATGCTATTTTAGGAGTTCTAATTATACATTAATGTAAAACCTAAAAGAGAGAATGTGGGACCAAATCACCTCAATTGCATTTTTAATGGTGAATAACTAGAAGAATTATAAGGAGACTCTCCTAATGCTCACCTTTTTTGCATATCTATGATTCCTAAATTTTTTGAAGCAATTGTCATTTCCTTAAACAAGGAATTTTCCCTACACACTATCAGGAATGTGACAAGAAGTAATTTGTTACTATAGCTCTATCATACACCATCATTAATGGGATTTTGTACCACTTGGGGAAGGATGAAGTTCTGCATAGGGTTGTTATGGAACATGAATCATCTCAACTCTTACAAGAGTCATATTAAGGTGTCAAAAGAGGATATTTTATGGGAGAAGCTACTGCTAAGAAGCTATTACATAGCAGGTTATGGTGGCCCAATCTCTTTTAGGATGCACATAGAGTAAAAAAAAACCATGATGTCTACCAATGCATGGGTAAACTACTACAACAAGATGAATTGCATTTACAACCTTTGTTATCTGAGCAACATTTTGAACAATGGGGCATTGAATTTGTTAGACCTATCAATCCATTGATAAAATTTAGTAAAGAAAAGTATATCATCACTATGATAGACTATTTTACTAAGTGGGTTGAAGCTCCTATGACACCTATCTATGGTGCAAAGGACATAATGGAGTTTCTCTATGAGAATAATATTAAAAGGTTTGGATTCTCCATAAAGCTCATGAGAAATTAAGGAATGCACTTTCTAAATAATACTTTCAAGGATCTAACTTAGTAATTTATGATTTCTCATCATAAAATCACTGCATACCATCCTCAGGCCAATGGCCAAACTGAAGCTTCCAGTAAAATACTGGGTAAAATGTTGGTAAAGATCTATGACATCAAGCGAGATGACTAAGAAGATTAGGATTTGAAGTAGTTATGCTGATAGAATACCTAATACCTAGTCTATGCATTGCCATGCGACTAGGGGATCATGACTCTCTAACCAACAAACTTATTGAATTGAAAAGGATGGATGAGTATAGATGCAAAACAACATGGACATGGGGAGTTCACAAATAGAGATATAAATCATGGCATGATATAAATTTGTGCCATAAATAATTTCATAAAGATCAACTAGTATTATTATATGATAGTCATTTCAGAGCATTCCCAGACAAGTTACAGATTTAATGGAAAGGGCCCTATATCATACATGAATGAACATAACAATGAACCATAGTTTTAAGAGATCTTTAAGAAACCATTTTATCAAGGTGGGTAAATGGATATAGCTTAAGCCCTACTACCAATAGTCAAATTGATCTCATTCTACTAAGTGAGGGGGTGATGAGTACCACCAAGTAGATTAGGATTTCCCAATTTTGCATGTTTTTTGTGTGATTCTTTTCTATTTGTGTGTTTGTAGAGATCTATTCACTACTAATTGAAGACTAAGAGATTAAGAATAACATACACTAACCATGTGTATGAGGATCCACATGCACCATCAAGGATGTCAAAGAGGAGTGATGAAAGAAATTATGTCCAAGAAAGGTACAAAAACATCCATAAACAAGATCTCCATCATATAATAGTCATCCACTAGAAGTAAATGCCATATCTAATGGTCAATTGATGTGATCTTGAAAAAATTAGTGGCCCATCAACATCATCTACTTGAACCCCTATACAGACACCAAAGATCATAACAATGTAATTTCACACATGTGCCAATGACTATCTACCTTAGTTTCTAGATTGGATATAGATTTTCCACATCTACCATTGCATTCATGATGAGTGGACATTTAAGCATAAAATTCATGCATAATCCAAGAGGCAAAAAATCTATAAAAGCTAATTTCAAAGAACTATGTTAACATTTCATCCTTGCACATATTTTTCATGATCTACAATTGCAAAGAGATGAGCTAGTTTTCTTATGCAGAGAGTAGATAACATTATAATTACATCACTTCAAGTAGAAATGGATACATAATGGCTCATCAAGGGTCTAACAAAGGATCAAAAAGAGGAAATGGGTGTCGATATGATAATCAAGAAAACCAAGTTCAATGACCCCAAATGATTTAACTACCTCTAATAAGTAAAATAAAAGTTGTTCAAATTAGACCCTATTGATGCTACATAATCGATCACTCTTGTAGATCCCCATTAATTTCACAACATAGATGTTGAGATATTATTTTGAATTCCTACCTTTGGTGACTTGCTAGAGATCATATAAGTTTTGATCAATCGATATAATAATGGCAACATATATCTTGGATAAGACGTCACCATCATAATCAACATAGAATCTATGGCTTGAGCTTTGGGCATGCCTGCATGAGGAGACTCCTTATCTCCCTATAAGACAAGAATGAAACCCATTATATAAGAAGTTTGGGATTTGTATGTGTAGATAAATAAAGGGATTCCAATTAATGAAATCCTAAATGAGCTAGTGCATGTCCTCATCGAGTACATCACTAGGAGAATCTGGTAGATGACCAAGTCTATGATGCAAATATCAAAAAGGGTCATAGACATCACCCATTGAATTATCCACATAAATGAAAAATTTAATAAGTTAGTGTAATTTATCTAGGAGATACTCACTAATATAGAGAAGTGCCACACCTATCCAAGGTAGATGTTTCAATACCAATTCCTCATCTTCTTGCTTTGCTTCATGTAATGGATGTCCCCAAAGGGAGAAGTGCACCTTGACACAAATTATTGGCCAATGCAATAATTTCAAAATCTCATCTGGGAAACAAGAGTATGAATCCCTAACACATAAGGGAAAGTTCAAATCATGGTGGGAGGAATGTCTAGAGTTTATTACAATACATCCTTGAGTAACACTAGGCATAATGCAATATTTAGGCCAATACACAACTATCACCTTGATATTGAAGGGAGTGTTCATCAACATTCATGATTTTTCATGGTCAACCTTCACACCACTCCCATTCTTCATAAAAAAGGACATGGTGCAGTCTAAAGTTTTTAGACAAAAAGCCTTTGTATCCAAGTGGGTGAATCCACTTCAGGCCATACCACCTAACATAACCATCCCTACATTGTAATAATTAGAGGAAGCTACTTGTTCATATTAATATAAGGGAAAGTGTAATCTACCAATAGAACATAATTTGGCATCCCCTCCCTTGAAGCAAAAGACACACAACACAACAACCTATATGGATGATCTGAAGGTGCCTCAAATTATGAGCTCGTGTAACTTTATCTAGATGGGTATAGATGAGCTAGAAGTCTACCAGGTCATGATGGTAGATATGGTTAGGGAGTTTTATGAGAGGGAGGAGGAGAAAGAATTTTCATTTTGGAATGTTATGTGCATTGTCCAATTATGGAAGTAGGTTCCCCAAAAACTATGGGTGGACCTTCTATCTTGCCCACCTTCCATTGTTGTTGATACCATCTGGGAAGAAGTAGTGTAAGTACAGAGGAGGATCGACTTCTTCTAGCCCCAACCTACTCTTATTTCTATAACATAAAACATATTTTCACCCCTTTTAGAGAGCCCACCTAAATCACTTGTGTGTAGACCTTGAATAAGACAAGAGGCCAAGGTCTCCCCTACACTTAAAGAGCACACTTTTAGAGAACTAACAATTGTGAAAGAAGCACAACCTTCCCCTACCTCTACTACACCATCACCAAAACATAGATTAGTCATGGTTAGGTGGAAAAAGGCACAAGTTTCTATCTTAAAAGTGAAAACAAGTGATTCACCACCATCACCACAATCCCTTGAGGTTAAAGAGCTCACACTAGAGTAACCCATAGAAGAAGAATAGAAAAAATCAAGGGAAGAAGTAGCTCACATAGTAGAATGGGGAGTATAAAAGGAAGAGAAGAAGTGATAAAAAGAATAAGTGCATCAATAACAAGCCATTCAACAAGCTAAAGAAGCCGAGGCTACACAAAAGGCTAAGGATGTAAAGGATGATATATAGAAGTCCATGGATGTGCTTAAGAAGGATAAGGAAGTGACTCTTCTTATAAGGCACAATAGGAGAAAATGAGGAAGGAAAACGAAGCTGAGCTTACTACCAAAGTGAAGGCATCAGATGAAGATAAAAGAAAACATGATGCAATAACCCAAGCACAATAGGCCATAAAAAATACAAAACATTCACAACAACAAGCAAAGGAAGCTATAAGGAAAAAGGAGGAAGAAGATGAATCCCTGTGTCAAAAATAGGTGTAAGAATAGGTACAAGCTCAAGATCAAGCATAAGCATAAGCACAAGCATAGGATTAGGCTACACAAGAGCTATCCAAGGCTATGGCCTTGGTATAATAAAATAAGAAAGATAAACAAGAAGAATGGGCAAAGAAATTGAAGGCCCAGGAGGAATAGGCAAAGTTGGAAGTTGTACATTAAGAGCTAAAGAAGAAAAAAGAGGAGGAAATCAAATGAAATTAGGATGAAGATGCTATATAACTTAATCTAGTAGTAGAGGCCACAATGCAACAAAAATAATCACTAGAGCAACCTCAAACACAAATAGAGTATCCTACATAAAAAGAAGAACCAACTATAACTTTGATAGGTCCATAACTACCCAAGTTTTTATTGGGAGGTGTCTAGATTGGAGATGTCCCAATAATTGGTGATCGATGTACCAATTTATCACTATCACTTACCATAATGCCAAAACTAGACCCTACAACATTTGCAAGTACATTAATTATACTCCCAATAAAGTAGGATGCTTCCTTGGACATTTCTAGGATACCCCTAAAGAAATAATTAGAGGGTGCAATGACTTTCTAGAAATTAATTGTACAAAAGGCCACCTCTTTAGAGCTAGAAATGACTCAATCCAAGGCAAAAAATATAAAGTTGAAGGCATGCCTTCATGAAGATGCCAATATGATCTAGAAGACCTACCTAGAGTTGGTCACTCAAGCAATCGAGGACCAAGTTATGTCTGACCAATGCAAACTCAAGACTTTGGTCTCTAAGTTAACAAAGGACTGGTGCATATCCCAACAACTCCATATAGTTAGTACATTGGGATAGAGCATGAAGATTAAGGCAATCACATTGATAACCTTGTTAGAGTACTAGAGCATGCTGGACATTGTATCACTTCAAGCACATTAGGTCATACAAAGTCTATTAGACTAGAAGTAGTACCTTGATGACTCTCTCACCAATTATAGCATAGATTTTACTACAACTATAGCTACTAAGACAACCATGGGAAGCCACACCATTTCATTGGATAAGAATAATAGAGCTCTTTAAGACTTGCTAAATAAAAGATAAAATGTGCCTGATAAATTTTTTAACTTGTAGAGTGAGCTTATATGCAATTTATTTATAGGTCTCTAGGCCCAATGCCATGTAGACAAACTAGATCAAATTAGTGGATAAATATAGATGAGGGTCAACAATACTAAGGCAACCATGACAATCATTGATGACTTGGACCTGAACCAAGTCATCAGATATCATGCAGTATTACACATCCTACTATACATGGTTTAGGAAGTGATGATTGATTAACGTACATATAAGATCAACCTATCTTTTTTCTATAATGAGGTTGCCTAGATCCTCAATGTTCTAGTCTAAAAGTTTCCATCCAAGTTTCAAAAAGTCATTGCATAGCACAAGGCTATATAGTCCAAGGCCAAGGATCCTATTAACCAGTCATCCTTCACATCAATTCCACCTCCTTCAAGCTAAGTACTGTATAAGGTGTAAATTTTAAATATTTTGTAAAGAATTTTGTTTTGTGGATGATTATTAAGACAAGCGGGGTTAGGTTGGTTGAAAACCTGTAAAGGGCAGCCACCTAGTTATGCCAACGTATTGAAAACTCAAAAGGGTGATAGGTTGGTATGCTACTTAGTTGAAAATCCAAAAGGGTGGCTACATAGTTTGCAGGAGGTAAAAACCAAAAATGGTGCCTTGAGTTATTACTATGAATCTTAATGGTCTAACCACTTCTTTAGTTTCTACCCTATATGTACACTTAGATCATCCTACAATATTATATCAGGATAAGATAACATTTTAAGTACAAGAAAGTGTTGTGAGAATAAATTAGATAGTAAAGCTACATAGGATATTCTTTTGATATTTGTGCAAAATGTATTCAGTTGTTGGCTATATGTATATTTTATCTTATCCTGTATGACTGGTAATAGGATTAGAAGATGAATAGAATCCTATTTTAGTGCCAAGTATGAGAAGAATGTGAACAATTAGAGACTATAAATGATTTTATAATTATATGTGTGTGTGTGTGTGTGTGTGTGTGTGTGTGTGTGTGTGTGTGTGTGTGTGTGTGTGTGTGTGTGTGTGTGTGTGTGTGTGTGTGTGTTTGTGTGTATGAATAAGAGAGTTTAACCTTTGTTGAGATTAATATAGACTATTTGGTTATGGTTACTTGTTGTATTTCTTATTTTTTCCCTTGTGTACACTTTCATGGTTAATGTTTGGCTTAATTCCATCTAGTTTATTTTGAATGCTTTATAAATGTTAATGAAGTACTAGATATTACTAATTCCTATCTAATGCAATATAATTCATCTCTATTATACTTCTATTTTCCCTATTGAATATGAATTCTCTGCACTATCTTGCACATTTGAGTAGAAATTAGCTATCCTCATCCTTAGCATGTTCTGATGCTTCAAAAACCTCTATTAACAAACCTAAATGAATATGTGAAGAAAAATTTAGAGTTCAAGTAGTACACCACTTTGTATTTATATGTTGGTGGAGTTGCTTATTCCATCTATGATTAATTAGGCACCAAATTAGCTCATATATATATTTATTTAGCCCATAATAATTTTTTATGGCCTCCTTGGCCTTATCCATGGCCTTAGACAAATACCCCATCAATTTATTTTCCCATCCACCAATCATATAACTCTAATTAGAGGCTCTAATACCTAAAATCAAATAACATATAATTTTAAAATTAAAATAAAGATAAAATTGAGCTTTTTTTTATAAATAAATAAATGATAAATAAAAAAAATTAAGTCTAAAATTACCTTGATGAACCCAGCTACGGTCTTTGTAAACACATCATAAAAAATGGTCTTCATGACCTTTTCCCCTTTGGCTTTCTTATTATAGAGAGAATCCAACCACAATGTGCTCACAAATATATACTTAAGAGATGTTAGTGAGGCTATAATGCTCTAAAATGTGATGAATTTCATGTCAAATCATGTGGCTCCTGGTTGTACAAACTCTTTTTTATTAGTGTGCTCTTTCATCAGGCTCAACACCCAAGAATGATTGTAGATGTACTTTGTGATATACCTTTCCTCTTAAACAAAAAATTTCACCCATGTCATATTTCGTATGTCCTCAAGTAGGAGATAAATATAATGGGATAAGCACAAGCTCCAAAAATAGGATGGGTGTCTCTCCTCAAGAAGTATCTCTACTGATACATATGTTGTTTCATTGTTGGTCACAACCTAGACAATGTTATCCACACCCACCACCATGACTACCTATACCGAAAGATCACACAAAGTATTTTAATTTTTAATTTTTTTGGAAACATTAACTAACTTCAAGCAAACCAACTGCCCACTTTAAACCACTAGAAAGTTAATCAAGGTGTAGTTTCTTCCATCTATCCACCCATCAGAAAAAATGTTGCAACCCTTCTTGTGCCATATTATTCTTTGAAACAACATCATTCAATATTGGGGCTATGGATTCATGATAATTAGGGTCTTTGAACCCCTTCCTATAAATGGTCAAATCAGATACCAAATTCTCCTAGTATGGGCTTTCCACCACATTGAATAATATGTTGTTGTAGTATCATAAGTTTTCCACAACGACCCTTAATTCATTATGTAATTCTTTGTTAAAATTCATACCTTCAAGTGAAATTTATGCCCCATGGGTATTTTAAGGAACAAAAGAGCCTTGTAAAGATAAACCTAAACTTTTTACACTAGGTGAGCCCATCTCCAAACTACCCTTTGGGAAATAAAAGACCTAGAGGCTCTAAACTCATCAGAATCAAGATTTTTTTCCTTCCTATTCATTATAGATGCAAGTGATTTATAATTCCTTTTTTCCTCCTCATAGGCTACTATGAAAATAACCATCTCTCTTTGAACCTTAAGTGGCATTCTATCACATATCTTCACATCATTTCCTGGAATCCATGCTATGTGGTATTTGAGGTGATTGACCCTTGCACTTATCATAAACCCATAATAATTTCATATGACGAAGTTCATCTTTGGGCTATCATAGCAATGTTTCCATGTTGTGTCATCAACCTTCCTAGGTCTATGGGAAGTGTATGCCATTTTTAATTTTCTTTGAGGTTGATGTCACCTCACCTTTGGGTTATATTAGAGTTTCTAAAACATAGATTTGGTTGATTACTAATGTATTATAGTGATATCACTTCATTAACAAAAAAATCCCATTATGTATTATGAATTTGATGCAAATTTTTTGACTTCAAGCTTAACAAAATAATGGGTATTTAGCATAAAACTTCCAACATACAATAATAACACAATGTAACACATTTTGATGAAATTTAAAGTTAAAAATTGCAACATTAAAGTTTACACCACCATGAAATCTCAAAATATTAGAAGGTTATATGAACTTGAAGATCATAGTGTTTGAACTTTAAACTTTATGTCTTGTGCAAATTGTAGTAAACTATAATGTCTCACTTGAAACTAAAAGTTTGAATTTTGAGTTTGAAACCCTGTAATTGATGAGTCTTGAAAGTTTGCTAGTTGAGGCTGCCATCGATCCCTATACATATCATCACATAGTTTTTACTTATTTTTATTGGTCAAGGATGTATTTGAGCCCTATATAGCTCATCATACAATTTTTAGTCATTGTTTGATATTGAGGCTTACTCCATTTTGTTTATATTCATTATTCAAGTTGTCACAAGCATAAATTTTCACTCACTATTTTAATTTTGAAGCTCATGTGTCATAGGGATTAGCTGGGTAAGTGAACAGAGTGGGGGATAATTATATGGACATTTACCACAATGCATACATGTTATAGACATTACACTTACATGTAATTTCCATAATAGTTATGCATCATGTAAATCTAGGATAAAAATACCAAACCTAAACATGTATGCATTCCTTAAGTTGAAAGGAATGTATACACATTATAACACATACACATTCTATATAGTGAAAATAACATATATGAATTATCTTCACATTGCACAAAAAACACAAAAAATATATATTGGAAGTAGTAAATAGTTTATTAAATAAATGTTAAATATAAGGAATATAAATGTAATAATATATACTATTACATTTATATTATTTATAATAAATTTATTTTAATAAATATAATAAATTATGGTCACTATGCATCTGATAGAGTTAGTTTCACAATTTCACACCTTATGATGTAGAAGATATTTTTTAAAAATCTAATTTGGTCAATACTTAGGCATTCTTAAGGTCTCAATATTAAACCTAGGGATTTCATGGCATAACTTTTATAATTGATGTCCATTTTTGGAAAACATATAGTCATTTTAAAGGTTTTTATGCCTTTTAAATTGCTTCTTGGAACTTACATGAGCCCTAGGTTTATGAAAATTTAAGTTTAAAAACCACTCACTTTGAACTTAAGATAAAGTGGTGTGATTGGGGTAGCATAGGTCACTTTGATGACCTACACACATCAAAAAACCACTTTGTGTTAATTTCACTTGCTCATCATCCCTCCCTCATCCATAATCACTTCCTCCTCATCCCTCATCACCCATAATCACTCTCTTCATTCTTTATTATCCATAATCACTCCCTCATAAACCCTAATTATCCTTCATCATCTATAATTACTCCCTTATTATCTCTAATCACTCCTTCATTGACCATACTTTTCCCTCATCATCCCTAGTCACTAATTTATTATCCTTCATCATACCTAATCATTCCCTCATGCCCCTCATCATCCCTAATCACTCCTTAATTGACCCTCACCATCCTAAATCATCTATACTCACTCTCTCATCATACCTAATCACTTCTCATTGACCCTCACCATCCCTCATCATCCTTAATCACCCCCTCATCATCCCTAATCGCTACTTCATCATCCCTCATCATACCTAATCACTCCCTCATCATCCCTAATCACTCCCTCATTGAATTACCATCACTTATCATTTATAATCACTCCCTCATCATCCCTAATCACTCTATCATTGACCCTCACCATCAATCAACATCCATAATCACTGCTTCATCATCTATCATCATCATCCTTAATCACTCCTTCCTAATCCATCATTACCCTAATCACTTCTTGATTAACCCTCAACATCCCTCACCATTAATAAATAGGCAATAAATCAAGTAAAAGGTGGGATGAAATTATATTGCTTATATATATAGGTTGGGATTAAGGCATATAATAATCCTAATCCTAGAGTTGATAATCCAAATTTATATCTATATAGATAGGCATGATTGGATACTAGTTGATAATTCCAATCCTAATCCCATAGTTAACCATATATCCATACTATATCCATACTATATCCATAATAGATTATATTTATAGATAGATGGATACATGGTCACCAATGTAGTAGAGTGTGTTCCAATCCGATAGCTGATATAATGTATTTCACAACCCAAATTGATCTATACCCAACTTGATTTATACACAACTTGATATACAAATGGAATGAAGGGCATATGACTAAATATAATGTATCAAGGATGGTCCACTTGGATCTTGGGCATGGCCTGGTGGGTTCTAAAGGCCAAAATGGGGCCTTGCCATACATTGAGTATTCCCAGGTCCCTAATATACTATATCAAAAGATCACATAAGAATGCCCCCTCAAAATAGATATATAGGGGGAACCATTTAAAAGGCCTTACCCCAATCTCAAACTTTCCTTCCTCGTTAAGTCAATGAAATATTTCCCTACCTAATTCATCTATGCAAAAGAGTAAGGCAAGGGAAGCATACCTTTTTGATCTCTAACTTTGCTTCAACTAATAACATATTAGGGGAAGATTTACTTCTTGATGGATAGTAAGTGTTGACCAAATTTAACCATACAAGTCAAATTGGGACCCTTATAGGTAAAAACTTGATCTTTAAATGTTTTATGGGTCTAATATTTATCATAGGTGTTTTATAGTCTATTTGATGTAATTTAATGCCTTGTTAGCCTTAGTCATGGTTTGATTAGTTTATATGTCATTTTGAGACACTTAGTAACTATTTATGGGTCATTTATGCAAGTGGTATAGTTTTAAAGGTATTCAAGTGTCTTATATTTCATTAAAATTTCCAAGAGGTAAAATTACCTATCAAGAATGTTAGTTCCATCTAAAACTTGTAGGTTATGTAACTAAAAATCATGAAATCAACTAAAAAGGGAAGAGTTTGGCACTTGTACAAACCATGAGAGAGAGTGACACATGGTATAATGTCATGTAGTAGCTATTAATCTTCCTCAGACTCATCTCAATGCTTGACATGCTTTGAAATTTCTAAAAAGTTCCAAAACCATTCTACTCCTTCATCTCCTTTCTAGACACACATACATGGTTAATAGGTTTGTGATTAGTATGTCCACTTGGAGAAATTACATGTCAAATTCCTTTGGGAGGTGAAATTAAAATCATATATATCCATTTACATAACAATAATTTTAATATTGGTCAATTTTGGTTTTTATACTCATTATTTCCTGTACCCTATATGTTTTGATCTTGTATGGATAGTTATGTATAATCTAGTTGCTGAGATTGATTCTAGATGATATTGGATCTCTCCTTAAATGATATCCATTCTTGGTTTAGTGTTTTAAGATGTTTTTATGATCAAATCTTCTTAGGTTTGTAGACTCATCTCATTTGAAGATAACAGGCATGTTTCCACCATTTTAAAGATCTTCATGCTTTGGTAGTGATTCTAGGGGATGAGATGGGTTAATTATCATGTTTTAAATGTTACCTTGGAAATATCACCTTTAAATCTCATTATCCAAGAAATATTACATGGTACTACAATAATAAGCACCATACAACCAGTTTGCTCAATGGTTGCCTTATACAGTTAGCTAAGTGAGTTGTGTAAAGATTCAAAACACATTAATGGATAAGTAATTATGGTATAAATGTGTTTATAATGATATTAGAACATAAAAAATAATTTAATCCCTAGGTATAACCATATAGAGCATGAGAAGATAGTTTTCAATATGCACACAATTTTCCACCATCAATGAATGTGTACAAGAATCTCATGAAGACCAGTCATGTTGAAAGGGAGTGTCTAAGCTAAATAATATTCTTAATAATCAAATGAGTACATTTTTAATATTTTATGAAGATAAAAACTTGTTTAAATATCATAAATCATGCATTTTACCAACTTACTCATCTTCACTGCCTGCATGTGAAAATGTTCATCTATAGGTGGTATCACAGAGAGCTAGGGTGTCATATGGCAGTGTTGATTCAAGTGGTAAAACTCTCCTTGGAATATTATAACGTTTTAGAGATTATATAAGACCTATTTTAATGGATAATTTTTGAAATTTAAGTGGAAACTATGATCAAAGATGATGACTATAGAACTCAGAGACAAAATCTCTAAAATAGTAAAACAGATCACCTAAACATTTTGTTTAGGTCATATGGAAAGGTTACTAGGGGTCTTGATGAATCCAAATTAACTAATAATATAAAATAAAAATAGGAGTCAAAATTTAAAAAATATGGAAGTGATTTACTCTTATTTTATTACTAAGAATGCCTAAAGATGCCCATTTAACCACTAAATTTAGGCAGTGAAACCTACAAGCCTTGAGCTATAAAGGGACTCTTAACCCAAGTTGGTAGTATTAGACCATTAATTCATGTTTGAACGGTTTTATATGGTTTGAAAGAATAAGTAATAGCTAGGGGTAGTTCAAATAAGTTATGAGGTAGGGTTTTGTCCTCATAAACACCTATAGGTGCCTTACCTACAGACCATTCACCTACAACCAAGGGTCAAATTCCCACATCATCCATAGCGAAGGGATTAAGCATGGAAACATAAAAATAGTATATTAAAGATGATTTAAATTGGATTATAGGACCCAAAGGTGATGTGGCACATGTTCCAAGTTGATTTCTCACCCATAGGCTTCTACTTATCTCAATATAGTCCACTATAGTTGACTGTATGTAACAGTGAGCTAAAGAGTGATGTTGTGATGTTTGCATTGCATAAACAATAAGAAAATGGGTCCCAATATATGTGTAATGAATATAATATATTTTAAATAAACCTATGAACATTACCTTTATCCTAAATTATGCAGGGATCACCTACATGAAAGAGAAACACAATCAAGAAATTAACCTCAGTCAAGGCTAATAATAGTAAGGTAGGAACCAAACATAGTTTAGAAAAGGTTATAATGGTTTACATGATTTAAATAGACCTAATATAGGTAATAAATTTTTTTGATACTCTAATTATGGTTACTAAGCAAAGAAATGACCCTATTGATATAATACACATTCTAGAGTGCAAATCCTGCATACAGTCTACCTTCTTAGGAGTCTATTTTGGATTTTTCAAGTGTTGAAAGGTAAAATGATATGAAAAAGGGATTAAATTTTATTTATAATGTATTTATAACTTGGATAATCCCATCTAATGATCAAATAGTTTTATAAAATAGGGGAAGTGCCCTTTATTTTGTCTCAGACAAAAGGCACTCCTTTTATGCATAAATTCTACTATTTTTGAGAATGGGAATGATATAGTGAGATAAGGGATATTTTAACCATGAAATGAGGTGTTGGAAGTTGGAAAAAGCCTAAAGAAACATGATATTCCTTACATAAAGGAATGAAACTAAACATGATGCTCTAAACCCTCTAATATGCAAATAACCCTATTGGGCAAGGTTTAAGTCAAGTGCCCAAATGAGAGGTCATTTTCATTTCTATTTATATGAGATAATTATAACATATTATATCATGAATTTAGGGTAATTTTGTATGTATACAAGATTTTATAATTTAGGTAAGATCATAGTAAAATTATCTTTGACTTAAGGCCAATTCAAGCCTTCAAGAAATGAGGAATCAAGCTCAATAGGGCAACTTTGGAAGTTCATATCTTCTTTGAGGATGTGCATGGAGGTCAAGGGAGTTTAGTGAAGTTGAAAGGGGTCATATAATTTTTTATTATGTATTTTTTAAAAATCTATTGTTACATCTTTATGAATGAATCTTAAGGGCTTAAATGGTTTAAACCCTCGCAAACCCAGGATAAGGCCTTGATGAAGGAAATGAAGATGGAGAGCTATCCTAATGGTCCATAATGGGAATAAAAGTGATTGAAACTTGAATAAGACTCTATAAATGTCCTCTCCATCCTTTTTTATTGTAAAAAATTATATGGATGGAGTACAAAATAATGTAGTTTTGATAATTTTATGTGTTTTACAGGTTCTAGGAGTCTAAAGATAGCAATCACATGAAAGGAAATTTTGAGACTTAAGATTATTCCCCATTTTGATTTAATGATTTATAAAAAATTATAGGTTCCTCAAGAAGATATCTCATCTTAGTGAGTCAAAACTGACATAGTGAACATGATAGTGAGAAGGGTAAAAAACTTTAAGTAAGTTGCTTTCTTTTATACTGTACAAAATTCTATGGATGGAGTACAAAATAAGGTATTTTTGATAGTTTTATGTGATTTTTAGGTTATAAAAGGAGTCTAAAGATACCAATCACATGAAAGGAAAATTTGAGACTTAATAGTACTCCCTATTTCTATTTAATGCTTTAGAAAAAACTCTAGGTGCCTCAACAAGAGATCTCATCTCAGTGAGTCAAAACTAGCATAGTGAACATGATAGTGAGAAGGGTGAAAAACTTTAAATAAGATAATTTTAAGTTTTACATGATGCTTCTAAGGCCATGAATGGCCTTGAAACATGTCTTTCACCCCCTTTTATATATTTTCATGAGAAATTGAAGCCATTTTGGGATCTAGGTGTGTAAGGTGTGTGAAAGAGGAATTTATTTGACTACACACAGTGATGGATCATTTTAGAGGAATCAAGGTGACTAGGAATGCACAAAATGCATGGAAAATCATTCTAATAACCCATACCTCTTATTAAAATCATTATACCTATCCCTAGTTAGTTTTTGGACGTTCTAAAAGGGGTGAATGATGAAGACAATTTTATGAGCCAACAAGAGGAATTTCATGCCACATTTCAAGAGTTTCAAGCCTTGGATTGATAATTGTACTTTATAAATTTGCATGATAAATTTAAAATTATATTATAATGCACATGTAACTCATTATATTAGCTTTATACCTATTTTTTTACCTTTGGACTTCTCTCTTCTCTTCTCTCTCTAGTTTTATAAGAACTAGCCATTTTGGCTATTGTAAGAATGTTCCAACTGAGTATGGAGAAGCCCTGATCATTTGCATACCATGGATCAATAAATAATACTAATTTTACCTCTTATATGATCATTTATAGTGTGTTCACTTGAATTATTGATCTTGATTCATTGATGACTATTATTTCCTTAGCATTGTTATGTAATTCTCTCACCTATTTACAGCTTAAAAGCTTCTTTTTATAGGTCATGTGAAGTGTTTTATGAAGTGTCAAAGTTGAGTGAGTTAATATATTCAATAGTGTCATTATAAGACTCTTTTCTAGTCCTCCTAGCCTAAACATTCATCAAAAACTCATAATGAAATATTGATGTGAGAAGATTTAGGTTAGAGAAGTGTATGCCTAGTTAGTCTCTTGGTTTCATATGTGACATGAAGTTGGTTGGTAGTCATAAATTACTTTGGTATATCACCACCTTTAGGATTGTTTACTTTAAATTTTATCTCCCTTTTCCTTGCAAGCATAGGTGTAGTAGTGATCTAAAAGTGGTACATCAAGGGAGCTAGCCCTATCTAAAGATTCACCTCATTCTTAGGCTACCCACAACCTAGAGGTGTCTCAATTGTGCCAATTGGATGAGGACAGATGAGACATATACTCAAAGGGTAAAAATACAAGTGACAAGAGTAAGGATTAAGGCACAAATGTCAAGGAAAATTTCCTTCCTAGTATCTATATTGACTTTGCTTTTGGATTAAGGCATGGATATTAAGGGAATATTACTTTTTGATAGATAACTTTGTTCTTACCCTACCTACTTAGTTATGTCCTACTTGATAAGACAATATAAAATTACTTCCTAATATATATATTTGTTTTTATCATACATATGTTCATTTTATAGAATAGATTTTTAGCTATCAATGAAAGCTTACTTCTTGATCTATAAATTGCATTTATTCTTTCCCTACCTACTTATCTATGCCCTACCTACTTATCTTCTATTGTTGGTAAGAGAAGCTTGCTTCTTGATAGATAGAATAAGAAATGAATTTTTAAATCATGTTATGTATGTAATGTATTTAAATACCATTGAGTATGCCCTACCTAATTTACCTATTTGATTATTCCCTACCTACTTTACCTACTTGAGTATGGCCTACCCAATTAAATATCTGATCCATAGATTGATCTTGAGTATGCCCTAACTAAATACTCGAGCCATATCTTGATTTGACTATGCCCTACCTACCATATTGTAGTTGAGTATGCCCTACCTACCTATTCTTCTTTCCCTACCTACTTGAATATGCCTTACCTAACTATCCTTATTTCCATAACTACTTGAGTATTCCCTACCCAATAAAATACCCAAGCCATATATTGATATTGAATACCCATATCTAATTTTGATTGTATATATCTTACTTGACCATATCTTTAATATTTGATACCTAATTAAATACCCAAGGCATAACTTGAAAGGATAGGGGTAATTCTAACCTATTTAGAGAAAGGAGTGATTAGGGATGATTGACCAGTTTCATGTACTGTGTCTAAATCTATAGGCTCCCCATTACCATCCCCATATAGATAAAGGAAAAGAAATGGGAATGGAGGGAGATGGCCCAATAAAGAATATTATATTATATAAGTGATCAGAGTATAGGTGCCCCTATCTATATATGGTTATAATAAAAGGAAAGGTGTTGACAACATTTACCTCCCCCATTAGGGAATTTTTATTTTAAGACTTCACTCCCTATACATAAATCATATGTATGCCAGGTTTTACTCCATGAAATTAATGGAAACCACCATAGAAGAGATATTAAGATTCCTTGATCCCCTAATTTCAAGACTTAACCCTAGACCCCAATTGATCTTTATAATCTTATACCTGAAAGGGCATTGGGTTAATAGTTGGCTAGGTTATTAGCCCAAGGAGAGGATTGAAGGAGCAATATAAACCCTAGACCTAAAGGAACTATGGGATAATCAACAATTTGAATTAAATCCAAGAATGTAGTTACTTATCTGAATGGCTTGAGGGGGAGAAGGGGAGGAGCAAGAGCCTACCATAATGACTAGATTGACATACCCCCTCCCCCTTTTAGTGAAGGAGGGACACATAGAGTTGAGTTTAATTAGATATATCTTGGGGAGGAGGGCATAATTCCCACCTACCCATACCCTAATATAATACTCAATATCATAGTCACCTCTTGTCTATAGACATGGCCCAACCATATATAGATAGGTTATGTGGGAACTATCCCTTATAAAATATTACAGTTGATAGAATAGAGTGATACCCTACCCATATAGTTTAATTTGGACTGAATATGTTTAGTGATGTACATAGGGTTGGATATATATCCATGGTTTGATATATGGGCATAGTTGTTGTTGTCAATCAGACATCCACCCTTGTGAAGGTAGTTTTAGGCCTTCATAATCTACTGAAACATGGAGACAAGACTAGGCTATGGGTGACCTAATCAGTGGATTGAATCTATAGATTCTAAGGGCTATCTCCCTTTGGTGTATCAATTAGGATCTTTACTCTACACTACAAACTACCAAGAAAAGAGAGAGAAAGTTGAATGAAAATCCTATCTAATGATGGTGATACAGCTATATTTTTTATTGATCCACTCAATTTGAGATCCTAAGAATAAGGATTTAGAAAAGAAAAGCACTGAACTTCAATTCCAATTGACCAATATGCATAAGTATTTCATGAAAAGGTTTTATCTGGTGATCCAAGCTTGAGGGAAATGAAAGAATAGCCTTGATTTAAGGTACTAACCAGCCACTTATATCTACTGTAAACTCATCTAAGATAATCAAACATAGAAGATGACCTACATAAACTAATCAAATATACTACTAAGTAAGAATCAAGACTTGAAAAGGAAGATAAATTTTATCACTTATGAAAACTACTGACATGAATACACTATACCAACATTTTAGAAAATAAAAATAGTCCTATTAATCTAAAAAAAGGTTACAAACTCAGTCTTTGATAGAATTTGATCTTGCCAATAGAGGGATACAATTCAAGGCTGAAAAGCCAACTTATATAGAAAAGAATATAATAGCCAAGAGGTTAGTACTAAAAATAGAAAAGGAGATCAAATCTTACATTAACCTAGTCTAATTTATGTTATGTCAAAATCACAAAGCCTTCTAAGAATATCTTCTTGTATTTTATCTTGATTGAAAAACCCTTTGGCATTAAAATTGGATGGTGGGTTCAAGCTTAGACTAATCTACATCATACATGAAATCTATGAAAATCTTGGATGTCTTAACTCAAGCTTGAACTGATTTGAAGCTAAGTTGGTACAAGAAAAGTCCTCCTTTGCATGGAAATCATGAGTAGATGTGGCACTTGATAACTAGTAAACTCTATAAATTAAGAATAGTCAACTTCACTTACATGACAAAGCTATACCACATCCATATTTAGAACTCCGCTTGAACTGATAGAAACATTTGAAAGGCTCAGATTAACAAGAGTGCATGTATGTAATTTTGTGTTGATTTATCTAATGTTAAATTCCTTGAATTATTCATGCACATGAGTCTTCATTTTAGAACTAAAAGAGTCATGTTTGAAATATCTGCATGTCTTGGATGTGTCTAATCCTATTTATGGGCCACTTTGCATGCTGTATAATGTGTTAATTTGTTTATTGGCTATTGAAATCTCTTACATTTTTTTTCTAGTTTTTTTCAGACAAATTGTCTGTGGCTTTCTTATGTCTACTTTCCTTTGGCATTTTTTTGGCCATTCGCTTTTGCCTCTACTTTATCATGGACTTATTTGTTTTAGCCTTTTATTTTTGTTCTTTTACTTTAGACAATTCCCTTGAACAAAAAGTCTGAAGGAATTTTTATCCTTCAAGCTTTTCTTCAAAGACTTTTCCTTTCCAAATTTTCCTATCTTCTGGCCTTAGGACTTTTCTCTTCATGTTTGGTCCCATAAGAATTGTTCATTTCCTTCAGATGAAAAGTCTAAAGGAATTGTGTCGAGCCTTTTTCTTGAGCCATTCCTTCTTAAATTGCTCTTCAAGATTTTCAAAGTGTCTACTCACTTCATTCATTTCTTTCAGACAAAAAGTCTGAAGGATTTATTTCCTTTTTCTTGATAACACATTTATCAAAGGGAAAGTGCCCTTTGGCATTATTGGAAGTGAACTTTCCTGAAGGGAACATACCCTTCAAGATTATTGATAATGTTTCCTTCAGATAAAAGTTTGAATCAATTGTCTCCTTTGAGCTTTTTGTTAAGAGCTTTCTCAAAAGAAAGAGCCCTTTGATCTCTCTACAAGTGACCCTTCAAAATTATTAAAATGGATTTGCTTGAAGGGAAGGTCCCTTCAAGTTTTTTATAATGGACTTTACATCCTTTCTGAACTACCCTTTGGCAAAAATGTATCTATCCACCTACCATTCAAACTTTTTGAAATGGTCCACTTTTCCATAAAATTGACCCTTTAGATTTTTGTGAATGGTCCTTTGGCCTTTTGGGAGTGAATTTTCCAAAATGCACATACCCTTCAAAATTCCTTGAAATGAACCTTCCCAAAGGGAATCTTCCCTTCAAGATTCTTGAAAATGAACTTTCTTTAAGGGCACATACCCTTTGGGATTCTTGCAATGTCCCTGCAACATTTTCCAAGTGACCTTTGAGATTTTGTAAAAGAACTTTCCCAAAGGGATTCTACCCTTCGGGTGTTTGTAAATGTCCATTTCCTTTAGACAAAAAGTCCAAAGGAATTAAATCTTTAGGATTTTTGTCTTTATCTCTTTTCTTTAGAATTTATTTTGAGGCCTTTATCTTCTTGAAGGAAATCCTTTGAAACTCTATTAAGTGCCTTTGCCCCTTGAAATGTCTCCTTCCAAAAGGAAAAGACCCTTTAGAATTTTGTAAATTCCTTTCAGAAGAAAGAAATAGACCCTTCGACTTCTTTGAAAGAAATGACCTTACTTTTTAGGATGTCCTTCAAGATTTCTATTTGGACAATTCTTCTAAAAAAAAGAGACCATGTAGACACGAACAATTCCTTTAGACTATTCAGGACCCAAAACTGATTCACAAGATGAATTACAAAGTTTCAAATGGTAAAGATTATAATTTTGACCTATAGGGTCAAAATTATCAATATTTTGGTGACTTAGTTGGTAAGCATGCCTGCTATGATTGAGAACCTAGCTATAAACATGATATTTAACTCACAAAATAATGGTAAACCTGGTCCATAACTATAAATCTCCTTTGACTAGACATGAAATAACCTTCATCCTTCAAAATAAGAAGGGAAACACACAAAAATAGGAAAAATAACTAAACCAAGAAAATGTGCAAACAAAGCATTTATTTGGGACCAAAAAAAATGAAATTACTATGCTTGAACAACACTTGGAGGAAAACAAACAAACTATGTAGAAGGAGCTTTGCTCTTCAATAACAATGTTTTAAATGTATCCCATTTACTAGGATCAAAATCTTGTCACCATCCATTTTTCTAAGTTGAAAATCATTATAGGATTTGCAGTTGGAGATTGTGTATGGACCACTCTAAATGGAGTCAAACTTTGTGTGCCTTCTTGGTTTATCTCTATCCTCATCCCACTTGAGGACCAAATCTCTTTATTTGAAACTTCATGAAGAAGCTCCTTTGTCAAAATCTCTCTTCACTTATGCTTGATGAATATCCATGCCTAGCATGGATTAACTTCTTATCTCTTCTAGCTCCATAAGCTTAGTATACCTGATCTTGATAGGCTCATTCTCCAACAATTCAAGCTATTAATTTAGTTCTAAAGCAGGAAATTCAAGAGAAATGGGTAACCTTGCTTCCTTAACATATACCAACTTGTATGAAGAGTTAGCTATTGAACTTTTGTATGTGATCCTATCAGCCCATAGGGCTGACTTCAGTTTGAGATGCCATGACCTCTAATTTTCTTGAATAGTCCTTATGATCCTCAATAGGTTCTTATTCATAGATTCAACAAAGTCATTGACTTGTGGATAATAGTTTGATGAAATGATAACATAAATCCCATGTTAGATATCCCATTGAATGATCCTAGATCCCATAAAAGCCATTGCATTATTAGAAATAATAGTTGAAGGAAATCCAAACCTAGTAAGCAAACCTTCATAGAAATTAAGAACATTAGTTTCATTTGCTTCTTTCAATGCCACTACTTCTATCCAACTTGTGAAGTAATTTATAGAATTTATAATCCATTTATGTCTTAAACTTGACAAAGGATTTATGAGACCAATAAAGTCTAAACCCCATTATATAAAGGGCTGATCCACTACAATTCGTTGAAGAGGTAAGGCTACAAGTTTCACTTTTCCTACAAACATAGCCTACTATTTGCACTTTCTAACCCATACATGACAATCACCAAATATACTAGGCCAATAGTACCCACCTCTCATGATCTTAAGGTCTGTAGTTCTTAAAAAAATATGTCCACCATATCCATCATGGAATTATTCAAGCAATCTCTAAGTTTGACTTGGCTGTATACATCTTAGCAACATGCCATTGATATCTTTCTTAAATAATACACCGTCAATAAGCAAAAATGGAATTGAATGCAACCTAAAATATCTTCTTTTTGAAGCACTTAGATGAGAGGGATAAATAGCATGTTGGAAATATCTTACCAAGTCATGAAACCAACTATAAGGTGAGGTATGAACAACTAGAATATCTTCATCATTTGACACCAAAACAACCTCATTAGTCTCTTTCAAGTCTTGAGCTAGGTGCTCACAAAGTCCTTTGCCTCTAATGAACTTTGTGACCTTAATTTACACATCATACTCCATTTCCTTGTTTATCCAACCAACTCTTTTCTCATTTATATCTATGTTCAAAAGGAACTCTTTGATGATTAGATGGGAAACCATCAGATGTATCTTATTATTAGATAATAATTGTCTAAATTTTTTAAGATATATTATAAGTAAAAGGACATGCTTTTCAACAAAATAATACCTTGTTTCATACTCTTCTAAGCCTTGGATAAATAAGGCTATTAGCTTCTCCAAAGCCTCATGATTTTTTTGCATAAGAATGCCTAAAATGATGTCCATGTTAGCATGCATATACAAAATAAAATTCTTTATGAAATCTTGATTTATAAGCATAGGAGCACTAGCTATGGCCTTCTTAATATCTTCAAAACTATTTACTCCTTCTTTGGACCAGATGAAGCCCTGATCCTTATTTAACATGGCTGTAAGTAGCTTTGCTAAAATGGAAAAATCTAAAATATATCTCTTTATGAAGTTGATTTTCCCAAAGAAGCTTTACATAGCCTTTTTGTGCTTAGGTAGGAAAAGTGCAAGAATGGAGTCAATCTATTCTGAATCAATGCTTAAACCATGATTTGAAATAACATGTCCAAGAAGCTTGTATTCATGAATGTAAAAACACACTTTTTGAGATTTAGAGATACCCCAAATTGCCTACACCTTTTGAACACTTTATTGAGATGAACCATGTGATCTTCTGCATTCTTTGAAAACATTATTATATCATCCAAATAAACAAGTACAAACCTATTAAGAAGGCCTTGGAATGCCATATCCATGGCTCTCTAAAAGGATGCTCCAACATTAGACAAATTGAATGGCATCTTTCTATATTTAAATGTCCCTCACTCAGTTGTGAAGGATATCTTAAATTGGTCTTCTTCCTTGACCAAAATATGATTGTAGCCACTATATCCATCCAACAAAGAAAACCTCTCTAAACTTGTAACAAGCTTTAAAATTTATTCAATTGATGGTAATGGATAATGATCTTTAAGTGAAACTCTATTCAAATCATATAAATCAACACATAAATGAATCTCACCATTATTCTCCCATATTGGAATGAGATTGGGCACCCAAGTTGAGTGTTTGATTGGAAATATAATAGCTGATTCTATGAGCTTGTAAAGCTCAATACTCATCAAAGGCTCAATCTTAGGATTGATGGGCCTTTATCTTTATCTAACCAATTTAGTTTCAACCTATAACTCAATGGTGTGTTGAGCCAAACTTGGATAAAATCCCTTGAGATCACTATACTTTTATGCAAATATATCAACAAAACTTGTGCATAACCCAATGAAAGCTTGATTTTATGCAGTGCATACCTTACCCAACTTTAAAATCTTAACAGCTATAGTCTCTACATTGGTATAGTGCTCTTCTTTTGTTGACAAGGATGACGTCTCCTTCCTTATCTCATCATCACCACTAAAAATGTTTTCAAGTGTGACCAATCCCTTGGGCAACTTATTTTTTTTTTATTTACACAATCTGATCACCATATTTTTGCAAGTGCTTTGATTGGTTTCTTAAAGAAAACTTAGCCTCCTCTTACAAAAATCTCATAATTTGATTGTCATATTCAAACACTTGCCAATTTTCATGATTATCTACAACAAAAGGCCTTACAACCACCTTTATATGTGACTAAATTTTCTCACTTTTTATATTAGCTAGGATACTAAATTGTGACCCAATGGAAACCAACCTGTTAGCATGTTTATTCTCACTTCTTGGCATTGATTGAATGTTAAAGCCTTATAAATATTCTAGTAAGTCCCATATTCTATGATTGTAATACTTAAGAAATAAATTTTTACACACATTGAAACATCTTACTTGGTGAAATACAAGTTCACTATCACCAAACACTTGCAAATAATTGACTTTCATCTTCCTAGCCCACTGCAAACCATGAACTAGTGCTTCATACTCAGTAACATTATTTGAAAAACCAAATTGAAATTTAATATAAGAGAAATACCTTTGTTTTATTAGATAAATCAACATAATTATAGATCTAGTTACATGCTTATTCCTTGATCCATCAAAGTATAATTTCCACAAACCTTCATTAGACTCATCTTCTTTGACCATGGCTAGAATTGGTGCATCATTCTCATGAAGGAAATACACACCAAGTCCTTCAATAAAATTTTAGGGATAATGCTCATATAAGGTAGAAGCCCACTCATCAAGGAAAAAATTTGGAACTCCATCCAAAGGTGATTCACTTTCTACTTCACTAGCTTCTAGTACTTCATCTGAGATGATACAGTTAGTATTCATAACACTTGACATATATGGCTCCATATGAAAATGTGCAATAGGTTTAGAATGAATTATTAATTTGGTACCATACCTAATTTTTAACATAAAATAAGTCCAATTAGCTAATAAATATCCCCTAATATTTGAGGTGAAGTCTCTTGAAAGGCACATAGCAAAGTAAGGAGGTAAATCTATCATAACAACATCTTACTGAATAGTAACATTGGGAGAAGCATGTAATGTCAATTTTAGATCTTTGTTATGCCTAAAATATTTGTTGGTGACCCATACAATTGTAATACTCCTTTAGTGTTTGGCTCATAAATAAGTCCAAGTTTGTCTACAATCTATTTAGGCATGACTGTACTACTAGCTCCACTATCCACCATACAATTATGAACCAAAGTATCACCTAATATCAAATAAAGGTAAAAAGGAGGAGTTTTCTTTGATTTTACCTCAATTTTTTCCACCATTTAAATCTTATTTACTTTTTGTACCTATTAATTTGCTAGCTGATCTGAATTAGTTAAGACAACACCTTCTTTCTCAACTAGTTTTGGAGACAATTTGAGAGTTGAAAGATCTTGGATAAACATATCTTTTTGTCCTAGAATGGAAAGATAATCCCACATGCTAATGATGATGTTAGTATTGTTTATCTGGTATATTATACTAAAATGATATCCATTCACCTTTGGCTATACCTTCTAAAGTACTGCTTGTTCATGAATTAGAGGTAGTTGATGAACCTTACCAACCTCTATATTCTAATTTTTCTATGTTGTAGGGACAAGTTGATCTTTTGTACTCTTAGAAAAAACCGTAGGAGTACTTTAATAATTTGTTACCTCTTGATCCTCTTTAATGGTTCTTCTTTTAGCTCTAGTTATAGCTACAACTTGACCACTTGAATTGTTAGTTTCAACACCCTCAATAAAAGCAACATGATTAGCCACTTGCCAATTTACATTAATAACATCAGGCTGAATTTGAAATTTTTGAGTTTCTCCTTGTGATTCTAAACCTATATATTTGTACTGACCTCCTTGAAAAGAAAACTCTTCTTATTTCATTTGTGGCATAGTGATGTTTTGTGATACCAAGGCTTGGTTTTGAGCATCATTGAGATTTGAGGACTGCTAACCTAAATCTTGCATCATGTTATTTTGAGGTGGGGTGGAAATAATGGCCTTTGAAGTGAAAAGAGAATTAAGATCAAGGGCATCATATGGCTTAGCTTGAGTTATGGATCCTTATGCTTGATAAGGTAGTCTATTTTCTCTAAAACCCTAATAAGGAGGCCTTTGATCTTTAAAGAGATGATATGTGTTCTAATTTTGTTATTGATAAGACCTATTAGATTGATATTACTATCTCTTAAGCTAAACTATTTCATTTTTAAAGGACTGTAGCAAGCTTTTAACTCTCCTATCTCACTAGCTTGACTAGTAGGGGCTACAATTTGAGCTTAAGGTGATGGAATAGGAGCCAATGATGGAATTTAAAGAATTTAGGGGGCTATTGTAGAATTTATTTCTAGAAATATAGGCATTGGAGGTCTTAGAGAAAGCTTACCAGCTTGTATCAAACTATTTTTTGCCCTTATTATAACTTCATAAGTATTTGGCAAGGTAGTACCACCCATGGACTGTATCATCACACTAATGTTAGAATTAAGGTCTTTTATATAGTACAAAAATGCATATTCAAGGTATATCTTATCAACACAGGTATTCTAATCCATATCTTTTGAAATCTAAGGTTAAAATTAGACATGAACTCATGAGGAACCCTTGTTATGATGGTCAATTGCTCAACTAAAGATCAGTGATCAGATTTGTCTTCAAATTACTTGACTAAGGCTGCACCCAATTCATCCCAGGTAGAAATGGAGTTTAGTGGAAGGTTTCTATACCATTGTAATGATTTTCCTTTGAAGGAGGAAATAAGCAATCTAATAGAAACATTATCTTCAACAACATATGGACTGAACAAAGATTATCCACATCTTGGATATACTCAATAGGGGTTATTTGATTTTCTCCTAAGAAGAATGGGATGATCTTGAGGGAAAACACCAAAATGTCATCAAATTGGGCTAAATTCATTAGGATACCTCTATTGAGTGGAGCAAACACTTAATTTTTGATGGCCATTTGGGTAATGGAGATTGTAGTGATTAAAACAGTAGGATAACTAGGAGGCAAATGCTATTTTTGAGGATATGGTTTTTCCCTCCTAAATTTTGATCTCTTATAAGATATAAATTCAAAAGGAATACCTTTACTTTTTGACATTGTGGTAAATTTTGGGATGAAAGAGCTACCTAAATTATGCTATGAACTTTGTAACTTGAAAAATATTTAGCTTATGATGAAGATGAATATTCTCGTCTCCTATAAAAATTTTAATTAGCTTCAAACTTCTTCAGATCTATAAAATATTTATTTATTGATCCTACTGAGTGTGCTAAAAACTATTATCAATCGACTTGCGCCCATGTGAAGGTAGTTTCAGGTCTTCACAATCTACTAAAACATGGAGACAATCCTAGGCTATGGGTGACCTAATCAATGGTTTAAATCTCTAGATTCTAAGGGCTATCTCCCTTTGGTTTATTAATTAGGATCTTTTCTCTACACTACAAAATGCTAAGAAAAGAGAGATAAACTTGAACAAAAATCCTATCTAATGATGATGATACACCTATATTTTTTGATTGATCCAATCAATCTGAGCTCCTAATAACACTGGTTTAAATAAGAAAATGGCTGAACTTTCAACTCTAATTGACCAATATGCATAAGTGTTTTAGGAAAAGGTTTTATCTGGTGATCCAAGATTAAGGGAAATGAAAGAATAACCCTTATTTAAGGCACTAACTAACCACTTATATCCACTGTAAACTCAACCAAGAGACATCAAACATAGAACATGAGCCGCATAAATTGATCAACTATGCTTCTAGGTAAGAATCAAGACTTGACAAGGAAGATAAATTATCTCACTTATACAAATCAATGACATGAATACACTATACCCACATTCTAGAAAATAAAAATAGTCCTTCTATTAATATGAAAAAAGGTTACAAACTCAGTCTTTGGAAGAATTTGATCTTGGTAAAAAAGGGATATAATTCAAGGCTAAAAAGCCAACTTATATAGAAAATAATACAATATCTAAGAGGTTGGCACTAAACATAGAAAATGAGGCCAAATCTTACATTAACCAAGTCTAATTTCCATTATGCCAAGATAACAAAGCCTTCTAAGAATATCTTCTTATCTTTTGTCTTGTATGAAAAACCCTTTGGCATTGAAAGTGGATGTGAGCTCAATCTTGGACTAATCTACCTTATACATGAAATATACACCAATCTTAGATGTCTTAACTCAAGCTTGAACTAATTTGAAGCTGAGTTGGAACAAGAGAAGTCCTCCGTTGTGTGGAAAGCATGAGTAGATGTGGCACTTAATAACTAGTCAACTCTATAAATTAAGAATAGTCAACTTCACTTGTATGAAAAATCTATGACACATCCATATTTATAACTCTACTTGAACTACTATAAATGTTTGAAAGGATCAGATTAAAAAGAGTAAATGCATGTAATTTTATGTTGAGTTTTCCAATGTTAAACTCCTTAAATTCTTAATGCAAATGAGTTTCTATTTTAAAACTAAAAGAGTCATGTTCGAAATGGATACATGTCTTGGACATGTCTAATCCTATTTATGGGCCACTTTGCATGATTTTTAATGCATTAATCTATTTATTGGCAGTTGAAATTTCTTTCATTTTGTTTTTGGTTCTTTTTGGATAAATTGTCTATGGCTTTCCTGTGTCTACTTTCCTTTGGCATTTATTTAGCTTGTCACTTTTGCCTCTAGTTTTGTCATGTACTTATTTGTTTTGGAATTTTATTTATGTTCCTTTGCTTTAGACAATTCCCTCAAACAAAATTTTTGAAGGAATTTTTGTCCTTCAAGATTTTCTTTAAATACTTTTCCTTTCATATTTTTCCTATCTTTTGGCCTTATGACTTTTCTCTTCATTCTTGGTCCTACAGGAATTGTTCATTTCCTTCAGATGAAAATTATGAAGGAATTGTGTCGGGCCTTTGTCTTGAACCATTCCTTCCTAAATTTCCCTTTGGGATTTTCAAAGTTTCTACTCACTTCATTAATTTCTTTCAGACAAAAATTTTGAAGGAATTGTTTCCTTTTTCTTGATAACAACTTTCTTGAAGAGAAATTTCCCTTCGACATTATTGGAAGTGAACTTTCCCAAAGGGAACATACCCTTTGAGATTCTTGCCAATGTTTCCTTTAGGCTTTTTATTAAGAACTTTCTCAAAAGGAGGAGCCCTTCAAGCTCTCTATAAGTGACCCTTCAAAATTATTTCAATGGAGTTTATTGAAGGGAAGGTGCCCTTAGGGTTTTATATAATGGACCTTGTGACCTTTTT
>JARHVA010005924.1:275000-320000 GCA_037957365.1 Torreya grandis
GATGAGGGAGTGATTAAATATGATGATGGATGGTGAAGGTCAATAAGAAAGTGATTAGGGATTATAAATAATGGGGGGTAGAGTGATTAGGGATGATTATGGATGATGAATGAGTGATTAAGAATGATGAAAGATTGTGAGGGTTAATAAGGGAATGATTAGGGATGATGAGGGAGTGATTAGGGATGGTGAGGGTCAATTAAGGAGTGATTAAAGATAATGATGGATGATAATGGAGTGATTAGGTGTTCTTAGGGATGAGTATGGAGTGATTAGGGATGATGAGGGAGTTTTTAGAGATGATGAGGGATAGTGAGGGTCAATGAGAGAGTGCTTAGGGATAGTGAGGAATGAGGAAAGAGTGATTAGTGGTGATGAGGGATAAGGAGCAAGTGATTAGCGATGAGGGAGAGATGACAAGTAAGTAAAATTAACACAAAGTTGCCATTTGATATGTGTAGTTTATTAATGTGACCTATGCTACCCTAATCACATAACTTTGGCTTTATTTCAAAGTGATTAGTTTTTAAACTTCAATTTTGACAAACCTAGGACTCCTAAAAATGCCAGGAACTAATCTAGAAGGCAAAAAATCCTTTAAAATGGCTATATGTTTATCAAAAATGGACATCAATTGCAAACGTTATGCCCTTAAATCCCTAGGTTCAATACCAAGACCTTGAAAATGCCTAATTATTGACTGAATTGGATTTTGAAAAACTATTTTTCATAATGTAAGGTGTGCAATTGTGTGATCAACTCTATCAAATGTAGAGTGACCCTAATTTCTTATATTTATTCAAATAAGTTTAAAGTATTAAGTTTACATTTATATTGTTACATATAAATTTAAACTTATACTTAGCCTTTTTTTATTAGTAAACCATATGTTACTAGACCATATACCCATTTATATGGTTTTTTGGGCAATGTGAAAGGAACATGTACATGTTATAACATGTTTGCATTCATTTCACATTACACAAAATAAAGTAGATAACCCTTAAAACAAATATTTCCTACTTTTTAATGAAATGTCAAAGTAACACACACATGCTATAATGCATACCCATATACTACTAGACCATTCACCCCTTTATATGGTTTTTTTGTGCAATGTGAAAGGAACACATATGCGTTCCTTTCACATTGCATGCAATAAATCAGACAACCCTTCAAACATATATTTTTACTACTTTTTAGTGTAATTTAAAAGGAATGCATACATATTATAATGTATACAAATTATAACACATATTCATTATGTTCAATTTAAATTCAAAAACCAAGAGTTTTGGCTCATAAATGGCTTGGATTACTAAGCCAAAGGATTGGACCTATCAACACATTGCTAAATCCAAGAGTTTTGATAGAAAATAATAAAATAAATTTCCATCATGAAATAAACTAATAATTTTAATGATAAAATTCATAAAATTATTACCATGATGATGAACATTCTCTCCTCTTTCCAAATATATGTTTTTTATAATTTTTGAACTATTTTAAGGTTTCAATATATTTTGATTTCTAACTATGAATTTTTTAGGCCACTGAATGCCACATATATACATGCCTATATATGTTTTCATATCTTTTTTTCATTGATACAAATGCAAAAAAAAAAGGTCACAAACTTTGCCTAACTCTACACGCATTCAAAAAAAAACTAGTTTTCATTTTTTTAGGTATTAGGGGGTCGTATGACTGATATTCATTTTTTTGTTAAAATTTTTGGATCTATTTAATTTTAAAATTAATAAAAAAACCATTTATCAAAAAATTATAAAAAAAAATATAGGTTAGAAACTAGATGTTCTTATCTAAAGTTTCACCAAATGGTTTTAAACAATATCAAACGATGCTCAAAAAATGAGGGGCCACACGATCAGATATCTACTTTATTTTCCTCAAAAAAATAAGAGTTATTATTGAAATTTTATATGTTTGACATAGTTATAATTAAATATTTTAAATAAAAATTGGTGGTTTGTAAATTAGACTCAAAATTCTACAGTTCATGTTTTAAAACCATCCTTGAATTTTGAGTGTAACCATCTCAAATTATCTATAAATCAATTTTCAATAAAAACATGTCCATAGGTAGGCTCCTTTTCATCCCCAAATTTTTTTTCACCTACCTAGTTCACTCACTAAATGATGACCAAACCCTACTAGAAGCTAAATGATGATTGAACAACATGCCAATGGCAGACATAAGTAGTTCATGTAAAAATCATGATGATGGTAAACTGACAAAAATTATGATATAAATAAATGAAAATGATGGGTTTTTCGTTTAACTTTAGTTATGTTGAGTCATTGAATTTTTACATGAGTTATGGCTGAGTAATGCCTAAAATGTGTTGGGTTTTAGGGTATTACCTATATCATGTTTAGTTTTACATTTAACCGTTTAGATTTCAAAAATTGATTTCCATAGCAATAAACAATTTATTAAAAATTAACCACTTACTAAGTAATTATTTGTAATTCTATAATATGTAAATCATTCTAGAAATAAAAAATTAAGATAATATTGAAGTAATTAAAAAACACAAATGGACTTCCATATATAGAACTTAGTTATGCTATACTATTGGTGAAAATATCTAGATGAAAAATAAAATTTATCTAATTATATAATTTTCCTTGTTTTATCAATAATATTCCAAAGATGTTCCCATTACATGGTGAAGAGGAGATTGTTTTCCACATGTGGATGAATGCTACATTGAATTGATCATCACTCTTCTTTGTGCATGAAAAACCATTGAATCAGGTACATCAAGAACATGTTGGTAAGCTACCACGAGTCCTAGATTTTCTAAAAATTAATATCCATTTATGATCACAACTTCTACTTCAAGAAAACACATATCTCATAGTAAAACTTGGAGTTCATAATGACAATTGTAACTTCATTAAAATGTAGAGACCTCTAATAACTACATTGTGAACTATGTGAAATTTGAATGAAATTATGAGTAACTAGGAAAGGAAATGTCCACAATTAAATTTGAAAATCAAAACCATTCATGGTATCTTTGATCTAATTTAATTGATGTATTCAAATATGTCAAGTCGTGTATCACATATTCCATATCTAACCCAGTTAAAAAGAAGCAAAGTATGTACACACCTCTACTAGTTCTAATGAGACTATGGTAATCTATTTTCATAAAATTTCTCTTAGGCCGCTCTACTACCAAGGATGTTAATGATTGTGTTTATGTAATAGTTCATATATTCTCAAAAATGAAAATTATTATACCTATAAGAAATTACTCTATAAATAACTCAAATTTACTTTAAACATGTTTTGATCTAGTTTAAAATCCTAGAGACTATCTTGTTTGATAGGGACCGAAGGCTTTTGAGCCATTATAGAAATCATTTTGGTCTACGTTAAACAAAAATTTGAGCAATTCCATCACCTTTAATCCACATACTGATGGACAAATGGAAGTTATAAATATAATGATAATGCACCTTCTAAAAATGTATAATTCTAAGAAACAATGCACTTGGGATTAAAACTTTCCTTTCATTAAAATGATATAGCTCTAACAACTCTACTACACACAGTTCATTTAAGGTTTGTTTGGATTTCCAACCTACCCATTGACGTAGTTTATCCTATTATGTTATCAACAATAGCAACTTCTTTATCTCAAAAGGAATTTGACAAAGTTGTTTAATTCATTGAGCACATTCATCACATTCAAAAACAAGTGCAAACCATTCTGCAATTAGTAAATTTGAAATATAAGTATTGCCATGACAAATATTAGGCATCACACAACTTATAGGTTGGTGATTGAGTCTAGCTATACATGTCTAAGGAAAAACTAACAAGACCTCACCATAAGCTTTGTCCAATTTAGACAGGACCTATGCCATCACCAAGTAAATAGGAGATAATACTTTTGAGCTCAATCTTTAGACTTATCTTGGGTTGCATCTATTATTCAACATAAAACTCTTATGTCATTACTTTCCACCCCTACTTGATATTTTAGATACTATGAAGACTCTTCATTAGAAAAGGATAAATTTAGATTAAAATATTTTAGTCAAATCAAATGCAATCATTAATGCTTAGGTCAAACAGAGATGTTGATAAGAGATCCCTCTCTTCTAGATCATCAAATAGGTCAAGTGCCTTCCCAAGGGAAATTATTTATAAAAGTTCTTATTTTCAATTGATTTCAATATCTTCTTATAAAAATACATGCAATAGGGACTATTTTTCTTCAATAAGGGGTTATTGATCCATGAAGATCTGGGTCACGATATATTATAGAGAATCACCATTGATGCACATCTAGCTCTACATTAATGATAAAAATTTAGGTGGAGGGTTCCATACCCATGCACCATGTTATTCCTTATAATTCCACTTTTATGTTACCACACAATTCCTATGGTGTGAAGTACTTATAGGTTGTAACTCATCAGTAACAATAGTTAATGATGTCACCACACTCAATGGTTATGTTATAGTAGTTGTTGATTATTAGAATAGATCAACTAATGTTCCATATTGTTGCATTGCATAATAATTTACACTTCCATTTTTTGTTAGTTAGCAACATTATAACTAGATAACCATATAAGAATTAAGTTAAGAAGTGTATAAAAACCAAACATATGATTTCTTTGATTATACAAGACTTAACATAATACAATTTTTCTATTATAATTAAACATTAGTTATCACCTTTTTTTTGCTTTCTTTTATTTCTTTATGCAATGCATATTCATGTTCTCTACCATCCTTAATTTGATTATGAATACAACCAACTTAAGACATTTTAATTTGGTTGTACATCGAGTATCCTCCTAGGCCTTAGATTAGTACATCATGTGTGTTTTATTTTTTCCATGTATGGTCATAAAGCTTGAAACTTTATACTATGAACATGTCCCTAGATAGACATTAATTAATTATAAATATGAAATCATTGTGTAAAAAATTAAGATCTCTTTCCAATAAGACCAATCATGTTTAAATTTGATCTAAATAACTTCGGTTATGATAAAACATCATTGCACTATGATACTAGTCTTGGGTGCTCTTTGTGATGAATTGACCTAGAGACACCTATCAAATTTATTCTTTGCTCAATGGGGGATCTCCATTTTCCATGTGGTGTTATACCACGTTCTTGTGATTGTTATAATAATCTTAGTTTAGTATATACAATATTATAATTTGTGATGAGTTGTAGTTGTTGTATTTAGTGTGTTGTTTTAACAAAACACTAATATAGTATTTTATGTGGATATTGACTCCTTAATAATAAGATTTGTCTCCACTATATATGTGTGTACAAATTTGTAAATAAATAATAAGGAATATTAGTTTGTGTTAAGCTATGATAATTTATATTATTAGTATTAGAGTTATATTTGATTATATGTATAATGAAAGTCTAAATGGTTTTTGAAGGGGAAATTATATTTTTATTTACCCCTATGGATTGTAGTCTTTTGGTAATAGCTCTTATGAATATACAATAGATAATAATTTAATAACAATTATTATTTAGCTTTGTGTTGTGAGAGATTCATGGGTTATAAAGGTATTTGTGTTACTATTTCATAGTCATATCTCTTGTATCTCTATCCACTAGCCATTGGAGTATGTGAAGATTTTCTATGCCCTAAAACAATTCTAGACTAATGTGCTTAGATTCTAAGATCGATCAACCACCTCTATTTTTCATGTAAAAATCTAGTCTCTATCTATTTTGAATACTCCCTACATCTTTAGTCTTCCTCATGTGTTCCAATTTTGATTAGAGTGATTTTACTTATCAACCCTGCATGCATTCAAGATTTTTTACAGTTTTTAAGGCTATGTATATCCAACATGGTGTGCAATGATTTATGAAAGTTTAATTATAATATCACATCCATACACATGGGTGCATTATTCATTAATTCACTTTTATAAATTACATTTCTTAATTCTTGTCTTCTAATAGCTTATCCATAGTCTGGATAAATTATTGATGGAATGATAGTGAGTAATATTTGGAGCAAGCCAAAATTTTCTCATGATTTAAATTGGAATGAGCAAAGCAATACAAATAAATAAACCAAAATATGGTTGTTAAATTTACATTCCCATATGATCCTTCCTATTCCTATGGGAATGTAAATTCAACTTATTAGAATAAGACAAACAACCTTTGACACTTGGGATCATGTACAATATTATTATTGGTATAAATCAAAGTCTGCACAGAGAAAGAGCCAAATACTAAAACAAAATATATTTCTACTACATAAATTATTTTATATGGGAAGATTACAAATATATAATAAATTTATTCCTATAATTGGGGAGATATAATATCCACCAATATCTCACCTGAATCTCCCTCAAACTAATAAACCACTATATTAATACGAGATATATTGTTAACTATTAATATTATATACGTGTAACAAACTAACCTGTAATACAAACCTATTAAAAAATCTATTAACATATTATTGTAACTAACAATAATAATGTTATTATAAATTAATAATGTTTACACACCTCAACATTCACCCCTTTGTGAACATTATTAATCTTATCTACACCCCCTTAATGTGAATATGGGGAAAACAACTATCATATATCTGTAGCTGTACTCATGATTCAATGATTTTTAGAGGAAAATCACAAACCTTACATGATGGTTGTACAAATTGCTGACCAACAACCAATACCAATGGTTTTACAAGTGGTTAACCTTAAACCACAGAATAATGGTTTTACAAGTGGCTTACCATAAACCACATCATGATGTGTAGTATAGTTTCTCATTCTCATCACTATCACATTTCAAAGAAGTTACATAGGTATATGCAATTCACTTATGACAAACATGAATAGGCATATAACATATGTTCTTATTCACACCACACTATGCTAAAATTAAACATACAATTGAAAAATAAATATGCCATTAAAATAGAAAGTGGCCTCGTCACTAGTGGTTAGCAAGAGGCTATGAAACCTCCAACCTCCATTTCCTCCTTCCTCTAGTTTAAGGAGCAACTTACTTTATTTTTAAGTGTTTGATGTATTCTTGTGCAATCAAGCATTGACATTTTATGGTCAAATATCATCCTACTTAGTGTTAGCATCATATCTAGTTTAAAAATTCTTTTGAATTTTGATGTCTTGATTTTGCATAATTTGGATGTTAGTTTCCACCAAAAGTGCATCCATTACAATTATGACACAAGATTTTGACTCTTTACTCATTTTTTATTTTGACAATATGAAAAAATGACAATGATGTATTTTTGACTTTTTAATGACAAATATTAACTATGGACCCAAAATAAAATATTGACACTTCAAATTTTTATGACTTGACTATTTTGACAACATAACCTACTTCACATAAATATGAGACAATAATAATATTAACATCAATTTATAATATAGAAAAAATCTATTATTTAAAAATTTGACCAATTAAAACTAATAATAAAAATATTTTAACTCTGAATCTAAGCGCAAATAAAATTAAATAAACTCTAGACTTAACTTTAAGACTTAAAAGATTTTATTAGAAGCTTAATGTATAAACATGGAAAAAACTAAATGAATCGACTTATCTAAAATATTAATGATAACTTACAAGAATTTAAACTAAAGCTTTTGACACATTACTTTGTAAATGATTTGACCATTTGATAAATGTGAAATTTACAATGAACCTTTGACTTAAAAAATAAAACTAGACTCCTATACTAAACTCACATAAACTTTGATGTAATACTGAGAAGAATTTGGCAGCTTGCCTAGAAGAAATCTCAAAGCCTGGGTGCATGTTTTAGATAAGTGAGTAAAGGAAACTTGATGGCAATACATGAATTCACCATTTTATTATTTGCATATATGAAGATGATGAATGAATACCATTGATATAAATTTATTCACATAACATCAATGAAGAGTGAGAAGTATGCCAAACTGAGTCAATTGGTGCAATAGATTTGCATCCAATGAATTCATACATGCTAAGATGATTTTGAAACATCTTCATGGATCTACATGGCCTATGGATCTGTTCAAATGTATATGAGTGGAAGTAGCTATATCTGAGATTTAATGCAAGCTGGGAGCTGAGGGCAATGGGTAGAAAAAAATGACACACAATAGATTGCTTAGCTTTAGCTTGCTTAGATTGATTGAGATCAATAAACAAATCACTATCAGTAGTGTAAGATGTGATCAAAGAGACATGGTGCTAAAAATTGGTAGATGTACACAATTATGGGGAATGTCTACAAATTTCAAAGACCATGGCATCTCCTTTATTTTTAATCAATTATGCTTTGCATAATAGATTAATAGTACATAAATAACATGCACAACTAGCAAAAAAATCTCAGGCAATTTATATGAAAAATGGTGTTAATTGGTAATAATATATTCTTATAAATATACCATCTACAAAAACATACTCAAAAGACCCAACACCAATGGAATGAATATTTCAATAAAATGCACCAGCATAGTATGTCCAGGTAGATATGTTCAATGCTATAAACAATTCAAGAAGATTGTCTTCCATCTTCCCTTGATTCAATATTCCTATGAGATAATTACATACCAACCAAATATTCTTTGAAAAATAACAATGACCTTAGCCACATGATTATTAGTAGATGTTGAAAAACCATGAATGGAAATAACATTTTGTTGACAGCTTACATATATCAATTTACCACAAAGATCGTATGAAGTTTACATGCCATATTAGAAATTTAAACTTCACTAAAGTTTCTTATATTTCCTCTTAAATACTCTTATGACTGGGCTGGAATGGATCTAATACAAAATATTGGTATAAATCAAAGTCTACACAAAGAAAGAGCCGAACACTAAAACAAAATATATTTCTATTGCATATATTATTTCATATGGGAAGATTAAAAATATATAGGAAAGTTATTCTTATAATTGGGGAGATAAAATCTTCACCAATATCTCACTTGAAATCTCCCTCAAACTAACAAACCACTTTTTTAATATGAGATATATTGTTAACTATTAACAATATATCTGTGTAACAAACTAACCCATAATATAAACCTATTAACAAATCTATTAACATATTATTGTAACTAATAATAATAACATTATTAAAAATTAATAATGTTTACACACCTCAACAATTATTACATACCCCTTTAATCTATAGGGGTCATGGTGAGACCAAGCATTCCTCTAAAAAAATTAAAATTTTATTGTCCAAGCACTTTTGTCAGGATGTCTATTAGTTACTCTATTGTAAGACAATGTTGCAACTTGACACTACCATCTTTCACGAAGTGCCAAATCAAATTAAATTTGGTATTGATATGCTTGATTTAGTCTTGAAAGACTCGATTCTTTATTATTTGAATTGTGAAAGTTTTTTCAACTATGATAAGTGTTGATGAAATGTGTTGTTCTTAAAAATCTCAAAGAACCCTTCTGAGTAATAAAATATCTATGTTTGCCTCTAAAATGACCATATATTCTACTTATGCTAAATAAATTATTGGCACTAATTACTTCTTGGATTTTCAAATGACAATTTTTGTTCCCAAATTCATTATAAATCTTGTAGTGGATTTCTCATTTTCTTAATCACCAGTATAGTCAGAATCTGAATATCTAACTAGTTTGAAGTCTCCTACCCTGGAGTATTTGATTCCAACATTTTATATTCCTTTGAGATATAAGGAACCTTTTTATTACTATGTAATTATTGTCTCTAGGTTGTTACATGAATATTAAATTAATGTCAACAATAAAGGATATATCTAGTCTTATTGTGGTCACATAAATCAAACTGCCAATGAATTGTCTATATTTATGATGTTAATTTTAGATTTTGTTCCATGGGCATACTAAGAGGCTTAAAATATTTCATTCTAAACTTTCTCAAAATCTCACCAGTGAAATTTTATTGTGTGATGAATATATACTTTGGTTTTTGAATTACTTTAATACCTAAATAGTAATGAAGATAAGCCAAATCAATCATTTCTACGCTTTTCATCAAATCTAATTTGAACTTTATAGTGTATTATTCACTGTTCCCTATGATAAGTAGATCATTAAAAAATACCACCATAAATACAACTATTTTATCAACTATTTTGACAAAAATAATTGCATATTAAAACTTAAAACATTTGAGGCTCATGTTCATGAGGTGCTCAACTAGTTTATCATACCATGCTCAAGGGGATTGTTTCAAACCATACAATGATTTTTCAAGTTTTCACACCTTGTGATCTTGTCTATTTACTACACAACCTTTAGGTTGTGTGATGCACATAGTTTAATTTAAGTCACCATTCAGATATGTAGATTTGACATCCATTTGGTAAACTTTCCATTTATTTTGAGATATCAAAGTCAACATGGTTTTAATGGTAGTCCATTTTTATATAGGTGCAAAGGTTTCATTGTAGTCAATTACTTCCATTGAAGCATACCCCTTTATGATAAGTCTATATTTTTTCTTGTCAAGTGAGTTGTTGGACTTGTATTTATTGTGGTATACCCACTTATAACCAATTGGTTTAAAAATGAATAGAGGATCAACTAATTTTTAAGTCCCATTTTTTACCAATACACTACTCATGTTTCATTGATTTTATCTAGGGTTCAAGTTTCTCAAATTGTTAATAGATGTTGATTCTGAATCAAATAGATCCTCATGTGCATAATTTTCATGCAAGGATTGCTATAGAAATTTCTCATTCTTAAGATTACATTGGTGGGTAGATCAGGAAACAAAATTCAATTTAAAAACCCCATTAGACTATCCTCATATGTTTGCATTTTGATTTCATGTATTGCCTCTAAAATTAGGGAAAACATTTTTAAGCATGTTAGGCATCACTAATAGTATACGGAGGTATAAGATTGATTACTTTTCACACCTCTTATGTATTAGGTGATGTAACACCTTAGGTGTTTCCCAAATTTGGTTAGATACACATACCTAGAAAACTTTGATATATCACTTTTTGCTTATATAATTTAGTACATATAATTTAAACCTAAATGGTACACATTTCATAGTCTAGATGAAAATAACATAAAAATTGAAGACAAGAGGAGAAAATAATGATAGGAGGTTTTCTCCTCATATTCTATAAATGGCTCATATGTTGTATTGGGTTCTATCATATATATTAGTATCAAATAAATGGATACCTATTCCTATTGTTTCTAGTAGGTATTTAATTTTAAAGAGTAAAATAATTTATATATTCCCAACATGTTAAAAATGAAGACTTAAAAATGTAGTTGATTATGTAGCATAGAATATTATAAATTTTATGTCATTTTCATGACATTGGATGCTAATAAACCTTAATAGTACCTTGTGTAGACATTCCTTTTTGGCCACATTCATGTCTAGAGTGGACTTCAGACTGATTTATACCAAACTATGTAACTTAAGCCTAAGAATCACTGAACATCCCAAATTCATCCACATATTGGACATAAGTGCCCCAAATTGCATCAAAACATCCATATTTGAGGTATTTCCCTATAATTAATGATAAGATCTCATGGATTCATCTTCAATCAGGTTATAATCTAGTGAACTGACATTTTTGACCAATTAAGTAGGGCACTTAATTCAATTTTTTGAAATGACCAAAATCCTAATTAGAATTAACTATGTAAATAAAATTAAATGCTTAGTTAAATTATGCATGTTGTATTAGTGAAAATTTAATTTAAAAAAATCAAAATTAAACAAATATCAAATGGAAATGAGGTCATGATGATGCCATCATCCTCAAGTTAAGAATTATAAAATATCAACATAAATTCCTTGAAAATGATAAATGTTGAGCCATGCCTCCATAAATGTATATTTAAGGACATTATTTATTAAATTTGGACTCCCAATTCTAACCCAATGTTATCTTAAACCTAATCATACCTAGGTTTTGATTAGTTTGAAACCTATAAATACAAGGTCTCACAGTCACTTACAACAAGCTCTTTTATCTAAAGTTATTATAAAAAAATTATAAGAGAAGCTTCATAGACCAATACAGCCCAAGACCAAAACCATAGTAAATAAATGGGAGGTGTTTCTCTCAAGGAAAGAACATCAATGAATATTCCATTTGGATACAAGATGAATAAACCAACTACCATTTCAACAAGTGATTCAAATCTATAATAAAGATGAAAGAGATTTATCTCTTATTCTTCTAGTTGTGTTGTATTTTCTCTTATAATCATATCTCCCCTTATTATCTAAGCTTGGAAATGATTTTTCTTAAGTTTTTTTGGATGTTTAAGTCTACTAACAAGTGACAAATGTATCTTTTCCCTTGGTTCCTATTGCATACATAATGGCATGCCTAGTGGGACCACACACCCCACACTCATTATAAGAGCATTTTTATGCCTCCTTGGAGCCAAGAAAAATTAAATTAGACTTTAGTTGCATAATTTTTCCTTCGAATTCTAGTGTTTTTAAGCTTATAATTAGTGACTTTGACCTGAGAAAAATGACTTTGCCAATTTTCACCATTCTTTGTGTTACTGTGTTTTTAAAGGATATCGATGACTCCACTATTTTGTATTGATGACTTCAATAGAAGACACTGAATTCACATTGAAATGGTGAATTTGACTTGCAAATTTTATCTTTTGAAAAATAATGAATTCACTTTAAGACATTAACAAATTCAACCTACAAAAATGGTGGCTTTGCTGGGTAACTATTTGTTATGTATTCAATGACTTCACCACTTGTTTAGAAAAAATAGTGACTTTGATAATTTTAATAGGAAACTTTGCACCTATTAATCGGTGACTTCTCTAAGTTATATGTTTTATATAATAGGAAAAATGAATACTTCACCTTGTTTTCTAAATGGTGAATTTACCCTGGGACCAAAAACTTGAGACCTTAAAAGTTAGAAAATTTTCTTTGTTAAGACAATCTAAGAAAATAAAAATTAATCCTATAACATTCTATGTATGGAAGTAAATAAAAGAGAAGAGGTTTTTCATGTTCACAAAATCATTTCACTTATCTTTTGGTGCTTAAAAAACTTTTGCAAACAATTTTTTGTCATTTCAAAGTTACAAAAAGTGTCAAACTTCAATCACATTTCAAATAGGTGTTCAAAAATAAAAGTCACATTGAGACTTAGAGATCCTAAGAGGACTTTGATTTTTGTTCTTCTTTTGCAAAAAACTTAGTTTTATTTTCTTAAAGTAGTTTCATTATGTTGTGGTGTGGAGCTAAAAGCTTCAACTGTTTGCAAACACAAGAGGAAGGATGCTGAAGAACCAGAGGAACCAGTGTCGGCAGCATGACCGACGTCGGTCACAGACAGTGGAGAAGGAAACTAGTGATGACAGGGAGCCGGCTGACGTTGACAACACCAGACAAATAGGGACCGGCGTCAGTCACCTGTGTGGTCTAGAACTATTCGTTGCACGAATAGTTAGTTAGTTGAACTGAGTGTTTGCATGCTAAGGGGCTAATTTAAGTCGCGGACTGTGTGTCTAATTTTAGTAGTTAGAGTTCTATTTTTGTATGCATGGGATTCTATTTAAAGACCCATAAGGCATGTATTGTAATTATTCTAAGGCAAGTAAAAGCATTGAAGCTAGCAAGGTCAAGGAGATCTACAAGTGTAAGGTCAAGGAGATTAGCTGAAGCATTCAAGGAGGGATAGCAATTCAGGCTTTAGAGTTGTTGTGTTGAGCAAGTGAGAGAGGGAAGAAGTTCTTGAGGTGTGGCAAGCCTTTGAGGTGGAGGAAGAAGTGGCATCTTCCTTATTGTATTTTCTTCTAGTAGTATTTAATACAAGAGTGTGTATTGTCTCTCAAATTCTTTGTTGTCTCAAGTTTTTAGCTACTTTATCATTCTGGTATAATTTCGTGTTTAATTACATATAAGAAAGTAATCAATTGTGCTCTAATTGGTAGAGCTGGAGATCCCCTGACAAGTGGTATCAGAGCTACGGTTTGCAGGAAGCAGGGTATTGTTTTTTGATTAAAAGTCATTCACAGGGTTTTTTGATTGAGTGGGAGTTCAACAATGGTAGAAGAAAGCAGGCTACGAATGGAGAAGTTTAACGGCAAGAATTATCAACACTGGAGGATGTAGATTGAGGATTATCTATATCAAAAGGATCTGTACTTACCGTTGGGTGGGGTTGCATGCAAGCCCACAGATATGAAGGATGAAGAATGGAACGTTCTTGATCAGAAGGCTCTCGGTTCCATAAGGTTGAGCCTTGCATCATCTGTGATTTCCAGCTTATCACAGTGCAAGACAACGAAAGAGTTGATAAAGTCCTTGGCGAATTTATATGAAAAGCCCTCAGCTTCTAATAAGGTATATCTTATGAAGCAACTATTTACTTTGCAAATGCAGGAAGGTGGATCGGTACATACTCATCTCAGTGATTTCCATGGTTTGGTAAACCAATTGCTTCAGTCAATATTGTTTTTGATGATGAGGTAAAGGCTCTCTTGATTTTATGTTCTTTGCCTGAAAGTTGGGATGGTATGGTTATGGCAGTAAGTAATTCTGCATCTGCTTCTAAAATCTTAAAAGTTGATGATGTTGTGAGTGTGATTCTGAATGAAGAAATACACAGGAGAAGCACAGGTGAATCATCAGGGAATGCTTTAAGTGCAGAAAGCAGGGAAAGGCAAAGGGAGAAGGTTGAGCAAGGGAAATCAAGGTCGGGAAGGAGATCTGAGTCCAAAGGTATTACCTGCTAGTTTTGTGGAAAGAAAGGACATACAAAGAAGGAGTGTTGGTTGAGAGATAAAGAGAATCAACATGTAGGTATGGAAGAAGCAAAGGATGCAAATATTGTGATGCAGGATGCTCTCATACTTTCTTCAGATAGTCAGGTAGGATCATGGATTTTAGATTCTAGTTCATCTTTTCATGCATCCCCAAACAGAGATTTATTCTATGAGTATGAACAGGGAGACTTTGGAGTTCTTTATTTAGGGGATGGTACGCCTTGTCAGATAGTTGGCAAAGGGAAAGTGCAGTTGAGATTGTAGATTGACAACACATGGGTGTTGAAAGAGGTCATGCATGTTCTGATTCTGAAGCAGAGTCTGATTTCTATAGGAAGGTTGGGAGATGAGGGATGCACAATAACCCTCATAGCGGATTCTTGGAAGGTTACCAAGGGAGCACTTATTCTAGTAAGAGGTAAGAAAGTAGATACTCTTTATCTGTCTACTTGTATTACTGATTCCACTTCTGGTGTAGATTCGAAGATGTGGCCTAATAGGCTTGGTCACAAGAACAGGAAGGGAATGGAAGTTCTTGATTCAAAAGGTATGCGTTCAAATTTGGAAAGTATAAATACAGTTCATTGCAGAAAGAGGAAATTTGATGCTTTTGATAGGAACAAAGAAGCCTTCATGTTTTTGGAGGAGATGAAGGATAGAGATCAGTCACAGGGGCTGAATAAGTCTAAGCAGGGCAGCATGGATAGAGGTTTGATCCAAGAAGAGCTCGAGGATGAAAATTTCATCACTTACAGGAACACACAGACACCGATGTCGATAGCTTGGCACCGACGTCAGTCATCCAGATACCGACATCAGTCATGTGCAGACCAGCAGGGTCAGTAGGTCGGATAGGAGAAGTTCGACGTCGGTCATAAGGACCGACGTCGGTAGGATGGACACTGGCGTCGGCCAGGGAAATGATGTCGGCAGTCAGGGTCAGTGCAGGGAACCGACATCGGTCGGGAGCAGACTGGGAGATGGCCTAGATCAATCACTGGAACGGATGTTGGGTGAATTAATAAATCTCAAACACCCATGTGGAGGTCAGGAAAGGTATGTGAACCTCATATTCATTGTTCACCTTCTTTATATTGCTTACTGATAGTCACAAACTAGGAAGATGGAAGAAGCAATGCAAGTAGAATCCAGAAACAGTGGGAGCTTGGCATGGATGAGGAGTGTGAGTCCTTGGAGAACCAAATAGGTATTTGTTGGTAGTGTTGTCAGCTGGAAGGAAGCACTGGATAGAGGGATGGATTCCCGTTTTAGAGAAGAGAGTGGATGGATACATGAGATAGAAGGCTATGGTATATGGTCTTGATTATGCTGCAGAACAATGGAGGTTTGACCATTGTATTTTATCTTTACCAGGTTGGATAATATTAGCTACATTATCCTGTTACTGTATTGTGTTACTTGTTACAGGGTTTCATATACAGGGAGTTTTCTGAGCTAAGGGTAGAGTTGGTTCAGAAGTATGTCATGGAGAATTTGGGAGCAGAAAAATTCTTGTGGCATAAGATACAAGTATTGCATCACAGGTTTTCATGGTGGTTGGTCTTCAAGAGTGACATTGAAGAGGGATACAGAGCCTAAGGAACAAAATAGATGGTGTACAGGTACAGGTACAAGTTACAGCTATTTATCTCTAAGTGGGAGATTGTTGTGGTGTGGAGCTAAAAGCTTCAACTATTTGCAAACACAAGAGGAAGGATGCTGAAGAACCAGAGGACCCAGTGTCGGCAGCATGACCGACGTTGGTCACAGACAGTGTAGAAGGAAACTGATGATGGTAGGGAGTCGGCTGACATCGACAGCACCAGACAAATAGGGACCGGCGTCGATCACCTGTGCGGTCCAGAACTGTTCATTGCACGAACAATTAGTTAGTTGAACTGAGTGTTTGCATGCTAAGGGGCTAATTTAAGTCGCGGGCTGTGTGTCTAATTTTAGTAGTTAGAGTTCTATTTTTTTAAGCATGGGATTCTATTTAAAGACCCATAAGGCATGTATTGTAATTATTCTAAGGCAAGTAAAAGCATTGAAGCTAGCAAGGTCAAGGAGATCTACAGGTGTAAGGTCAAGGAGATCAGCTGAAGCATTCAAGGAGGGATAGCAACTCAGGCTTTAGAGTTGTTGTGTTGAGCAAGTGAGAGAGGGAAGAAGTTCTTAAGGTGTGGCAAGCCTTTGAGGTGGAGGAAGAAGTGGCATCTTCCTTATTGTATTTTCTTCTATTAGTATTTAATACAAGAGTGTGTATTGTCTCTCAAATTCTTTGTTGTCTCAAGTTTCTAGCTACTTTATCATTCTGGTATAATTCCGTGTTTAATTGCATATAAGAAAGTAATCGATTGTGCTCTAATTGGTAGAGCTGTAGATCCCCTGACAAGTGGTATCAGAGCTACGGTTTGCAGGAAGCAGGGTATTGTTTTTTGATTACAGGTCATTCACAGGGTTTTCTAATTGAGTGGGAGTTCAGCAATGGCAGAAGAAAGCAGGCTATGAATGGAGAAGTTAGAGCATAAGAGGTAGGTGATAAATTCCTAGTCAACTTTCCACATGAAAGTTTACCTAGATTGGTTATATCTCTTAGTAATTCACCTACTATTTATATCTCGTAGTAATGCACATACTATTATTCCATTCAAACATGCATCATCTAGCCATAACCAAGCCTTCATACCAATGAATAACCAAGATCTTATTATGCATGCAAAAGGAAAAGGTTAAATTGCTGACCAAATGGCACAAATAATGTACCAAACATACTTCAACTTGGATAGGAATCTAAATGCCATGACCATGTCCAATACCTCACTTATAGAGTTAACTCCATCAACTAGGGTAAAAACTAACTCACTAGGCTATACAAATGCAAACATAAACCCATTTATGTAAACACCTAAGTTAAGGGTATGTTTAGAACCCTGATTATTAGGGAAGAAACTATGGATCCTACACAAGACCCTTTTCAAAATGTGGTAGATAACACACAAGTATACCCAAATTCACACCAAATTAGGTTGCTTTTACAATAAAGCAACTCACAAAAAGTTCCCCCCATAAACACCTTAAGTGGTTCACAACAATAAGGGGTAAGAATGTCTAGTTCATAGAAATAACAAATGAATACTCCTCCATAATTTGCTTCCTCAAATTCACTATAGGTATCAAGTATCCAAACAAATACCAACACCCCACTCCATCAGGGGGTGACCAATCCTCCACCTCAATAGGTGGCGAACACTATTCCACCCAACGGGTGGTAACCAACATTCTAGGATAGTATATATCCACTAATGTGCCACCACAATAAGTGGTAAATCCATTTCAAATGTTGTCTAATTACCAATGTATCTTATTTAGTTAATAGTATTTGACAACTAGTAAGTAACAAGTGCTAAACATTCAACAAGTGTGAAACATTCAATAAGTGCCAAACATGCAATAAATACCAAATAGGAAATAAATATTCACCCAAAAATAGGGGATTAAACTTGATAGGCAATCATCTCATTTTTCCTAACAAACACCTCATATTTAACAAGGGCCTAACATGCAATACCTTCAATAGTAGACCTCTACCTAAAAATAGGTGCATTTTTTACAATAGGGTTTGACTAGTCAATAACATGTTCCCATTCAAACCTAACACACATAGTACATTCCAAAATCCAAATGACACCATTTTAGTCACAATTTCTTCTAAAATATGGTTATGTTGCCTAATTCTAAATAGAATATTTAACAGTAACACATATCATATCAACAATACAATCCTGACCAAAAGATACATATTTCATGTTAGTCAATCAACCAAGCTAATATTCCATAATACCACATTACTCTATTATACATTAGTTAAGGTAATACACCTTTGATCACCCAATTACAACTATAAAAAAATGTACCATCTAGCTTTCTATCCCAATAATGATAACAAATAAAGTATGCAATTACAACTATTTAGACTAGGAAGCAAAAAAATAGTTTAAAATGGATGAGGTATGTTCATATCCATTCAACATGGATTAACTTAAAATACCATTTCTAAAAGGTTATGAGACACCAAATTTTGATAAATATAAGGGGAAAGGTGACCCTAGGGAGCATTTGAAGGATTTCTTTATTGCTTGCCAAATAATGGCCTATAATGATATTTACTTGCTTTTACTTTTCCACATAAGTTTAGCTAGATAGGCTTCGAGTGGATTCTAAAAATGTCAAAGAATTATGTATCTCACTTTGATGACCTTTTAGACAAATTTGTACAATATTTCTCCTATAATATTGAACATGAGGTTACTATTGTTGATTTAGGTCAGGCTAGACAAAGGACTAATGAAATCTTTATAAGTTACTTACAATGGTGGAGAGCACTTGCAAGTCATTTCATGCACAATTTACTTGATAAATAGTTGATGGTTGTGTTTACCAAGAAATTACATAGTGAAATATATTATCAACTTGAGTTTTAGTGTGCTCACACATTTGAGATCATTGAAAATGGTATACAAATGAAGAAGGCCCTTATCAATAAGGGGATAATCAAACTGCCTTCTCCTAATCAAAACTAGAGCCAAAATTAGAATCAAGGCCAAAAATAAGCCCAAAATCCAATTTAGATGCAAGATTCTATGCCACCTTAGGCCAATATTTAAAAAAAAAAGCCAAAGCCTATAACCATAACAAAAATTTTGTTAGTAATGGAGTTATCGAGTCATGCCATGTCCAAATGGTGCAAACACCATCTTCATAGCTAACTCTATATTACCAATTTATTTCATATACACATTCAATTTTACAAGTATAACCAATTTCATAAATATATCCTATTCCATGTATGTAATCACTCTCACCTGCTCTATTAAAAATACCTCTTCTAAGAAGAAAAGCTTAGGATAAAGTCTTTAGTGATCTTGGAGAACCAATTAAGTTGGTTAGCCACCACTAATATGATTATTTGGCCCATGTCCAAGTTTTTCCATGAAGGTGTTCTTTTCCATGATTGGTACAAAGATCATAAATTCTATTACTATCATCAAGTAAAAAACCACTCCATACATCAACATGTGCAATAAAGACACCTCATTCAAAACATGTTGGAAAATGGAGAGATGTAACTGGATAATAGTGCTTCTACGTGGGTATTTACCAAGATCCTTTTCTACAACATAACACCAATAATAAGAATAAATAAACATAATTCCCACCTCCACCTATGCAAAAAAAACAATAATAATATCAGAAATAATGATAGTAATAGTAACATAATGGTCATAACCAAGGTCAAAATCACCCTTCTAACCAAGAGGCCTATCACGCTATTGCATATGACTATAGTAAAGTTGTAGGTTATATTGTAGGTGATCATATAACTACCATCACCATTAAACCTAGATATAATTTCCAATTGGCATGACCATTTCCTAACAATGCCTATCAACCTCCTTATGTCAGTAATTCTCCATTGACCTATGACTACAACTAAGTGCAATATAAATCAAGGATTACCATGCCAAGCCTTTCTCCTTCTCCCTCTAGTTATAATGACCCTTTACCCAATATGAATTGCAAAATCACATCTTGGTGGACTAAAGTCACCATTCCAACCCCAAATCCACCTTTTACCAATGAGCCCATTTAGTCCACCATACTAGCTAAGAATAAGCCAATTAACAATGCTAAGGAGGAAACATATAATATTATGGATCAACTGTAAAAGATGCACACATAAATATCTATTTTAGATTTATTGATTACTTATACTATACACAAAAATATACTTACAAAAATATTAAGCTAATCCCAAGCACTAAATGACATTACATTAGAAAATTCTAAGCTTTGGTTAGACACATAGCTCCTGGATATAAATCAACCTTTATCCAAAGTGATATGTCATCCCTGGGCCCTCTCTATAATAAACCATTGTATATCAAATTTATCATAGCATGACACAAAGTTCAGAGTGTCCTTATAGAAAAAGGACAAAGCCTTAGTACTGTGTCTTTACAATTAGTCAAGCATTTAAGATACATGACAACTGACCTTTAGCCAAATATAATTACCAGCAAGGCCTATGAAAATGACAAACAAGAATCACAAGGAATAATTTATTTTCTAGTTATTTTTGGGCCCTTGATCGATGCCACACTTTTGCATGTGATGGATCTAGATCTATCATACAACCTACTTCTGGGTTGACCATGGATACATGAAATCTAGGCAATACCTTCAACATTACACTAATGTATTAAGTTCCCCAATTCTAGGATGGATGTAACTATTCTGACAAACCTACATCCATACCAATTATACAAATTTCTTGAGGCTGAGTATAAAAGTTATAATTACCATTTTGGCCTAGACCTTAAGCCTAAAAAGGACAAAGACATACTTGTTGAAATGTTAGATTCTAATTATATAGACCTTGTTAGCCTTACCTCTACTTCCTCTATGCCCCCTCCTAAAATATCAAATCATTTTACCATCTTTAACAAAGGCCCATGATAAGACCTCATACATAATGTATTCCATACAACTAACCTTCCATAGGCCCCTAAATCCTATGGAATACCCAAAGCTTAGGTTGATTGCATGGAATGATGAGAGAAAGACAAGTTTAATGCCTTAGATCCTATTATTTTCAAACTAATCACTAGCCAAGAATAAGACCCACTTACTGAAGATGACTATTGGATTTATAATGATGACTTGGTTGAATACTACTAAAGCAAAAGGTATCCCATCCCTAATTGGATCATGGATAATCAAGCTTATGAAGGTAGAGGCCTAGGGGAAACTTAACAAGGTACTATTAAGCCAAGTTATATAACCAAGTACAAAATAACTCATGGTATTATATTTAAACCACTTAGGGGTGACCCTACATACCTTATCCATGTTCCTATACTAATGAATAACAATGATGATATTGATAATGACATAGAGTCTGATTGCATTGTATGTGAGGACTTAGTCAATATCAAATTATTCAACCATCATGATGTATGTATCATTATGACTATCATGCATCCTTCCCCAGTTTTCCTTCATCATCCAAAATTCATCAACTGGGACCAAAAAGAATCCACAATGTCACTTGACAAGTTCAAAACTAATGAGGTTATTTACAACTTTGTAGGCCTAAGAGACCATATTCTGATTGGAGATCACAAACAAGATTTATATATCATATTAGATCCTATTACCTATTTCAAAGAGAGGATGAATTTATTTTGCCAAAAATAAAAATAAAATCAAACATTAAGGACCAAAAGTGAAAACCTCTCTGAGGCACTTATGGACCAAGATAATAGTAAATAAGAAGTCTAGTCTCTTGGTGAAACCCTATTTTAGGATCCATTAGATGAGAATGTTCACCCTTCCTTGGATGAATCATAGGAGGCCATCAATGCCATAATCATTATTGGGTCTAAAATTAGTGAAGAAGAACAATGGTCATTTGAATAAATTGTCTAATAGTGCCCTAAGGTATTTGTTACATGGCCCTTGCCACTATTGGGTTATTCTAATTCATCTTATTTTGGAGGGTTGGATGAGCCAGTCTAACCAGAGGACTTTGATATTTCCAACTAGTTCACATCTTTGCCAACTCTCTTAGAAGATGGTTTTACACTCCTTATCAAGGGAACTTATGAGGTCAACATTATAACAATGATCGATCTAAAATGGATCAAATTAGGTGTGTCCCTCAATAAGGAGGAGCATGAAGTCCTTACATCTTTCTTTAGGGAGTTAAATGACATTTTTGTATGGGCTTATTCTAACATGCCTAGTTTTGAACTTGCCTTGGTTGTACGTCATCTTGTTGTGCATCATGATGTCGATCTAGTCAAGTAGAAACTAAGGAAAACACATCATTATAATACCATCTTAGTCAAAAAGGAATTGGAGAAACTCTTAGATGCAAGATGTATTCATCCTATTGATTACTCATAGTAGATCTCCAATATTATACCAGTTAACAAAAATCTAGAAGGTATCATATTGTGTACTAATTTTCATGATATTAACAAGGCTTGCCCAAAGGATGACTTTCCTCTGTCAAATATCAATATTATTTTTTGAATTCAAAACTAAGCATGGAATGATTTCCCTTATGGATGGTTTTTCAAGATACAACCAAATCAAGATCACACAAGAAGACCAACATAAGACAACATTCACCACTCCTTGAGGAATGTTTTTCTATTAGATCATGCCTTTTAGCCTTAAGAATATAGGGGAAATGTACCAATAGGCTAAAATGGTGATTTTACATGATATAGTTGAGGACTATGTCAATGAAATCCTAGGTAAACTATGACCCGTGTCAAACATCTAGTTGTGTTTTGAAAGACCTTTAGAATGAATTTAGGAGTACAAGGTTAGACTCAATCCTAAAAAGTGTCTTTTGCATAAATTATAAAAAAATTATAGTCTTCATTGTCTCTCATCAGGTAATTAAAATTTATCTACCTAAATTCAATGCCATTACTGATATACCACTACCATCTACTTTGAAACATCTTCATAGTTTATAGGGTAAGATACAATCAATCAGATGCTTTAAATCACAATTGGCTAACAAGTGTGATCCATTTAACCATTTGATGAAGAAAGGCACTATTCTTTCATGAAATGTAAATTACCAGAAGGCCTTTGACCAATTGAAATAATACCTAGTTGATCCACCTATTTTATTCCCACCCATGCCTAATCAAGCATTGTTACTCTACCTATTTATAATTGAAAATGTCATGGGGGAACTATTGGCATAACATGATGAACATGGGAAGGAACATATGATTTGTTACCTAAGACACATATTGGTCGCATACGAGCATAATTATATATTGATTGAGAAAGATTGTTTAGTTATGGTCTTTGCAATACATAAGTTACACCACTACATGCTAAATAATAAGATCATTATCATTGCCAAAGTAGATCTGTTAAACTATCTAATTTAAAAAATAACTTTATAGTGTTGTATGGATAAATGGGTTATGATCCTAAGCGAGTTTGAAATTTAATATGATAACCAAAGTCTATCAAGGGACAGATAATTACAAACCAACTCACCAAAACTCCTCTTTTTGACACTAGTCACTCACATTTGGGTTTTTGGATGAGTCCATTATGACTGTAATAGAAATTCCTCTTAAAGAGTAGCAATGGAAACTTTATTTGGTAGTTTTTTCATGTCTCATGGTTTGGGAGTAGGACTATTGTTCATAAAATCACAGGTATATCTCATTCCCAAGTCCTTTCATATCAGCTTTCCTTATACCATAACATGATTGTGTACGAAGCACTCATTATAGGGATTTATTTAGTGATACAAGGGAACATTCAACATCTACTAATTTATGGAGATTCATAGCTTATAATTAATTAGGTAACAAACTAATTACAAACCAAGGATGAGAAGTTGGTACCTTATATATCCATGGTGGACACTCTCAAGTAATAGATTTCCCACCTTTAGTTTGAATAACTACCTCAGGCCAATAATAGGACAATAGATGTCATGACTATAATTGGTTCTATGATTTGCATCTTAAATAAGGAAAAATATTATCAATTCCTCATTTAACATCTTCTAGTGCCTACTCATGAATCCTCGACTATCAAAATGATCTGTGATATTATTGCTCTTAATTTTACCTGGTATTTTGAACTATATAATTACCTTCATAACCAAGTCTTTCCACTAGACATTATCTATAAACAATAAAAAACCTTCACCCACCAAGCCTCTCATTATACCTTACTTGGAACTTTGATCTATCATAGAAGCTTTGATGGAACTCTACTTCACTATTTAACCTCGGTATAATCTATAATAGTGTTGAGGGAAGTGTATAGAGGGGTTTATGGGGCCCACACCAATAGGGACATCCTTGCCAAAACATTACAATGTGATATTTATTATTGGGTGACCATGGAATCATATACATCTACTTATGTTAAAAGGTGTATATAATTTTAGAATCATTTCAAATATGATCCATCCCAAACACTCAATCAAATGACTATGCCAGGGCTATTTTTAACATGGGGACTCAACCTCATATTAAAGATTAACCCTACCTCCTCAAATGACTATAAACATATCCTTACCACAACCAAGTAATTAATTAAGTGGGTGTAAGCCATTCCCCTCACTTACATTATAGGCAAGCAAATATCCAAATTTATTTTTAGTCATCTCATCAACCACTATGGTATCCCTCTAATATTATATATAATAATGGTGGTTTATTCAAAAACAAGGATGTCAAAGCCTCGATGTAGAATAAAATATTACCCAAAATTTTCCCACTACATATTACTTATAAGGTAATGACCAATTAGAGGCATCTAATAAGACCATTTTTAATATCTATAAGAAGATCATTAATGATGTTGGTCATGATTGGTACTTGAAACTCTTTCATGCCCTCTAGGCTTATCTAACCAATTTCCACACTCAAACAGGAGCCATACCTTATTCTCTAGTTTCTATCACTGAGGCCATTCTTCCTTTTAAGTTTGAATTTCCTTCTTCATGTATTTCATTAAAGCATATCCTTGATGATGAGGATTATAGAGTAGATCATCTACAATAACTAGAAATATTGGATGAAAAATGCATGGCAGCTATGAATAGCCTTCAAAAATACCAAAACTAGTTATGTGGTAAATATAATAGGTCTATAAAACATAGAGACTTTGATAGTGGTGATATTATACTCAAATAAAACCATAAGTACACCAATGTTGAATGTAATAAAAAGGGAAAGTTCAAGCCTAATTATTTAGGACCCTATGTGATTGTTTATAACTATGGCTTTAGAGCATACCGATTAGCTACACCAGAAAGAGATGAACTTGATGAACCAATGAACATAATACATCTCAAGTGATTTTTCACTTGAGTGACCTATAGTATTATCTATGAGGATCATTTTAGTTATGTTGTAACATCACCTTCTTTATACCATGCCATATATCTTTCATCCCATACCTTCTTTATTGGCCAAATTTTTTCTTTACCTCCCCTCTTACAATTTTTGACCTTAGTTCCAATTCATTAATACTTGTGACACTTTTAGTGATTGGATTTTGATGCAGTTTTAGTGGCTGATTCAGTCTTATGACTCTTTAAGTGCATTCATTCAAAAAGGGGAAATATCTTAGGGTAGTATAATAGTGGTTTGGCAATTTCATCCTTCATTTTAACAAATGTTGTATATCACTTATGACATTGTTCCATATCACCTAAGTGTAACCTACCTATGTCATTATTACCTATAGCCTAGGGGCAACCTACCTATGCCTTTGTTTCCTATAGCCTAGGAGAAACCTTTTACCATGCCTTCCCTTACTATTATTTCATACCCTGCCATTTGCCTATTCATGAACATGTTGCTACTTAGGTGGATTCCTCATTGTGGGTGAACTAAAATGGCTTGAGGTCCATTTAAAATATGTAGGCAATACTCAATGCTTTTTGAGGTTAGCTCAACCACCCTTATTCAAATTATCATGCCATTTTGTGATCAAGATAATCCATGCTCTCACTATTTTGAGAGATTTACCCATTATGAATCTCATTATCTTTAATTAAGTCGAGATGGCTGAAAAAACCCAAAAGAAAGAAAATACACCAAAAAACCTCTTACACAACTTATCAACACTAAGCCATTCAAATCATATTCATGCTACTTAGGACATGCATCTCTTAGTCAGTAGTTATAATTGAAGCTTTCACATGGGTCAAACTATGACCATTTCCATTTGAGTGTTCCATTTTTTGATAGTGTTCCCTCCCATTTTTGGGATAACTAAATTAGATTAAGGGTCACACGACCTATGTAAGTAGCACTTGGATGCATGGTGTATCTTGGTTCAGCTTGAATAGTCTCAATGATTGATATCAATCATCATTTTCTTAGATCATTCCTTCTTATAGGTTTGTCTTTAAACACTCTCACCATTTTGTGAGTCATAGACCTCTCATGTTCTCACCCTTTTATGAGTCACTTTTATAGGTGTTTATGCATTTAAATTTAATAGACTAATACACTCTAGATCTCTCATGCTCTCACCATTTTATGAGTCATTTACACAATTTCCATTTTATTAGCTTATTCTAATTCTAAGCCTTAGATTTAGTGAACACTATGAATTATCAACCAAGTTCATTTGTGAATACTCACCTTTTATCTTTCAGTGTGGTTTTAGCTTAAACCATGATCTTGAGGTTTTGCAAGTTCATGTGCCTAACATTCTCATAATCCTGAGCATCAATCCCTTTTGTTTTACACTCTCACCATCTTGTAAGCCCATTCCTACTTTCCTCTATGATCAATCTCTTTTAATTTTTAACAATTTTCTTCTATCCCACATCTTGAGAGAACTACATTTGGCATGAAGTGCATGTTGGAACTTGTGTCCATGGGACTATGTAGGCAACACACAATTTCCTAAATTATTTGGAGTCATCTTAGCCACCCCTTCCTTATTCTTATATTGACCATAACCATTCTAGTGTCATTATTTATCATAGCCTAGGGGAAACCTTTTGTAGATTATACCTTTGTAATTGTTCCCTATAGCCTAGGGGTAAACTTTTTTTGATTCTACCTTTGCCATTATTCCCTATATCCTTAGGATAACCTATACCATTGTACCCATCTCATTATTCCCTATATCCTAAGGGGAAACCTTTGTGTCAAGCATTACACTTCTATTACATGTGTACAAATGGTTAGATTATATGTTTATTCATTTGTAGTTAGATTAGTTGTTTATTTATTTGCCTTAACTTAAGTTATATATTACTCTTATTGTAACTTAATTATTTATTTATTGCACCTTATCTTGTTTCTTAACTCATTATTTTAGGTTGTCTCTTTCTCTTTCTTTAACTTAATATTTATTACTCTCACCTTAGCTTGTTTGTTTATTCATTAGTTTAAGTTGTCTATTTCTCTTTATTTAACTTAATTATTTATTGCTTGTGCCTTATCTTGTTTATTTATTCAGTATGCCTTAGCTTAGGTTATTTATTGCTCTTTCTTGAACTTGTTTGTTTATTGCATTATTTTAGCTTAGTTATTTATTTCATTTTCCTTAGTTTATTTTTTAACTTCATTTTTATTTTTTAATTGGTTGATGGCTAACTTTGTTTCTTTCATTAGTGTTTTAGTTCTTTATTTAGGTTGTTATTTTATTTTATTTATTGGTTTATTTATTTTAATTAGTTGTTGATTGACTTTTTTCTTGTGACTTTTCCTTGGTTGTAAGAATATTACCTTTGATTTTTACTAAAGCCTTGGTTAAACATATATTGTACTTGAGTTTTAAATATTTTTATTCATTCCTACACTTAGTTTATTGCATTATAATCACACTTGAAATTTTATTGTTCATATATTACACCCAAGCAGTTTATATTTGCATTTAAATTAAGTTTTCCATTATTAGAATACACATTTTTATTATAGTTGTCTATAAATATGATGCATAATATCACAAACTAAAACAAAAATTAGGATAAATGGAGCTATCAAATGACGCTATTATCATTACTTCCCCTTGTTCACAAACATAACTGATGTAGGATCATCAAGCTAAGAAACAACAATTTTATGTTTTGGTCAATTAGAGGTCAAATTGGGTTAAAGTCTGATATCAATGTATGTGAATGGAATTATGAGGTCCATTTATGTCATTGAAATCCATTTGGATTCATAGAGTTGTGTCAACAAGGTTTTATATGTTTTCTCTCCAAAACAGGGAATTTGACAATTTAAATATTAACAAGGGTCTAAGAGGGTCATTTATAGGTTTAAGGTGGTCAAGAGGGAACATTGGTACCAAGGGTCATAAATAATTGTAATAGGTGAAGAGTTAACTTTAGGCATGATACCCAAAACTTCACGTAGAGGTAGTTATGGAAAAGAGGTTGGTGTAACCAACCCAAGAGCCTGTGTTGAAATAGAGAGAAAAAAGTAAATTTTTGGAGGTTTTATGGCATGGATAATAGGTGAGAGTTATCTAGGAATTAAAAATATTGAGAAATGTATAATAGTTTAAAAAACTCCTCAAAAGGTACCTCAAGTCCATGAATGGACTGTTGTGTAACAAGGAATACCATAATGAATAAATAAATGTGTTTTGGTGTGTGTGTTTACATTCAATGAGTGTGATTGAATAAATTTATTATTTCCTTGGAAATTTCTTGAAAGCATGAAGACATTAACTCTTGGATGAAGTTGTAGGTGTTGACTCAAGACTGTGATCCTAGTCTTAGGTGAGAAGGATATTTTGTTGTTTTCTATAAGGTAGTGAAATACAAAATTGTCAATATCTATTTGTTTGTTTATGTTAATATGTTTTAGACCTTGAAATAGTTTGAAAAAACTATATAAGGGATAATATAAAAAGGAATGGCCTTTGGTACTTGGAAACCCTGTAGACTATTATACACAGTCAAGAAAAGAAGACTAAATTTGATTCTAAGGAGATAAACCATCCAAAATTTTGGACAATGGTTGATAAGAGGTAATAGTGGTCATTTCCATAGTTTATTTATTATAATATTATGTTGAAAATCTAAACACCCAACCTAAAAATATTTTTGTTCCCATAAATCATGAACCTTGTTAATACCCTATTTTATGTATGACATTGAATCTGAAGGTAGAAAGTTGTTTTCTCACAATGTAGTATATGGTATTGGATTAATGGAATAAATTTTAGACTAATAATGTTAATTTTGAAATGATATTTGTTATTTTTTATACAAAATTTAATGATAAATCATTAATACACAGTCAATTTGAATGAGGAAACCCTATCTGCATGTTTTAGCACCCTGTTACCTGTTTGCAAGACAAGATAGATACACAAGTGAAATAAGGGGTTAGTAAATTAAAAAGAGATTCATATACAAATAGTGAATTTTTAAAGTTTTCATAACCTCATTGAATTCATCTGGGTGCTTGGAAATGTTTGATACAATCATACATAAACCTACCCTATTTATATAGTCCATAGACCAAACAAAATATAATTGATCAAATAAGGGTGAATGATTCTAATGGAACATGAGTTTGAATGTTTAAAAATGTGTAAAACATTTGAAAATTATTTGGGTTAACATTATAATATTTACAAAGAGGCAAACCTCAAAGGCCAATGCACAGTCAAGAAAACCTATACAATCATCTGCATTTTCATTGTTTTATGTAATAAGTGGACAAGACAAGGAGTTTTAACTATTGGATAAGTTTATAGGGACTAAAAAAACTTTTTGTGAATATTTTATCTTTTTAAATGATGTGAAACTCTATAAATGAAATTTTGAAAGCCCTCGGGCTTGTGTAGATGCAAGGAACCCTAGAAATAGGTTTTTGATCATATAAAGAGTTTCCACCATCTAATTTGCATGAAAATTAATATTATAGTGTAATTTGGTCTCCTATAATATATTTTTTTGTTTTTGGATTATTTCCAAGTCTGCAACATATGAAACCACCACTGTGTGCATAGACTAGGTCTAATAGGCCTAGTTTGGGAGGACATTAACAAAGGAAGTCATAACTAGAAGGGGTTTCAAGTAATTAAATTTTAAAAACACCTAAAAATTGATATATTTTATCTATAATTTTTATTATATATCTATAATAGTGTTTGGTTTTCTCAAATAAAGAGAAATTTCTTAAAAAAAGGTTACAAGCCTTGAGAGAGTATGGTGACTTTGGGGTGTAAGAAGTAGTGATTAAGAGTGTATAATTCCATGAAATATAATATGAAACGTGTTATAAAGTAACATAATACTATATATGAGAAAATATTGAGTCCTTTAAGCCTAAACAAAGACTTGATCCTTGAAACCTAGGAGTGGTTGTCTAGTGGATAACTAGTGAAGGTGTGAGAGCAAATTTGTAAATAAAGTGAATGTAATGAGGTATGGAATGAATGGGTGAGTAAAGTGACAGTTAAATGAACATAAAATGTTCCTAAAATATCCAATTAACAATAAATAAGAAAGGATAATACCAAACACATTGAAAGGAAGAGTAAAACTAGTTAGAAATAAGGATAATCAAGAACAAGCCAAAACCAATGATTGTGATCAGTAAAGATTGGAGTCAGATAATGATTATATTGAAGGATTATATACTTGAATATGCATAATTTTGTATAAAATTAAGGTAAGAGTGATTAAAATTTGGTTTTGAATTCTTTACAAATTATTGATTTGAGATGAATGCATAGTGCTAGAAGGTATGCATAAGATGACATCTTATAGGGTATTAAGGGAGAAGAGGATGTTGAAAATTTGATCCATTGAGGTTAGAACAAAGTAATATTAGATTTTAAATAGAATATATATAACCCCAAAGTCTTTTTATAAGGACAAAAATCTAGTTAAGTAAGGACTAGAAAAGAAAGGTTGAAAAGAGAGCATTGAAGCTCCAAGAGAGAAGAAGGAAGAAAAAATAATCCAAAAGAGATTCAAGGAGGATAAGAAGATGTACTATATAGAGGAAAAAATAAGAGTAAATGGCCAAAATAGGTATAATAGTCAAGGTTGATAGACTTGATAAGAGGAAGGTCTAAATGGGCCTAGAAAATAAGGGAAGAAGACAAAATGGATATAGAAAGAGAAGTTAAAGAAATAAGAAGAGAATTTGGGAAAGGTATAGAGAGGATAGAGCTCATTATGAATCTCATAATAAAAAAATAAATAAAATTTACTAGTTTTCATATGAGGAGGAGAGTGAAGTGGCCACTAGAGTCATTTGTGAGAAGAAGAAGGCACAAGAAAGGTGTCTTAAGAGATGAGAAGAAAAAGAGAGATCATCCCAAAGAGGCATGAGAAGAGAGATGTTTCCAAGTGAGAAACATGATAAATAGATTCAGAAGAGAGTTCTCATTTAATATAAAAATAAGAAGATAGAAGTGCCAAGAAGAACACATGAGAGTGAAGATAAGAAGAGATGGATAATGTTTATGCTAAGGACATTCAAGAAGACTATGTGGTCTCTTATTTTATATGATAACATTGCTTTCAAGTTTGTGTTTGTAGGTATGAATAAAATTTTGGAGAAGGCCAAGCATGAGGCCTAAAATTTGGTAAAGGATGGGCCAATAATGTTACCCATCAAGTGGCGAAATGATGATAAATAAAGAGAGCCTCTTGAAGAAGAAAAGATGATGGAGATGAAAGACATTCAACATGATGAAATTGAAAATAATGAGGAATAATATGATGCATTACCATGCATATCAGCTGAAACTAAATAAATTTTTCCCAAAGAGGATATGAAGGTCACCCATAAAGACATAATATTGTAGCAGTTGCCATTGGAGGTAAATGAATGCCTAAATGTTGATTTTGATTACACATATGATGAAGGAAAAGATAATATGCAGGTTGAGATAAAGAATGATAAAATGCATCCATAAAAATGAGAACAAGGGAAATGATATGTATGGCCTAAATGGATGAAACAAATAAGTGATGAGAAGAAGGAGATAAAACTCAAACAAGAGGTCAAACAAGGCAAAGGCATAGGTAGAAAATAGGCACAAGTGTGGATGCAAAGAACAAATGGTAAAGTGTATTAGTTGGAATGGTAGATAACAAAGGCATGAGGCATGAAATAGGTGAAATTAGAAGCAAGGGTCATCCCAAGAGGATATAAGGGAAAAAAATTGTGATAAATAGAATGAAAAGAGTACAAGAAGATCAAGATGCAAGTGTACTCCAAGCAAGCATGAGGATTGAAGAAGATGGTAAGCCCGCAAAGCAAGCAAAAGAGATGGTGCATGAAAATAAATCCAATGATATCAAGGTAAAACCATGTAATAAATAAGATGAGTGCATGCATTTTCAATATTTGTTTTCAAAAGTTGTTTGTGATGATATGTTTGAAGTTAACTCCAATAGTGCAGATAGCTTGTACATAGAAATAATGACATTGACGAATGAGTGTGTAACAAGGCAAGTTGAGGAAGAAGAACATATAATAGTGATTCAAAAGAATTTAATGAATCATAAGGGTTTTGATGTGACTCTCAAAAATTAAGGAGTCTAAGGAGGAGACAAAGAACAAATTGCCTAAGATAATAAAGAGCAATGTAGACCAAGGTTTGATGAGTATTTTTAAGAGATGGATGCACTAAAGTTACAGGAAGAGATGAGGATATTGGAAGAGGTATTAAATAAATATAAGGGGATATAAATAGGTTATGTGTATTAGGTAAATATTAAATATGTACTCCAAGAAACACCAAGAGAGGAGCAACAAAGAGAAGCACAATAAGATGTACAAATTGGCAAGCAAGAAAGCAAGAAAATGGCATATGAACAAGAAAACAAGGTGATATATTCCATGGATTAAGCTAAATATTATTTTTAATTTGATAAAAATTAATATATAAATCCCAAGATAGGTCATATCATATTGTACTATGATGAGAATGAGTGGAACTAGAAGTTGCTCTTACATAATAAGCATGATGAGAGGAAAGAGAATCAATATGTGAAGGAATGTGAAGTAGAGGTATAAAAAGAGAATATGATGAATAAAATGATAAATATTAAGATGCATGAGAGGTAATTATATTCTAAATGAGAATATGATAGCATGAACAAAGAGCCAAAATCACTAAAAAAGTAAGCCACAAGTGAAAACAATGAGGAAGTAAGCTATCAAATAAGCATGAAGAAAGAGAATAGTGTATATATGGTTGTATATGAGTATGATAAATTAAAAATGAACATGTAATAGGTTTTAAATAAATCAAATATATATCTACAACATTTGGAACACTTTATAGAGTTAGAAGATGCATGGACAAGAAGGCTAGACAAAGCTAAGAAGAGGACAAGCAAGCAAGAAGGAGAAATAAAGAAATAATAACATGAAAGTGAACATTAAATAACCTAATATGTGGAATTTTTTAGCAAGGAATAAATTTTTAGGCTCAATTTTTTTCCGTCTTGGGGAGTATGATGTAGGAACATCAAGCTAGGAAAGAACAATTTTATGTTTTGGTCAATTAGAGGTCAAAGTCTGATATCAATGTATGTGAATATAATTATGAGGTCCATTTATGTCCTTGAAATCCATTTTTATTGATATATTTGTGTCAACAAGGTTCTAGGTGTTTTCCCTCCAAAAAAGGGAATTTGAAAATTTAAATATTGACAAGGGTCTAGGAGGGTCATTTGTAGGTTTATGGTGGTCAAGAGGGAATATTAGTGCTAAGGGTCATAAATATTTTTAATAGGTGTTATAAGACACACACACACACACACACACACACACACACACACACACACACACACACACACACACATCCATATGTTCATAAGGTGAAGAGTTAACTTTAGGCATGAGACCCAAAACCTCATGTAGAGGTAGTTATGGAAAAGAGGTTGGTGTAACCAACCCAAGAGCCTACATTGAAATAGAGATAAAAATTCATCTTATGGAGGTTAGATATCATATATAATAGGTTAGAGAGGAGTGATAGTTATCTAGGAATGAAAAATAGGGAGAAATGTAGAATAGTTGAAAAAACACCTCAAAAGGTACCTCAAGTTCATGAATGGATTGTTGTGTAACAAGGAATAACATAATGAATAAGCAAACGTGTTTTGGTGTGTGTGTTTACATTTAATGAGTGTGATTTAATCAAGTTATTATGTCCTTGTAAATTTATTGAAATCATGAGGACATTAAATTTTGGATGAAGTTTTAGGTTTTGACTCAAGATTTTGATCCCAATCTTAGGTGAGAAGGATATTTAGTTGTTTTATATAAGGTAGTGGAATGAAAACTTGTCAATATATATTTTTTTGTTTATGTTAATATGTTTCAGACCTTGAAATGGTTGGATAACACTATATAATGGAGAATATGAAAAGGATTGGCCTTTGGTATTTGGAAACCCTATAGACTATTATACATAGTCAAGAAAAGAAGACTAGATTTGATTCTAAGGAGATAAACCATCAGCATGTTTGGACAATGGTTGACAAGAGGTAATAGTGGTCATTACCCTAGTTACTTGATTATAATATTAGGGTGAAAAGATAAACACCCAACCTTGAAGGAGTTCTGTTCCCATAAATCATGAACCTTATTAATACATCTAGCCTTGATTTACCTTTGGTTTTATTAACACTCCATCAACAAATTAGTCACCTTATCTGCTTGACCATCATCATGGACCCCATCACACATCTCTTTGAGATACAATGACACTCATTTATCCTCCATTTAAGACCTAGAATTCTCCTAAGCATGTGTCTTTACGTAGGACCTATATAAATATTATGGCTCTCTTTGTCACTCTTTAATTGTAGTTGATTACCCCTTTATATGTGTCAATAACCATGACAACATCCTTCTTACTTCATATGCATATGTATTTCCAAGGGGCATCACCAATATCTATCATGTCATAGCTCAACCATATTTCCACTCCTCCACCACTCTTCTTCAAATTCAACCCATATATTTCATCCTCATGTCTCTTATTCCTCCCACCATCCTTCTTATTTAGGGAGAACTACGTTGGTCTAAGGTCTCTTGAGACTATGTAGGTAGCACTTAGTCACCAATGGTGCCTAAGAATAGCTCAATCACACTAACCAATCCTCCCCTTTCCTCCCTTGGTCACTCGATCACATTATTTTCCTCTATCCACTCCTTACTCTTACTTGACACATGTTATGAGATACACCCATCATTAAAATTTTCAAATCCTTGTATTTTTGGCATGAAGCTCTCCCATCATGCATCCTTGCTTGGGATATGTCAAAAACTCATGGCCTTTATTATTCTAGCCCATATCTGTCCTTAGCATGCATCCTTACCTGGGATACATTGAAATATTTTGGCCTAATTCATCAATTTATTTGGTCCATGGTTCTCCCTTACATACATCCTTACTTGGCATATGTCGAATAACCTTCTGGCCCATTCATTGCATTCAATATTTGTTGTTTTTCCTTATATGTATCCTGGTTTGGGATACATTGAAAGCTTGTAACCTATTTTATTATCACTCAAAGATGTATCAATAACCATGACATTATCATCCTTAATTCCTTTGCATCTATCTCTACCATGGATATTGTCAATTTTTATCTCACTACTCATGTCACAATACTCTTCTTCATCATAAATCTTACATCTATCATTCCTTGTCTATTCACCTCACCCATATTTCTTCCTTTTGAGTGGCCATCTATCTCATATTTTTTTAAATGTCCCCTCGAGGGGACATATTACATCTAATAATTTGATAACACCCATCCATGATCATCTTTCTTCTTTGAAATACCATTAATCCTTTAAATTGTAATGCCCTTTCAAAGAGGGGAAAAATGTATGCACCTAATTTTGCTCACCAAAGTAACTAGATAAATTATGCTTAATATCATCTAATATTGACACTTAATCCCTATATCCCAAATTAACATCATCTCTTTGTCCTCTTAATTCAATTAATTAATTAATTCTAACTACATAAAATACCCTTCTTTACATATTCATATTTTCCTAATATTCCAATTCCTAATTTACCGCACTTTCCACATAATTCCTAATATTCTAATTCCTTATTTACCCACTTTATAATCACATTCCCCTCTCCCCAAAAAGAAATTCTAGAGGATTTCAACCTCTATAACTTTATCCATTCTCAAATTTGAACTTTGAAAGGGAAATTTCCCCTCCAATTCCTTCCAAAAACCTCTTTAAATGCAAGAGGCTTCCCCAAGCATGGGAATAACAAGGAATGAATCTAAGTTTATGTGACCTTCATTGATATAGAATAAAAAAAGGCCTTATAATCCTTCATTTCATACTAGCTCTCATACCCTTGTGCATCCATTATAGAAGAATCCAAATAAGCCATTAAATTGTCCATCTTGAATCCATCATCAAGCAATCCATAATCAATCCAAGTAGCATTGGCTAATTGGTTGGAAAATCTTAGAGTAATTCCAAATAGGAGTGAGGTGATGATAAGAATCCATTGATATTTATGATTTATCCTTACATTCTCTCCTATTGATGTTCTTTGTAAGATTTAAGTTATACTCAAATTATATGAGGATTCAGTTTCATTGCAAGTTTTGTGTGAAACATAGTTTAATGTTATGGCATGCATTCAAGAATGTTATTTATAGGTAAGTTCAAGTACACACTTTTAATTTTACTCTATTACTTTCAATTTGATCCATTACTAGAATTAAAAAGGAGAAAATGTAGATATATAAATAAACCTTTAAGCTGAGACAATGTAATTGTGACCACTCTTTATATGTACTTATCTCATGCCTCATTTAATGGTATTTCAACCACCTTTCCCTCAATTTTATTTGGATGCACAATTATTAAAATCAAATAATGATCTCAAAATATCCCAATTCCTACTTAAAAATAACTCAAACTTATCCATTAATTGATCCGTACACCCAACTTAGTTGTATTTTTTCCTTAGACAAGGCAACACTATTTAGACTATCCTGCTCCCCAATCCTATCCAATTCTATTGACTGCATCCTCTTGCCAAATAAATAGTTTCTCAAGTTAAAACTTATGTAATGGGTTTTCCCACATGTTTATCAATACCTATCTTAAGGAATTCCAAATCAATCACTATAAATTCATAATTTCAAGCTATTTTTTACCTAGGAGTTTCACACATTGAAAAATACCAGAATTCTAATTGCACATTGAGATAAAATAACCTATTTCTCCCAAATATGAATAAATATAGCCCTAGTATCCTTGATATAAGTAATAAATATACCTCCAAGGTTACAAGTCATATTTGAAACACTTAATCACACCATGATTACATAAGCATCTAGCATTACACTAGTCTTTCACACATACCACATTATTATGGGAGAACTACATGGAGTTTGATCTCTCTTTAGAATATTGGTATCTAGGAAGTACTCAAAACAAGGGGTGTTGAGGTATAGCATAAATTTAACCACTAAACCCTTTTATGTTTTGTGCATTTATGTTTATAATTAATGGAGATAGGATTACAAGTGAATAATATGACACACATTGGTTTTCATGATAGATCAAGAGTTACCACATAGTCCAATAGAACAAATAGGTGAAGTGAACATGTCATATAAGTCATAGAAAACAAATCCTCACTAGACGTTGACACCTTAAGGATAATAATTATCCCCATACTTTTTCAAACACATCAACCTTGTCCTAGATCTAATAAAAACATTTTTCTCGATTCACAACATCATCACAGAGCTTCTCATTCAGTTTTATAGTTTCTATCTCTATCCTACAGTGTCTAATTTATTGATATGTAATTTATCTCTTTTATTTCATATTTTATCATATTTACAAATATAATAAATTCCAAATTAGTTTGTGTCATTTATTTCATATATGTAACATTTTGATTTTACATAATAATTTGTCTAATTAGGTAAATAACTCATACATTTTCCAAATTTGAGAAAACAACATTATACTCTTGTTTATATAGATTACATTACATATTTCCATGATGATACCTTACTACCTTAGACATAAAAATTTATATTTCATATATTACACATGATGCACATGATCCTTTTATTTTTGGATATGTGTTTCATAGGTACATCCAACATCTCAAAAGGGTGGAATATATTCCTCCCATTTATCCATACTCTAGACTCCTAGATCTAATCCCCAAACTCTAGATATTCATTGTTATTTTACTTCTATATAAGGGAAAATAACATGTTTTTATTTTCAAGACATACCGAGTGCCTGAAACTTGTTCCCATCATTGGATATATTTTGGACATTTCCTAGCTCTACTCTCTTTTATATCACATTAGACTTATTTAGATTACATTTTTTTCACTAAAGAAATTATATAAAAAAAACATGGAAAATATAGCTCAAGTATTATTACTTGGACTTGTATAGAGGAATTAATATTTGGCATATATTTGGAAATGGAAATAACTCATTTAGGGATGCCATCACATTATGCAACAAAATAAGGTGGACTATTTCCAATTTATATTTTCTATATTATAGTATATTATCGATGTGAGAATTTGTCTACATATATTGACTATTGTAGATTTCACAGGGACATCCACATATATAAAAAATGTTGGGAATTGATAAATGGGTTGTTATTAATTCTCCAAGAAAACTAACTGCATTCTTATTGATTTCATTTTTAAATTTTTTTTTTAGACTATTAATTAATTAATCACTTATCTACATGAAATATCTTTCTACATTTTTTGTACACATTGGAGTTGCTACAATAGATTAAATAAGGTAAAATTTTATATCCACTTATTTGTTTTAATTTTATATGTATGTGCACATGTGCGCGCACACACACACACACACCCAAAATTGGGGCACTATGTCGACATCATTATATATATAAATGGGTAATTATTAGTCATAAAATTATATAATTCTATGGTACACATGTGTTTTTCAATTATTAGTCCAAATTAGAATATTATCGGCATGTTTTCTTATAACTTGGTTATTACCAATTTTATTCTACATTTTATTATCTCTCCTATATTGTTCTCTCTTACCATTTACCATATTTTGTCTACCTATAACATTGAATGTATAGTTATTAGGCACTAAGAAACATGAGTTTTTAGTTATGGGAGTGTATGTAATGTTTGTCGTTCAGACTCTCCTTCAATTCCCCTAAGACTTATGGATCCTTATTCATCAATTTTACACCCATTTTATATCAATGTGCATATTAGTGGGGTATTAAATTTAATTCAAGAAGTCTATAAACACATACATACATTAATGTATATAAAATAATAAATGTGTCAAAAAATTGATTCAAGAATTTATAACAAATATTCAGTAATCTAAGAAGATTTGAAACATTATCTCTCTCCCAAACATTCATTTAACATGAAAAATAATATAAAGTAGACACTTGCACCATACTAGCTTTCCCAACTAAGGCATTGAATTATACATGGTGTTTTTTTTAATATATTTTACATTATGGATGGGTTTGAAATGTATCATGGATATATAATTTTCTTTGTTGTATTGAAAACACTCAAATAAATCCATTTCCTTATTATTTTGTAGACCTAGCTTCTCTATTAGGGTTTTTGAGGAATGATATCAATTTCTTATATACCCATGTGAAATTTCAAAAATACAAGTAAGGTTTTCAAATTCATAGACATAAAAAACAAAGTCATCAAATTAATTTCTACATGTGCAATGGTTTTAAAAACAATTAGTTGACGTTATTGATAATGTGACTTTATGGTACTGACAAATGATTAAATATGAAAATAGAATAATAATTTAAGAGGATGGAGGTGAAGGTGAGAAACCCATGATAGAATAAACTTAGATGGATGCTTGCATAAATTGGATTTATATGAAGTGATTGAAAATTATTCCACTCATATGAAATATTTAAAAACGAGAATCAAATGCAATGGTAAAAAAATTCTAGGAATGAAGCACAAAATCCTCTAAAAAATAAGATTGGGTACACTTGGTAAAAATCCCATCCACTGGGTTTTTAAAAAAAAAAATAGAAATATCATGAATTACAAACAACCATAAAAATTGTAAAATTTCAATGGCTTCTATATCTACAAACAAAAATAAAAAAATCATAAAAAATAACATTTAAAACCCACAAAGATAAATAATAATCTCACCCACTTGAATGTATTCTATTGCTCAAATCCAAAAAAGTACATAATACCCACAAAGTTGCAACCAACCCTTCACAAGAGATTAAAAGAAATAAGATCCCCCTCCCCCCTATTTGATAGTTTGAATTATCTATTTTGTATAGGTTTTCACCCAAAAAGGAAGTTGTAAATCCAATCTTTGCACTAATTAAACCTATATCTTATTTTCCTCATAATAGAGTTTTTTCATATTTTATTTTATTATTTGGGAAAATAATTATTCTAAAAAGAATAAATTTAATTAATGAATCCAAATATATAGTATTTTCCTTAGTGTTCTTCCTTGTATTTTTTATACGCACTCATTTTGATGTTCTTTGATGAATTTAAATAAATAAATAAATTATATAAGAATTAATAATTTAATAAAGTCATTTAATTTCTAGTTTGGGCCCATGAATGTCATCTTTAAAATTTATTTAATGTTGATTTTACTATAGTGTTGCCTTGTCCATTGAGTTGTATATTCATGTATAGCATTAAATAATATTGAACAATTGAAATCAACATGAATGGGTAGTGAAATTTGAATGAAAAAAAATCACTACAATAACTAACTCTAAATATGGGACTGCATTTACTCATAGAATGTAGGAGAATCCTAAAACTCATCAGGTGATCTATGCATTAAATACTAATTATATCCCTATATATGGTGTGTAGCATAGAATCATGTGTTTGGATATGGCCAAATTGTAGCTGATCTAGTTATCCCAATCATATGAGAAATGAACACTCACTATCAGGCTAGATCATTGCTTTGAAAACTCAATGTAAATAATTAGAAGGTAAAAGATAGTGTTTTTTAAAATTAAATATATTGTTATTAATTTATATTTACTCACCATAGATCAAAATTCCATATTTTAACAAACCAAAAATTTATTGAGACCTAACATATTGTTAAGTTATTTTACTTTGTACTTATATTTTTGTTATTACATGCCAAATATAAGAAAACAAGAAAACACATGCATTGGAAAATAAATTCATGGATGAGATAACATTAAAAACACCATAATTTATGAGAAAATAAAAATTTAACAGAATGCAATTATTCATAAACATTTTGCATTATATAAAACCAAGGCCTCCATCATTATACATAAAAGTGTTGGTGAAAGCCTTGTTAAATGTTTTTGGAAGAATGTTTTAGTTATTTGTCAAATTTTCATATTTTTGGCCCTCTATGTAAATATATAAATATTTATATCTTGTTTATGATAGTGTCCATCATGATGTAAAATATGCACCTATGTGTAAATTGGAAAAAAATGGGTTCCATAGTTCCAAATCCTAGGACAATAAAATATTATCCCAATAGTGCACATAAAATTTTGCAAGTAAAGAAATAAAATTTTGTTAAATGGATTTTTTTTTTAAATTTTTTAGGAATATATATATATATATATATATATATATATAATAATTTTAATATATAATTTTTTATATTCTAAAAATAAAAATTCAACATTCTAAAGTGTATATACTTAATGTAGTGTGCATAGTGGTAATTATGTATCAAAGTAAATATACACTTGCTTGAAATGATATAAATTTTTTTTTAATCCTTTTTTATTAAGGGTAAGATTTTTTTTTTAAAGGGTCCAAAACTCTAATAAAATAATAAATAAATATGAAACAATGAATATCAAAGGGACAAAGACAAGACAGGGCTACTAAACAACCCAGACAAATGACAACAATAAAATAGCCAACAAGGGCACCAAGCCTACGACAAAGGAAATAAATAGGAAAAAGACAAAAATATTACACTTTTTTTTTATATATATTTAGAGATTAATCCTATTCTCTGAGAGATGTAATATTAGAAAAATCATTTTTTCAATTCAAGATCCTAAGATAGTATATTGGAGTTTCAACATTTTATGGAAGTTATTCTGCTACTCTTTTGTTGTCTCCAAGCTATTAATCAATTGAATAAATTAATTATTGTAGGATACTAACCTACACCTTATTTCTAAGGTATCTAAGTGGCTCCTATGTATAAATAAATATCTTATACTAATACGATTGGCATGCTAGTAATGATTCTTTTTTCTTATCTATTGATTCTTCAACAAGATCACTAGAAGTCATAATTGAAACCTTTGAAAGAAAAAGTCTTCCTCAACCTTCAAATTATGGATATGAAAATCTTATAAATTATCCTCCAAATAATGAGGGATATAAAACTACACTAAATTGTGACCAAGATTTGAACAAAACTTTGTATGGTTTGAATAGTCACAGGAGACCTATCTTCCCAGATCACAAAAGAGGGATCAACCTTATAAAATTTGAAATTAGTATTTAATTCTCTACATTTGTTGAAAAATGGGAATTTCCTATTAATATGACCAAATTTGGGCACCTATAGCATCAAATGTAGATATTATCATAGTTTAGTGGTTGAGTCCAAATACCCTTGTTTAATTGAAGAGTTATACTTGATGGGACTATAATTTTCCCATTCCTCAGAACTAATATTTTGGATTTACTCATGTTAAGTTTAATTTTAAAATTTTCCTCCATTTTATCATCCATTTAAAATTAGTCAACAATGGCATCCCCTATTTTTGTGAATATGCATGAGTCAAAGCATAATAATGTGTCCCAATTTCTGGCATAAAGAGGTCACATACACTTTCATCTTCTCCTCAAAATATATTGAGTTTGGTTCATTAAAATTAATAAAAAAATATGTTTTAGACTATATATATAAATATGTAGTGAATATACATTTTCTCATTTTTTTAAAAATCGTTAAATATTTTTTAGGATTTATTTTCTAATATTTTTTTGGTCGGCTAGTGGGACACAATATTATGTTTTGACCCACATTCTTCTAAATAATCCATAGGGAGAGCCTACAAATTAACCCATATGGGAATGATATATTTGTTTTTAGTGAGAGGGTTAAAAAATTTAAACCATGGTTTAATTAAAATACCCCTCTAAACCATGAACCAACAAAATATGTATTCTAAAATATATCTACAATCTTCCAAGATATAAAATTTAATGGTAAATAAGCTATTGGATAAAAAAGTGACCTGGAAATATTTATCAGGATAAAGTTTCCTAACTTCATTCCTTACCTCATTCATGTTGGGTCTTCTTCCTATAACTCTAAAAATGACAGTCTAGTCCTTAGAATTGCCTAGCTATAAATTAAATTATTCATTTATAATAGATACAATTACAATAGTAGGATAATCTCACTTGGTATCATATATGATTATATCATTATTCTTCCTAGCATAAATGCACAACATATTTGGATTGATACTTGCCATTTCTAAGGCTAATGTTGTTCTATTCTCCCTTGAAACTAAGCCTCCTTCCTTTTTTCCTATAAATAAGTTTAATTGACCTGACCTTGACATATATGCACCAATGCTAATAAGAAAGCTCTAAAAGTTCATTTACAATATAAGAATCTCCTTTTTTTGCACTTAAAACTCCCTTCACTACCATTCACTATCCAAATGATGTTGTTTACTCTCTATATGCAATAAATTATGATGGATCTATAACTTGTCCTACTTAGTGAATTCCAAGCTTAGAGAAGGTAATATTACCAGCAACTCATTGCATAGCTATTTATATCAAGACATGACTAATTCGGATCCACTAAACCTATCTAATGGATCACTTATCACACATTACCACTAAAGAGGGTTCCAAATACTTTAGTCAAGTAACACCACACAATAACCCTAGTTAGGTCTATAATATATAAAATAAATTTAATCTAGTGCTCACTAAATCTTGTGGCATAAATGGGGATAGTTAAACAAACAAAACATAACATGCAAAGGAAAAATATACTCAAGTCATAGAGAGGTAATTTTAAGTGAGTAAAACATTCAACCTATTACATTGTGCAATATCTATCTACCAAATGAAAGAGTAAAATTTAGGAATACTTACTTTGAATGAACCAATCGTGCCTCAATCTCTCCCTTGGAAATTAGTGTTTAGCAAGAGGTTGTTGTGGCTTTGTAAGGATCAAACTATATAAAACAAATCTAGGCTAAAATACTCCTATTTTACATCCAAGACTTTCCTAAAAGATAATATTCTGTCATTCTAAGGCAAAACCCTAAGCAATGACTCTTCAAGTGTAAAATTAACAAAATTATGAGCTATAAAAATGCAAAAATGAATGGTCCTCCCATTGGATTGAATTTAATGGGGTATTTATAGCCAAGGATTAACCCTAAACCCTCCCATAATTTTAATAAAATGATCAACCAACTCAATTTCGTTAGGCAAGAAAAGTGTTTGACTTAGTAGGAAAAATAATAAAAAGGGTGTCTGTTTAGGGATATGGATAAGGGCATGAAAGGTGATAAATATAAAATATAAATTAAAT
>JARHVA010005924.1:1030000-1057950 GCA_037957365.1 Torreya grandis
GTGTAATTAATATGGTCACCTTAAGAAAGATTACAAGAAAACACAATAGGATATGGCTAACCCTATAAAGAAATCTCATCATGTGAATTTATCTAAAGGTGAAGGTGAGGAAACATATCCTAATTTTGCTTTCATGACTTCCAGTGGTAATTATATAGTAGATCTAGCTTGGTACTTTGATTTAGGGGCATCTTGCCATTATACATGCCATAAGGATTGGTATGTTGATTTTGTTGAAAAGGATAGTAATAATGAATGTATATCTTTGGGACATAGTAGAACTCATTTTGTGAAAGGATATGGTAATATTCAGATCAATTTTAATGGTGCAGTTTAGTATATATTTAAGAATGTTAGGTATGTGCTTGATATCAACAAAAATTTACTTTTAATTAGTGAGATCACTTCAAAATCTAATTTTATTGTAAATTTTCAAGGATAACAATGTTTAGTCACTACCAGAGATAACAAGATTATTATTATTGGGATTGGTGAGAAAGGCTTGTATAAGCTTGTAGATCCACAAAGGGAAAAGGAAAGTACACTTGTTATGGTTGATAACACAAGTTCATTATGAGAATTTGAATTTCTAGTATTTGACTACATTGAGAAAGACAATGGTTAAGCAGATTCTTTTTATTTAGGATAGTCATCATGTATGTATTGGATGTTAGTTAGGGAAGCAAGTTAGACATTCATTTGATGTTGGTAAAGCTTCAAGAGTTAGAGGAGTATTGGATCTAGTATATGTAGATTTTCATGGTCTAATCTAGACATCTACCCATTTTGGATTCCATTATATTCTATTAGTAGTCGAATATTTCTCTAGGAAAAAGTGGGTATACTTTCTAGTGAAGAAATATGATTGTTTTTCTAACTTACTTAATTGGAAAGCTATGATTGAAAAATAGGCAGGATAGTCAGGGAAATCTCTTAGAATGGATAATGGGGGTGAGTTCATCTCAAAAATTTCAAGAAATTTTGTGTCACTGAAGGAATACATAAACAATGCACTGCCCCTTACACTCCACAAAAAAATGGAGTTGTGAAAAGGTGAAATTGGATAGTGATGGACATGGCTCATTGTATGGCCCAAAGAAGAACTGTCCCATATAGATATTCGGTAGAAGAAGTGAATATGATAGTGTACATCCTCAATAAAATTCCTACAAAAGCATTAGAAAATATGACTCTAAAGGAGGCTTGTTTAGGTCAAAATCTAGATGTAAGTACTTTTTTAATGTTTGGTTGTGTAACTTTTACATTTATTCCTTGTTAAAAGAGAAGTTACTTGGACATGAAAAACAAAGCATACATGTTTGTTGGGTAAAATGAGTAGTCAAAAGCCTAAATATTACTTGATGTTTCTACTAACAAAGTTGTGGTAAATAGAGATGTCATACTAAATGAATAGATGCCATACTTCATAGCAACTGGTATAGTTTCTAATATTGAGTCAGTGTTTTCTTTTAATGATTCTATCATAAGTTATGGTGTGAAAGTTGAACAGGTTTCTATTTCATCAGTGTAATTGAATTCTAGAGAGGGAATTGATGCAAGTCATTATGACATTCCAAAAAACCAACCAAAGAATCCAAAGTGGTATTATATGACAATGGAAGCACTAAATGAAGGATACTTACCATAAGGTATGGAAGGAAGAAGATTGAGATCAGGTAAGAAATTTGGTAATAAAGGTGAACATGACAATTTTTCTCTAAAAAATTTTGTTTCACATGTATTTGAGCCTAATTATTTTTTACAGGCCAAAGGGAAGCATGAGTGGGAATCAACCATGCAATTGGAATATGATTCCTTGATAAAAAATAAGACTTGGGAGCTCATAGAGCTACCACCAAGAAAGAAATCCATTAGTTGTAAATGGATTTACAAAGTAAAATGTAAAGCAGATGGTTCCTTGGATAAACACAAATCCAAAATTATTTCAAAATGATATGCACAAGAAGAATGGGTTGATTATGAAGAGACTTTTGTTTCTACTACAAAGATGGTAACTTTTCATTTGATTGTTGCTATTGCTGCTCAGTTTGGATGGTAGGTGCACCAAATAGATGTCAAGAATGCTTTATTTAATGAAGATTTAGAGGAAGAAGTCTAAATGGTTCAACCATAGGGATTTTAGGTTATTGGTAAGGAACATCTTATTTTTAGGTTTATCAAGTCCTTGTATGGGATTGAGCAGGCTCTTCGAGCCTAGTCTATGAAGATAGATACATACCTTAGGGAGTCTAGTTTCAAAAGGTGTAACTTTAAACCAAATCTCTATGTAAAGGTGTCAAGTGATGATATCTTGATTCTCATTGTATATGTTGATGATTTAGCCATCACTAGGAGTAGTGCTAGTCTCATTCAGTAGATGAAGGATGATATTTGTTGTAATTTTGACATGACAGACTTAGGACTACTAAAATACTATTTAGGTGTTGAGTTTTGGCAAAATGATTGTGTTTTATTCATGTCACAAAATAAATATGCCAAATTATTGATGGAAAGGTTTAAAATGATGGATTATAATATAACTCACACACTTATGGAAGTTGGAGCTAAAATTTCAATTGACATTACTTCACCCCTAGTCAATGAAATAGTGTATCGATAGCTTGTGGGTAGTTTAATTTACCTCACCACCACTAGATTGAATATTTATTTTGCAATGAGTTTTCTATCCTGATTCATGTCTAAACCATAAAAAGTACATTGGTTAGATAAAAATGGGTATTAAGATATGTCAAAGTCACTCTTGACTTTGGCATACTATATGAGAAGTTTGTAGATTTTGAGTTTTCAAGATATTCTGACTCTGATTGGGTAGGGTCAATACATTTAAGAACATCTACAATAGGATATGTATTTAGTTTTGGTTCAAGAGTTTTCTCATGGTAGAGCAAACTAACAAATATAGTGGCATTATATTCAACAAAATCAGAGCATAAATCTATGGTTAGTGTAGGTTGTGAAACTATGTGGATAATCAAAATCTTGGAGGATCTTCAGTTTGAGTCATCAAAGCCTACTCCAATTTTATGTGACAACGAGAGTGTTCTGAAGATGGTGAAAAATATAGTATTCTATGCCAGGACCAAACACATTGAGGTTAACCATCATTACATTTGATAGTTGGTTCAAAATTAAGACATTAGTCTCTTCTACTACCCCACTATAGAGCAACCAATTGATATAATGACCAAACCACTTGGTGCAGATAAGTTCATAAAATTCAAAGATAAACTTGGTCTTGTTTCTAGTTTTGTCATTAAGGGAGGGTGTTAGAATAATTATGTATTTACCTTGGGTTATTGACTAAGGTAATAGGTATTTGGTTAATTGCCTTAACCACTTAGGTTAAGAGGTTAGTTTATTTTAATCAAACTTAGCTATTTCATGCTAGCTAACATTTTTAGTTTCACCCACCCTTTCCATGTTTCTTGGGTGGTTCATTTTTTTGCCTATTTAATAGGTGTTCATGTATGGTTTGTGAATATGTGATGTGTAATGCAATCTAGTTCTCTTTTCAATCTCTATGTTTAATCTAATACATACATACATACATACATATATACATACATACATATATATATATATATATATATATATATATATACATATATCTGTGTGTGTGTGTGTGTGTGTGTGTGTGTGTATTAGATTAAACATAGAGATTGAAAAGAGAATTAGATTGCATTACACATCACATATTCACAAACCATACATGAACGCCTATTAAATAGGCAAAAAAATGAACCACCCAAGAAACATGGAAAGGGTGGGTGAAACTAAAAATGTTAGCTAGCATGAAATAGCTAAGTTTGATTAAAATAAACTAACCTCTTAACCTAAGTGGTTAAGGCAATTCACCAAATACCTATTACCTTAGTCAATAACCCAAGGTAAATACATAATTATTCTAACACCCTCCCTTAATGACAAAACTAGAAACAAGACCAAGCTTATCTCTGAATTTTATGAACTTATTTGCACCAAGTGGTTTGGTCATTATATCAATTGGTTGCTCTATAGTGGGGTAGTAGAAGAGACTAATGTCTTAATTTTGAACCAACTATCAAATGTAATGATGGTTAACATCAATGTGTTTGGTCCTGACATAGAATACTAGATTTTTCACCATCTTCAGAACACTCTAGTTGTCACATAAAATTGGAGTAGGCTTTGATGACTCAATCTGAAGATCCTCTAAGATTTTGATTATCCACATAGTTTCACAACCTACACTGACCATAGATTTATACTCTGATTTTGTTGAATATAATGCCACTATATTTGTTAGTTTTCTCTACCATGAGAAAACTCTTGAACCAAAAATAAATACATAGCCTATTGTAGATGTTCTTAAATCTATTGACCCTGCCCAATCAGAGTCAGAATATCTTGAAAACTCAAAATCTAAAAAATTCTCATATAGTATGCCAAAGTCAAGAGTGACTTTGACATATCTTAATACCCATTTTTATCTAATTAATGTAATTTTTATGGTTTAGACATGAATCAGGATAGAAAACTCATTGCAAAATAAATATTCAATCTAGTGGTGGTGAGGTAAATTAAACTACCCACAAGCTATTGATACACTATTTCATTGACTAGGGGTGAAGTAATGTCAATTGAAATTTTAGCTCCAACTTCCATAAGTGTGTGAGTTCTATTATAATCCATCATTTTAAACCTTTCCATCAATGATTTGGCATATTTATTTTGTGACATGAATAAAACACAATCATTTTGCTAAAACTCAACACCTAAATAGTATTTTAGTAGTCCTAAGTCTGTCATGTCAAAATTACAACAAATATCATCCTTCATCATATATATATATATATATACATATATACATATATATATATATATATATATATACATATATACATATATATATATATATACATATATACATATATATATATATATATATATATATATACATATATATATATATATATACATATATATATATATATACATATATATATATACATATATATATACATATATATATATACATATATATATACATATATATATATACATATATATATATATATATATATATATATATGTATATATATATATATATATATATATATATATATATATATATATATATATATATAGAGAGAGAGAGAGAGAGAGAGAGAGAGAGAGAGAGAGAGAGAGGCACATACACCCAACCTTCGAGAAAGGGTGAGTTTTCACCTAGCAATTGAGATATTGTTCAACCTAATCATACTTATAACCTAGTGAGGATGGATGATACAATCAATTCCAACCTAAAAACTTGGAAATATCAAGTGATTTAATCACCTCAAGCATATCAAAAAAAAATCAACTACCACATTAGATTGGCTCAATAAAATTCATAAATGTTTTATTGGGGTATTAGTACATAAAATTATGTGATGTGGTGATAGTCCATAAAAGAGTTTTAGAATATAAAACTAATTTATATTTTATAATATTAGGCACAAATTGCATGGCATGTGTTCCTTAAATATGTCTCATGCTAAAAATGTGTATAAAAATGGTACCAATATATATAATTCTACAACAACTATGAATATGAATCATATAAATATGTGATTTGGCTAATTTAGAAACTGTGTAATTGTGGAGAACATGCTTCCAAAGCATGCCCCCATTATATATGGAGAAATTTGAAAATTTATATAAGTACCAATGTGGAGAACATGTTTCCAAAACATGCCCAAACTATAATATAGAGATGTTGAATATTGAATAGGTGTGGAGAACATACTTTCAAAGCATGGTGTAACTGAATCTAGAAGTTGTGAATGTGTGGAAGCCATGATAATATGACATGCCCCCACTAAATATAAAAAATATACCAAGTGTGGATAACATGACTCTATGACATGCCACCCCTTTGAGGTGAGGTAAGTATAGGAACTGGTAGTTACCTCACCTCAAAAGGATAATACAACTGTATAATTCATGAATGTAATCATGTAGCATATATAAGGAACATGTCTAGATAGATATAGAATTGAAGCACATATAACTAATGTGATCACATTAATCCCTAAGATGCATGATAAGGATCATGGAAATGTCTATAAAGTGATAATATAAGCTCAACAAACAAACAAATACACACACAAGATAACTCAAAAGGCAATGGTCCAAAGAGACTACAAACAAGGGGCATGTTCAAATGCCACACAATAGAATAGACATGACTTAATAAAATGTACATAAAAGTAAAAATGACATATTCAAATCTCCATACAATAAGTAATGCCATATGCAAATGTCAATGACATCATACATGAGCACGGGGGCCGTAAACAAAGGAGCATATCAAATGCTCAAACAAGGAATACAATAACAAGATAAGACACTCAAGGAAGTCTATAAAGGAAATAATAAGCAAACAACATAAACATGTCATAGTATCCCATGGATCAAATGTGATAGGAAAAAATGTCATGTGCATATCATATCAAGTACCCTATGTAAGATATCATCATGGATAAATGCTTGTGCAAGTGCATAGGTAAGCTCAAACATGATAATGAAATGTGATCATTAAACCATATAACCTATGTGTATCAAGATAAAAGAAGGTGGATGTCCCCAATGTCTGCATGATATGAGTAATGGGAAGGCCCAACATCTAAAATAGGAATAGATCATGTATTTATATATGCCTATATCACACTCAGGTAGAAGCATGACACATATGTGTGTATGTAGGAGTAAATGAATATGCCATCCATCAACATGGAACTAACACATAGATTCCAAGGATATAATATAACATGTATGTGCAAATAATATTTTTGAAGTTTTTTGATTTTTTGGAATATTTGAAGAGACTACTCTATGATCTCAACTAATGGATGGTCATAGGTATCTCCCCCACTTGGTACCTGATAATCTTAAATTGGATATTTTACATTATTTACGTCATGATTAGATAATTTGAAAAGGTACATAGCATGTTAATCCTCAAGTTTTATGTGTAAGGGAAGAATTAATGCTATAATTTAGAATATGTACTAATTTTACTTCATGAGGAAAGCAAATACCTTGCTGATTTAGATCATTTTTTTCTTCCATTTGGTATAGCCAAATAGTTACTACAGTAAATGTATATGGATATGTGGTAGGCATAACCCAAACCCATGTTTTTATTACTTTAGGACCACAAGCAATTGGTATTATTATGTTTTCCAAGTACTATTTCCAACTAATTTTTTTTTGCAATTCTTGTAGACCAAAACCAAACTGCTACAAATGCTATATATGGCAAGTGGTTTTTGTTTGTGTAGGATCAATATGGTTATGCTAAAAATAAGCACCATTCATGTATAATGTAATTTTCAAATATTATTGGGTGTATGCTTTTTAATTTTTTGTGAACTTGATTCCTTTGGAGGATAATCAAGTATAATAATTTTATCATTAATGGAATATTGGATCTTATGTTTCAAGGTAAATTATTTGTTCATAGAATGCCCTAGTCCCTAGTGACAATTACAATAAGCATTCAAATTATATCCTTTAGGTATAGGTTTAATAATATAAAACTCTATAAGATGAGAGAGAGAGAGATAAGTTGACATTTTAGTAACCATGGGAGTAATGAAGCTGGGCACTCAGGTTAAATGGAAAACTATCTCCTTGGTATTTTAGATAGAATAATGTAGTTAGGTTTTTGTACTATATATCAATTTTGGACTCATATTCAGAGTGTTTCAGTTTAGAATTATCTATTTTCTATACCATTGCATAATGTTTGAAGGAATTATGATCCATTGGACATATGTAAATTAATCCCTGATAACTAAAATTTAATCATGTATGTAATGTAGAGGGAACCACATACATGTCATTTATCCAAGGTCGTACCAAGAGAAATTTATAGTTCAAATCATTGGGCATAACTTAGACAAAGTGGGTAATATATGAGGACCCATGGTAATATTCAATGTTATTAATCCCAATATGCATTCTGACATATTATCAAATCCCTATATGTTCATATTAGATGGTTCCAAATATGAATGTCTACCAATTAAGGAAAGAAATGATATATTGTAAATTTTGAGTCCATAATCATTGTCCACAAGAACTCATTTTATCATTTTATGCATCCTCCTTTTTAAAGGATATATTATGCTCAATCTATTTTATGGAATTTAAGATAAATGCCACATATGGTGGTTCAACATTACAAGGGAGGAGGGACACACATAATGCATCTAAAATAATATCATTATAATGGGTTGAATGGTGTAACAAGTCTAAGAGTGAGGTTTTGATAATATTATACTTGGATTGGGTGGTAACATGACCTAAGGAGGATGATTGTTTCATGCACTCCCTTGGATGCTTGTAGTGATAGGTAAAATCTCATTGTAAAAATCAAAATTATAGGGAGTATGTAGGAATGTAGGTTTTGAATACCTTATAGATCATATGGATTTAAATAGGCATGTGATATAACTAACCATATAAACTATAAGGTATTAGACCATGAAATAATTAATATAGGTATCCATAGAGAAGATGATTGAAAAATTATAACAATTAGGGATGAGCAATAGAAAAGATTAATAAAGCTTAATTTTTATATGGTTTAATGTTTAAAGATCAGGTTCGCCAAATATTTAACCCTGCAATTGATTCTAGGTTGGGGTTACCTAGAATATAAAAGAGGTATATGTTAGCACTCCAAGTTGCACCCTAACTGAAAGGAGGAGTGTTCAAGTCCTGATTCCAACCTTGGAATAACATGGGAATGGTCTAAGGATATGGGTTTCCTATATCTAGACCAGACCTCTAACATTTTTAACAAGACTAGCTCCTCTAATGCATCATTTTAAATCTTTGCCTCTAAAACCTAAAACTAGTTGGGGTGAAAAGGGAGAAGGATTTGAAAAATTAAAACCTATTTTAACTTATGGTGATGTACCATGAAGATTGTACATCCACTCATATTTGAGCCTCTAAAACACTATTGAGATAGAAATAAATAACAAGATCTATGACTCCAAATGCCTGTCATGCATCAAAATTTCAAGAAGAGGTTCATCAAGTGATATAAACCTAAGGGAGATGATGGAGAGGCCTAGTTTAAGGCACTAATCTAGTCAACATGTTCACTATTAGCTTTAGTCAAATGACATCAAACACTAAACATAACCTACATAACTAGACAATCTACCAACTATGTGAGATCAGGACTTAGCAAGGGAGAAGGCTCTACCACTTATACAAATCAAACTAACATGAACACACTAGGTTAATATCATGAAATCTAAAAATAGTCATCTTATTTATCTGAAGACGTTACAAGGCTTAATATTGGTAGAGTCTAGTCATTTCCAAGAGAGGGATCCAAAATAATAGCTTGAAGGATATACTTATACCAGAAGGGAATCAAGAGAGAGGGAATTTTGGCACTTAAAGAGGGAGTAAAAAAAATTGATTCCATTTGAAAATTGATTACAACTACCTTTACCAATATACTCATTCAAACTATTTGATTGATCCAAGTCACCTTAATATGTTGCATCATTATGATATCTTCTCTATGATGCTCCATGGAGGTTCCAACAATGGGATCAAGTTGTTTCTAGTTGGGTCCTAGTAACAGTGTAGTTACAACACTCATATCCATAATTTAGAATCATGTTTTGTTGCCAATTGTTCTAAATATTGGAGAGAAAGGTAAATTTCAAGTATCTAGTCCATTCAATTAACTATTGGGGTCTACTTGTTTGCCTTCATGGCACCCTTCAAAATATTATCTCCTTTTGCTAGAAATGGCAAACATAGTCAAAGAAAGATCCCTTTATAACATAAAATTACAAGCTAGAAGTCTATATTTAGCTGTATGAGCAGTCCCTTTATGTTATCTATGCTTGACTGCATCGTATTGAATACTATATGGAATTTGAACTAGATTTGATGGCATCAGGGTGACTCTGCAAAACCCTATTATTCATGGTCAAAAATATCCTCTCAACCTCTATCAAGAATCTTGAGCTTGATTTCATTCTAATTAGTTGTCAAAATACAACTCAACTCATTGACACATTGACCTACATGTGCAAAAATTATTGTAAGTCATCGAATCTTATTTGAAATGTCAATATTGTCTCTACTTATGACATGTGTCAAATGTGTGTTAATCCTCAAGATATTTCCATCAATCTATAGCTTCATGTGCTTGTGCCATGTGTTGGCCTCTCAAACTCTTTGACTACTTGACTCGTCTCTCATCATTGATCTGTTTGTGCACAAATGCATGTGAGCCATTGATTTTATACTAATTGAATGTGCTTGTGTCGCTTGTCCTTGACTCATTAGCTCTTTGGATTTTTTGACTAGTTTGACTCATGCTCACCATATGATTAAGATGTATGAGTTTATGAGCATCATAAATTTCCCTGGTCCCACTTTCCTATGAATTCTTGCACTCCATTAAATCACTGATATGATTGAGTGAGAACTATTGAACTTGTTAGGACCCATTATTTAAAAGCCAACAACTAGTCCATGGTCTTAAAATTGACATTCATGTGACCATCAAATTTAAGCTCAATGGGATTATCTTGCTCTATCTTTAAATTTGACATTTGCATGAACATCATTCACCATTCTACAGAATATGATTGACATCTTATGGAACATCAAATTTAAACATAGGTATATTTATGCTTAAGCCTTATTTTGACATTCACATGAATGTCTTATGATTTTTGACCAACTTTGAAAGCTTGGATCTTGAAGTGTGAGAATTGTGGAGGTGCCAAAATTTCAATAGATGCTTATGAGGCTAGAAGAAGCAAACCTATTTGATGCGATGGTCCCAAAATCTTCCCAGGTGTAGACATTAAGTTCTCAAGTCAATTGGTCCATAATTTATTTTCATGACATCATGGTGATGGTCAAGATCGAATGATAAGTATGGGAAACCTAGCAGAAATGCCTAGGAGCCTAACTTTGCACATGTATAACTCCATTTGTGCTTTGGTGGAGGACTTTGGACTTGGTACATAGTAACTTGGGACCAAGGTGAACAAAGCCATGTGGTCACCTTCATTTTATTCATCCACATGTATGAGATATTCCCCCTTAAAAATTTCCTATTTTCACTTTTTATGACTGGACCCAAAATGTTAGGATGAATACAATGAAGAACCAGATGGACCCCTTGCATTTCCACACTTGTTCCAAGCACCTTTGACACCTTGTAGGGGATATACAACTCTATATGGTCTCTTATAATTTACAAACTTGGACCCCTTTATGGGTCTTGGATCTACTTCTTCATCAAACCATGTAAAAGATTCATATGTGGGCTAAAATGTCCATCAATTTTGGTGACTTGATAGGCTTGATCGATACGCTGGTCATGGAACCCAACCATCAATCAAGCTTTCTCAAATGGAAAATTACTTATAAATAAACTTCATTTAACTTTTGGAAGGACTTCATGGAGTAATGGGGAGGGAAAACAATGATGAAGTAACAAAAAATAAAGCAACAAATTAAACTACAAATAAAATGACTAACAATGGCAATGTGCAAAAGCACTTGGAGGAAAAAATAGATCTATCTACTTATGTATAAGAATTGAGATATGGGAATAGTAGCATAAATTGAGATATATCCCATTGATAGGGATGGGGAGGTTCTCTCCATTTAATTTGGCAAGCTCAAAATAATTTCTCTCTTTATAGCCTGTGATGACATAGGGTCCACTCCAAAGACTATCAAATTTGGAGTGTTTTCCTAGTTTTGCACGGTCTTCATCCCATTTGAGGATTATGTAACCTTGATGGAATTCCATTAATTAATATCTTTTATTAAAGGTAATCTTGAGTTTTTGTTTTTTAGACCACATGGTGTGTATGGCATCATCCCTTATTTCCTCTAGCTCTCTTAGTTCATTAATTTTGACCTCCATTGCATAACTTTCTAGAAGCTCTAGTTGGTGTACAAGTTCCAAATCTAGAAGCTCCAATGAAATGGGTAGACTTTATTCTCTTCCATAGACTAAGAGATAAAGGGAGTTTTTAATGGAATTATTAGGGGTGACCCTATCAACCCATAAGGTAGTCTTTAGTTTTGTGTGCCAGGAATTTTTATTAACTTCCATCATTCTCTTAATGATCCAAATTAGGTTCTTATTAGTAGACTCAGCTAATCCATTACCCTATGGCTAATAATTAGATGAATATATCATATAGATACCCTACTCCAGATCCCACTCACATACCTTTGTGCTACTAAATGCTAAAGCATTATTTGATATTACGTTGTATGGTGCTCTAAAATAGGTAACTAGCCTTTCGTAGAACTCAAGAATAGAGTTCTCATTTTATTCCTTCAAGGTAATTACTTTCACCCACCTGGTGAAGTATTTTGTGGCTGTCAATACCCACTTATGGCCAACACTAGATGGATGATTAATCATGCCAATGAAGTCTAAGCCCCATTACATGAAAGGCTACTCAACTTGAATAGGTTTTAGTGGCATAACAACTAGCTTTTGTTTCCCTATAAACACGACACATTTTGAACACTTCCTCACCCATGCATGTGCATATTTAAATAAATTGGGCCAAAAGTAACCAGCTCTGATGATTTTTATAGCTACAGTCTTAGATGCAAAATAGCCTCCTGGAGGACTGTCATGAAATTGTGATAGAAGATTATCAAATTGGTTAGTTTTAACACATCTTAAGAGCATACCTCCAATGTCATTTTAAAACAACACTCCATCAATTAAAATGTATAAAATTAATTGCATCTTGAAGTGTCTGCTTTGTGATGTATTGAAATCCATTAGACACTCTCCTATTTGGAGAAATCTTGTGATAATTTATGTCTATCTTGATGGAAAAGTGCCCTCATATTCTTGTTGGGTGTCTTGGATTACTAGGATTGCCTCTTTTTCTTATTTCACATCTTTAGCAAGATGTTCATGTTGGGAGATAAACTGGAAACACACAATTTGATTACCAAACCAAGCAACTTAATATGCGGAAATTAACCAGATTCACCAAGTAACTAGAATTCAGAATAACACAAGATATGAGAGACAATACAAAAATTGTATTAACACTTTATACAGAAAAGAATACAATAAAGAAGATGCCACTTCTTCTCCACCACCTTACAGAGGTTTCCCACACCTCAAGTGAACATTAAATCTTCTCCCCAAAGCTCTCCCTCTCACAGGTCCCAACACCCAACTCAAATACAGAGTTGGTGTTCACCTCCCGTGCTCCACGCACAACACAAGTGCTCCACGCACTCCACAAGCACTCCACGTGCTCCACAAGTACTCAAGGTACTTCAAGTAGATCTCCCATGAATCTACAACAACCTGCAATTCAACAGACCATACTTATGGAAGGAACTCCCTTGCCTTCCTCTTGCTCTATCCGAGTACACACCTGTACTCCAAGTAGATCCTCCCTGATACTGCTCCCTGTTGTGTTGCTGTCTATATGATCTTGCACACCTGCAAATCAAACAATGGTTCTGCTCACCTGTGAACCTTGACCTTGTACACACATACACCTGCAGATCAACGATCTTACTTACCATGTAGATCACTCTACACCCTGAAGAACCCTTGTCCTTGCCTCACCAAGTCCTTATGATTCTCCAACCAGTACCAAGCTTGGCACTGATAGGGAACTAGGAGAAACACCCTTACTCACTTCACACACAAAAGGAGCAAACTTTGCTCAACTCAAACTAGAACACTTTTCCAATACAACCATGAGTCTATTATATAGATCTCATCCAAACAATGATTAGACATCTAATTACAATAATTAGATCCGTAGCTCTCAGTCTAAAAATAGCTCTCTTCATGCAAACACTTGGTTCATTAGCTAACTTCCCGTAACAAGCGCAGTCCGAACCACACAGGCGACCGACGTCGGTCCCTGTCTGCTTGGAGGTGACCGACGTCGGCCGATATATGACCGACGTCGGTTGCTTCTATATGCTCTCCCACCGACGTCGGCTGATCAGACCGACCCCAACTTCTCTGCAACTCAGCAACCTTCAACAACCTCCTCTCCTGTTTGCATCAGTGAAGCTTTTAGCTCCATAATCCTAACAATCTCCCACTTGGAGATAAACAGCTGCATTGTACCTGTACCTGTACTCTGTCTAATCTGTTTCCTGGTTTGTATCCCTCTTCAAGCTCCCACCTGAAGACAACCCACCACACATCCGTTGATGTACCACCTGTCATCCGAGTACCCTGCCACATCTGAACCTACAACACCTGTAGTGAAGTCTTGACCCTGCATAGCAACACCTGCTACTGGTCCCTCTCAAAAACTGAGAACCCACTTCCCCGAATTGGCTCCTAACTCTGACAGCTCCCACTGCATGGGAATACTCAGGTCTATACTAGACCTCATGTGATTTCAGACACTGTACCTGTCCACCCCTTAGTGTGCTCCGGTTCTGCATCCCGAACCTCGCCAACACCTGATTCACATCAGCTCCCACCCGAGACAAAATCAACCTGTGATCTCCATGCCTCCCATGTCAAAGAATTTCGCTGCTCCAAACTCCTCATGACATGATACTGAACTAATCTTACCCTTAGCTCAGCAAAACCCTGTATGTACACCCCTGCTAGCTAGCATACTATCCACATACAACAATAGAATGATGTCATGACTCATCATCCATCTGGTAAGTCAAACCATAGTAGTTACCCTGACATTGACTGAAGCCATGCTTCGTCCTCCACCTGTCAAACCCTGTACCACTGTCCTGCAGCTCCTCAAGACCATATACCTGATCTTCCGTCTCACGTATCCGTTCTCTCTATTCTTCTACTAAGGTATCCATTCGTCTCTGTGCTTTCATACCTGCTGGCAACCCTACCAAAACACACCTGTCTGGTTCTCCTCCAAGGAATTACATCCTCATCCATGCCAAGCTCACACCTGTTTCCTGGATCCTTCCTGCTCTACAATCAGCAACATGTATAAAGAAGAGGAACAACGAATTTGAGGGCCTACTTACGTCTTCAGTCCTCCGTATGGGTGTTTGAGACTCCTTGACAGCGTGCTATCCACCCAAAATCTGTTACAGTGACCGACCTCGGTCACCCCACAGTCTGCATCCGACCGACGTCGGTTCCCATGTGTCTGTCCCTGACTACCAACCTACTAGCGCTGGTGTCTCTGCTGCCGACGTCGGTCCTTTGACCGACATCGGTCTTACATACTGCCGACATCGATCTTATGACCGACGTCGGTCTTAACCTGCCTGACATTGCCAGCTTCGGTCTGCACATGACCGACATCGGCACCTGTCTGTTCGACGCCGGTTCCTCCTGATTGACATCGGTACCTATGTTCGCTTGTGAGTGATGAATTTTTACCCGCGAGCTTCTTTGAATCAATACCCATGTCCAAACTGCCCTGCTCAGAAGTATCCAGCCACATCCACTGGGTTCTGTTCGCCATCTCCTCCATAAACACCAAGGCTTTCCAGTTCTTAAGCCTGTCAAATATATCTGTCTTCCGCTTAAGAACATGCATCTCCTTCCTGCTCATGTGACCAAGCCTACGAAGCCATGTCTCCATAACAGAAGAAAAAATAGTAATATAAACAAGTAGATAAAGGGTACCTATTTTCTTACCACCAGCTAATTCAAGTGCATCCACTGTGAGAGTTCTTGTGCATCTCTCATCACCCAATCTTTCTGAAGAAATTAGCCATATCTCCAAACCTGGGACCTGCATGACCTTCATCAACCCCTGTGTGTTGGCCGCCTGCAATTTCAGCTTCACTTCCCCTTTGCCAATTCTTTGGCAAGGCTCACCAGCTCCTCTACCTAGAACTGCATGGAAAGAGGCAACCGAATATTTTATCCAAGATTCAACTTTATCCAAGAAACCTCCAAGAACATCCTGCGCAATAACCCCTGCAACATCTGCTTCTTCAGTTCCTTCATGCTGATCGGCTACCAACCAACAATAGTCTTTTACCTGCTCTTTCTTTCCATAGGACCGTGAGTAACCATCTGTGCTTTTCAACTCTTCCATTATTAGCTTACTTTGATCTGCTGTTGCTCTACTCCCACTCGATCAGAAACCCCTGAGAGTGCCCTGTAACCAAACACAAAACCTGCTTCCTCCAACCTTAGCTCTGATACCACTTGTTGGGAGATAAACCGGAAACACACAATTTGATTACCAAACCAAGCAACTTAATATGCAGAAATTAACCAGATTCACCAAGTAACTAGAATTCAGAATAACACAAGATATGAGAGACAATACACAAATTGTATTAACACTTTATACAGAAAAGAATACAATAAAGAAGATGCCACTTCTTCTCCACCACCTTACAGAGGTTTCCCACACCTCAAGTGAACAGTAAATCTTCTCCCCAAAGCTCTCCCTCTCACAGGTCCCAACACCCAACTCAAATACAGAGTTGGTGTTCACCTCCCGTGCTCCACGCACAACACAAGTGCTCCACGCACTCCACAAGCACTCCACGTGCTCCACAAGTACTCAAGGTACTTCAAGTAGATCTCCCATGAATCTGCAACAACCTGCAATTCAACAGACCATACTTATGGAAGGAACTCCCTTGCCTTCCTCTTGCTCTATTCGAGTACACACCTGTACTCCAAGTAGATCCTCCCTGATACTGCTCCCTGTTGTGTTGCTGTCTATATGATCTTGCACACCTGCAAATCAAACAACGGTTCTGCTCACCTGTGAACCTTGACCTTGTACACACATACACCTGCAGATCAACGATCTTACTTACCATGTAGATCACTCTACACCCTGAAGAACCCTTGTCCTTGCCTCACCAAGTCCTTATGATTCTCCAACCAGTACCAAGCTTGGCACTGATAGGGAACTAGGAGGAGCACCCTTACTCACTTCACACACAGAAGGAGCAAACTTTGCTCAACTCAAACTAGAACACTTTTCCAATACAACCATGAGTCTATTATATAGATCTCATCCAAACAATGATTAGACATCTAATTACAATAATTAGATCCGCAGCTCTCAGTCTAAAAATAGCTTTCTTCATGCAAACACTTGGTTCGTTAGCTAACTGCCCGTAACAAGCGCAGTCCGAACCACACAGGCGACCGACGTCGGTCCCTGTCTGCCTGGAGGTGACCGACGTCGGCTGATATATGACCGACATCGGTTGCTTCTCTATGCTCTCCCGTCGACGTCGGCTGATCAGACCGACCCCAACTTCTCTGCAACTCAGCAACCTTCAGCAACCTCCTCTCCTGTTTGCATCAGTGAAGCTTTTAGCTCCACAATCCTAACAGTTCACATAATCTATTTCTTTGAACTAGCTTCATGACCGTGACTTCAATGTCATATTCGATACATTTGGTGATCCATCCCACTTTCTTTTCCTTCAAATCTCTATTGAGGATAAAATCCTTCACATCTGGGTGAGCCACCATTAGTATGATCTTAATATTTAAAATTAGATGTCTGAATTTATTCAAAATTCTAATAATAAAAAACACATGCTTTTTAACAAAGTTATATCTTTCTTCATAACCCTTTAAAGCTTAGATGAAAAAAGCAATGGGTTACTCCAGACCTTGATTATTCTACTGCATAAATATGGTAAAAATTACATCTAATTTGTAAAAGGCATATAGATAAAAGTCCTTGTTGAAACTTGTATTTAACAAAATGGGGGCATGAGATATGGCCTCCTTGATGGACTCAATGTTCTTCTTTCCTTCTCTTGTCCATGTAAACGATTTTCCTTTTCTCAGTATATGAATGAGTGGCTTAACCATCTTTTCAAAGCCTAGAATCAACCTATTGATGAAGTTGATCTTGCTGAAGAAGCTCTGCAACCCTTTCTTGTGTTTGGGTAGTGATAAAACAAGGATTGCCTTTATCTTTTTTGGATCAATAGATAGACCAGCTTCAAACACCATATGCCTCAAAAGTCTTCCCTCATACACCAAAAAATGCATTTCTTTGGATTCAAAGAACCCCAAACTATCTACATCTATCAAAAATAGCTCTCAAATGTGTTAGATAATCATTAGGATTATTTGAGAAAACTGTTATATCATCAAGGTAAATAAAAACCATATCATTCAAAAGACCATGAAAAGTAACATCCATTACTCTTCAAAAGGTGGCTCTAGCATTGGAGAGTCCAAAAGACATTTTATAATATGCATATGTACCCTATTTTGTAGTAAGGTAGTCTTATTCTTATCTTCTTCTTTCACCATGATCTGATTATAGCCAGAATAACCATCAAGCAATGAGTACCTTTGAGAACCTGCCACCTTTAAAAAAAATTTATCCATGGAGGGTAGTGGGTAATGATCCTTTAGGGACACCTTATTGAGGTCTCTAAAGTCAACAGATAATTAAATCTCTCCATTATTTTTTCTCTCTGGCACAAGGTTTTCCACCCAAGAGGAATGTTTAATTGGAAATATTATCCTAGATTTGATCTATTTATAGAGTTCTCTTCCCATGAGATCTTCCACTCTTGGGTTGACAGGCCTCTATTTCTACCTGACTAGATTGGCATTACTTTCTAATTCAATGGTTTTTTGTGCAAGCTTGGGGTCAAACCTTTTCAAGTATTTATATTCCCATACAAATATATTAGAAAATTATTTGCATAGAATAAAAAATCTAGCTCTTTTCTCCACCTTATTGACCCTTATTAGATTTAACAACTTGCCCTTAAAGATATCTATCTTTTCATAGTGGTTCTATTTAGATAAGATGAATTACTTCCCCTTTCTTACTTGGTGATTTTCATTGAAGATACTTTCCAATGTCATAAGTCCTTTGGGAAGCTTATTTGATCTTAGCTATATTATTTGATCATCATATTGATTTTGTAACTTGTATTGGTTCTTATGAAAGACTCTACCTCTTTCATTAGAAAACATATGATTTGATCATCATTATCAAAGACTTTCCAACTCACCTCATTGTTAGGTACAACTGGTATGCATATAATCTTAACCTTATCTTGGCTGCCTTTGACTCTTTCTGCTATCTCATACTAGGCACTAGTGGCAGCAAGCCTATCTACATGTTGGTTTGCTTCTCTTGGTATGGACTAGATATCAAATGATATGAATCCTTCATGAGGTTCCATACTCAATACTTATAGGCCTTTAAATGGTGACTCTTGAATGCACTTAGGACTCTCACTTGCTATACTACAAGCTCACTATCACCCTTAACTTTGAAGAGTTGGATATCTCTCTTCCTTGCCTCTTGCAAACCATGCAAAAGAGCTTCAATTCAATTGTATTTGAGGTGAAACTAAATTGGAGTCTTATATTAGAATGGTAATTTTGACTTGAGGGTGAAATTAACATGGCTCCCACTTTACTTCCATTCTTAGACCTTGAGCCATCAAAGAATAAGGTCCATATACCATCTTCTTCTTGAGCAGTGTTAGTTAAGGAAGGTATTGCAATACCTTCCTCATGCATATAATACACTCCCAAGTCTATCTCTTCAATGATGTTATATGGATCAAATCCATGGTTATCAACTTTCCACTCATCTAAGTATAGGTTTGAGATGCCTTCTAGATGACTATAGGGATGTTTTTCAATAACCTCTTCAACCTCTTCACATATGACACAATTGGTATTTGTAAGATTGGGAATGTAGGGATCTAGGTGGAACCTAGCTATAGGGTCAGACCTTATGGTGACTTTAGTCCCATACTTGGTTCTAAAAACCATGTATGTCTAATTAGATGACAAATATCCCCCAATATTAGTAATAAAGTCCCTAGACAAGTATCGAGAAAAATATTTGGGTAGGTATACCACCATTACATCTTGGGAAATGACATAATTTGGGCATGCATCCAAAGTGATCTAAAGATCCCTCAAGATGCCTACTATCTTATTAGGGGAGCCATCCAATTTGAGCCCAAGCTTGTTTGCTATGGTTTTAAGCATCACTGAGGTTGAAGGACCTAAGTCAATCATGCAATTATGCACCAAACAATCCCCTATAATGACCAACAAATAAAATGGGGGAGGATTTACAACCTTAGGAGGAGGGACAACATTTTTAGGTTGGATTATGCTTGGAAATTGATTGGGAACTTAGCTAAGGGCTCAATTAGGCTGACTATTATTGATGAAAATAAAATTCACTTTATCAACCATTTTTTCCACCTGAGAAAGTTTAGAGAGCTATTGATGGAGAATCTCCTTTTTCTTAGGGATAGATAGAGCATCATATATGGACATAGTTACATTATCCTTATTTAAATGATCCACAATATAAAAAGGAATACTAGTACCTTTATAATACCTTTTGGAGGTAGAGGAATCACCTAATATTTGAGTAACATGAGGAACAAAATGGGACCTCTACTATTATCCATGGGATTGGGGCACTTATTGATTTTTAGGAGCTTTAGTAGCTACATTCGAAGAAGTGGGTTGATGACTAGTATAAAGAGGTAATGTAAAAGGCTTAGGTTACCCCAAGTTGTCCTCCAACATCCTTTTATTATCTCTTATCTGAGTTGTAGCTAGTTCATTTGTCCTCTAGTCTTGGACCATATTGGCTTCTACATGCTCAAACAGATATTCCTCTTCTTGGAAATTAGTTCATGTTGTATCAACATGTGCTCTACTCATGCTCCCTTATTATTGACTCTGAGCTTCTGATTTGACATGGTAGGCATGTTGTCTTGACTTTCCTAGGGGTCTTATGGTGGAGGAGGAATCATGTCATGATTTTGAAATGAAGGAGCATGTTGCCAATCAGTGTCTTGATACATATTTCTAATACCAATCAAGTGAGTGAAACCTAAGGGAGATGATGGAGAGGCCTATTTAAGAGCACTAATCTAGTCAACATGTTATCTATTGGCTTTAGTCAAATGACATTAAACACTAAATATAACCTTCATAACTAGATAATCTACCAGTTAGTTGAGATTAAGAATTGGCAAGGGAGAAGGATCTACCACTTATACAAATCAAACTGACATGAGCACACTAGGATAATATCATGAAATCTGAAAACAATCATCTTATTTATCTTAGGAGCTTACAAGGCTCAATATTGGTAGAGTTTAATCATGCCCAAGATAGGGATCTAAAATAGTAGCTCAAAGGCTATACTTATAGAAGAAGGGAAGCAAGAGAGAGGGGATTTTGGCACTCAAAAAGGGAGTCAAAATAGTTTGAATCCATTTTAAAAATGGTTACAAATTCCTTTGCCAATATGTTTATTTAGACCATTTGACTGATCCAGGTCACCCTAATCTATTGCATCATTATGATATCTTCTTTGTGATGCTCCATGGTGGTTGCAATGGCAGGATAAAGTTTTTTCTATCTAGGTCTTAGTAATAGTGTAGCTACAATACTCAAATCTATCATTTAGAATCATGTCTTTAGGATAAAGTTTTTTCTATCTTGGTCTTAGTAATAGTGTAGCTACAATACTCAAATCTATCATTTAGAATCATGTCTTGTTGCCAACTACTCTTGACTAGTTATTATGCCATGCATAGTGGAGAGAAAGGTCACTTTCAAGTAGCTAGTTCATTTGATGAACTATTGGGGTCCACTTGCTTTCCTTCATGACACCCTTTGAAACATTAGCTCTTTATATTAAAAATGAAAAACATAGTCAGAGAAGGATCCCTTTATGACACAAACTTACAAGTCTATATTTAGCCACATGGGTAGTCCTTTTATGTTCTCTATGTTGACTGCATTGTATTGATCACTCTATGTTGTTTAAATCAGATTTGATGGCATCAAGATGACTCTATAAAACCTTATTATTCATGGTCTAAAATATCCTCTCAACCTCCATTGAGAATCCTGAGCTCACCTTTATTCTAATTGGTTGTCAAAATCCAACTCAGCTCATTGACACATTGAACCAACTCACTCCATCAATCTACCTATACATGGATGCCCATGAGCCATTGGATCTTATTTTAAATTTAAATATTTTCTCCACTTATGCCATGTGTTTATTGTGTATTAATCCTTAGGATCTTGCTATTAGTCTATAGCTTCACGCACTTGTGTCATGTGTTGACCCCTTGATTTCTCTGATTGCTTGACTCATCTTACATCATTTATATATCTATGCATATATGACCATGAACCATTGATTTTTTGCTAATTGAATTCACTTGTGCTACTTGTCCTTGACTCAGTAGATCTTTAGATTCACTAACCAATTGGATTCATGCTCACCATTTGATTAAGATGCATGAGTTCACATGAACCATAGATCTCCTTAGTCCCACTTTCTTTTCAGTTCTTGTACTCTATTATATCATTGGTATGATCAAGCAAGGACCATTGATCTTATTGGGACCTATTTTTTGAAATCCAATGTCTGGTCCATGATATTAAAATTGACATCCTTGCTCCTATCATTTGACATTCATACGACCATCATTGACAGTCATGTGATCATCAAATTTAAGTTCAATAAGATTATCTTGATCTGTATTTAAATTTGATGTTAACATGACCATAATTCACCATTATGTAGAACATGATTGATGTCTTATGAACCATCAAATTTAAACGTAGGTATATTTTTTCTTGAGACTTATTTTGATGTTCATGCGAATTTATTATACTTTTTGACCAACTTTAAAAGCTTGGAATCTGAAGCACAAGAATTGTGGAGGTACCAAAATTTCAAGAAATGATCATGATACTAGAAGGAGAAAACACATTTGATGTGATGGTCCCAAAAGCCTTCTAGGTGGAGATATTAAGTACTCAAGTTGACTAGTCCATAATTACTTCTGCATGACATCTTGGTGATGGCTGAGCTTGACGACTAAGTATGGGAAGCCTAGAAAAAATGACTAGGAGCTTAATTTTTCACATGTATAACTCTATTTATGATTTGGTGGAGGACCTTGGACTTAGCACATAGTGACTTGGGACCAAGGTGAACAAAACCATGTGGTCACCTTTCTCTGAGTTGTCCACATGTGCAATATATGCCCCCCTAAAAATTGCCTATTTTCACTTTTTACCATTGGACCCAAAATGTCAAGATGAATATAATGAAGAACCATATGGACCCCTTACATTCCCACACTTGTTCCAAACACCTTTGACACCTTGTAGGGGCTCTATAAGATTGCATGGTTTCTTCTACTTTACAATCTTGGATCCTTTTCCAAGTCTTGGATCTACTTATTCATCAAACCATTCAAAAGCTTCATATGTGGGCCAAAATGGATAATAATATATATAAATTAAAATGCACAATGGTGATAATTAGATATATAGTAGGCCAATTTGGTGCTAAACTTAGATATAAATATACACTAAATTTATTATGTTGAGAATAAGCTAAATATTTAAAGTACAACTAAGCTATGTATGAAAATGATAAAGAAGTAATATACTTAATTGGTTCTAATGATAACACAATGTTGGATATAGAATAGAAAAAAAGTAGTCTGGATGATGATTTTAAAATAGTCATTAGATTATAGATCTAATATTTTTGAAGCTCTAGACACTAATGTTAGCATGGGACAGGTATGTTGATGCTACTATTTGGGTTCAACACAAGTGTCTTATATAGAATACCCACTAGAAAAGGATGTGGACACCTATATTTTTCTAGATTTGACTTTACCTTTGCTTTGGTGCATTCAGATTTTGGTCATGGACTGTCATTCCTCATGAATTTGTAAAACCCTAGTTCTTCATCTTCATAGTAACCCTGGGGGAAAATGGGTTAGTGGGCACATGGTGTTGAGTTGACCCCAAATAATACTCTTGTAGTGAGTGTTACCTACATAGAAAACACTATGAAAAGTGAATTAGATTGATGTAGTTATCCCCTACATGTTGGATTGTATGTGAATCATGCCATATATGTAAATCAATTACAATAATGACCTAGCTTATAAATTTGAAAAAATAGCTCTTGGGTTACTCCTTTAATACTTAAAGCCTATAGATGTGTTGTTATTACAATTGGTATGGAAATAGGGAAACTTTATTTAATTGAATGTTTGATATAGTGTTTTTTATAGTTTGCCTTGGTATCTTTGGTTTTTTTTCTTAGGTGAGGTATGAATGAAGGTTGATATTATATTTATATCAATCCCTTTGGATAAGTAAATTGCATTAAAGCACTGAGGCTGACCATTAAGATACATTTCATTTGAAAAAATAGATGAATTATGGAACTGAACACTTATGTTGAGCTAGGACATAAGCATCAATGCTAGTGTCTATCTTAAACATTAGTGTATAGGGAGTAGGAAAGCAGGTGTAGGCTCAAGGCTTTTATAAGTAGAAGGTAAGTACATTTTAAGCATTCTAGGAAAGATAGAAGGCCTAGGTCATCAATAAAATGTTATTCAAACTAAGAAATAGGATAAGGGGAATAATATAGAGCAAATGTGAGACTTGCAAAAGGTAGGAGAGGTACATAACTAAGAGGACCAACCAAGGTCTGAGTTTTTTAAGTGTACAAGATTGTGGTGCTATATATATAGAGACCTAAAGAAACACATTAAAATATAATTATAAAGATACCCTAATGTGCTAAAATATATTACTGAAAATGCATTTGATATGATTGTATGAAATAGTAAATAAAGAGGGAAATAATACTATAATGAACACACTTGAGCACTATCTAAGACTATAAACAAAGTTTGAAATAAGCATAAAATATATTTTGGGAGCTAACTACAATCTATAAATTTAAAAAATAAACAAAACACTAATAATCACCTAGTTAGAATCATGGAGTGGTCGATCTCGACCCATAATTATGAACCTAAGCTATGATTCTAACCTTTGCTATTATTTTTGGTTTTATATTTTTCTAAATGACTTTGGAAATAGATGATGATCAAGATCTTGGATTTTCTTCATTAAATTAATGTTTATGATTATATGATTTTATTATCCTTTGAATTTGACCTAATTTTCCAAAAAAAATCAAGAGGAATAGAATGTGAAAGTGAGTTGGACAGGGAAACTTCTTTAATAGTTACAATACATATCCCACACACTTGTAATCAGGGTTCTATGTAGTTCTAGTTCTTGTGAGTGAATCCCAACCCAAATGAGAGAAATAGCTTCAACTCCTCTCCATAGATAATCAAATGCAAGTATATGATAATATAATAACTTATATTACTATACGATGTGATAGAATAAGATTTGGAATGATGTTGATGCAATTTAGGCTCAATGTATAAACTCTTTGAGAAATGTGCAAAGTTATTAAAAAGACTTGATGATTATGCATGAGGATCTTAGATTGTAATAGATTTGGTTGATTCTAATTTCTTTACATGATAAGAAATGATTTAGGATCTATTTATATATATACAAATCCATATGGCATTTCACACATAAGCCAACACTAGAGAATAGTGATAAACAATAATCAAAGCATTATGCATTAGGGCAATGTAAAAAGGACCCACAAAAGTAAGAGGGACAAAATCAATAGAATACTTATTTTGAATGGCTAGAATTGAAAAATTATCGATTCTAACCCAGATGGAAAACACACTCAAAACAAAGGTCAGTTTGAAAATAAGATGACTAACTAGGATCTCAATGTTGAAAGTTGATAGATCTGAGGTGTTTATGAGGAAATATAAATGAATTAAGGCCTTGGGGAGTCTAATGTTAGCTAAAAGTTACTAAAACTATCCAAATGTAAAAAATGGACTAAATATGGTAAAACATGAAAAAAACACTATGGAAAATGATATTGTACAATAATTAAGTGTCTACATAATACACCACTTTGATGTGCTTATGCATGAATATGTGTATGTAAAAGTAAAAAAAATAATTTAAGCATGTACTTGAACATTACATGAGTGATATAAATATGAAGGATAGGTTGTCTTGGGATAAGATCACTCACATTGTGGTGTTGGAAAATATGGTTTACCTATAAACAATCGTGAATAAATACAAGTAGTCAATGTCTCGATAAATAGGCATGCATTTATCAAAATGAAATAGAAACTAAATATGAACACAAGAATTAATATACTTGGTGGTACACATACCATGTTATCACTCCTAGGAAAATCTTGGTACTGAAATTGAAAACTAAAACTTAATGGCCTAAGGGCAAGTATGAGGAAAAAAACTCCACTTCTTGATCATGGAAGTAGACATCTAAAAAATTTTAGTCTCTCTTGGTAATTATTGGTATTATTGATTAAATATTCATCTAAAATTTCTAGTAATATAAATATTTAGATATATTCCCCTCTTTTGAGATAAGGGATCGATACATGTTCTTAAAAATCACTCATCTCAAAATGAGTCATACACATCATGTGTTGTCATAAAATATACTATATTTTAAGATATAAATAAATATATAAAAGTAAATTTGTAAATACATGTATGTATCTATATAAAACATGAACATTAAAATCAAGATATGAAGATCCAATCTCATGTGAGGATGAGATAGTGAGTAGTAAGCAATATGCCCTAATATGACCTAGTGAAGGGGGAAAAAGTTATGGCCACAATGTATTAGGATATTGAATTACCCTATAAATACATACATACATACATAGAGAGAGAGAGAGAGAGAGAGAGAGAGAGAGAGAGAGAGAGAGAGAGAGAGAGAGAGAGAGAGAGAGAGAGAGAGAGAGAGAGAGAGAGAGAGAGAGAGAGAGAGAGAGAGAGAGAGAGAGAGAACCCCATGTGTTTTAGGTGTAAGGAGGATAATGTAATGTCCTAAAATAAGAACTATAAGATCAGTATGCACATGAATATAATAATATTTGTATTCATAATATTTGGATGATAAGCTCTAATATTTGTGGTTATGATTCCCTCAATGAAAATAAAATGTAGGTTTAAATGATATGACCCATTATAATAGAGTTACCATCGATGAGTTAGATATATTAATGAATCACACACATTATTGTAGTAGTATTCCCCAATATATACAAGGTAAAGACCATGGAAACATAAAAAAACAAGCGTAGTATACCATAAGTATTAGTATGCATGATATGGAGCAAAGAACCAAATATAATATAAGAAATGATATTAGACAATAATACCTATAATAGGAAACCATACAGAAAGAAATGTGACCCACAAGAAATTAGTAGCATTGTTTGATCACTAGAAGATCCTCTAAGGACAACACCAGACAATAAATGGACAAAAATCATGCACAAACACACATGAGTAAAAGCACAAACATGCATGAAATTGAATAGTCATAAGGAATATAAGAGAACACATAATTCATCCATGTATCGCATATATGTAGTATGGAAAAAGATATGTGTAATCAATATATGTATCTATATATGATAAATGGAAAGTAAGAAAAATATCACCTGAGACCCACTATAACTAGATGCCCCTAGTATAAGGTCTACCACCAATGTGAGACTACCCTTGGGTATGGGAATAAATGTATTTGAATAACATATATTATCCCATGATCATATGTAGCCTATATATCTTTCATTTCACCTACTCATAGAATACCATGAGATTAAATTATGTAACATGTATATGTAAAAATCTAGCATAGGTAGATAAATGTGATATGTATCGATCAAAAAATATAAAGCAAAATATTTTTTTGATTTTTATGTTTTTAAATGTTTTTTTTTTTCATTTTTTTATTTTATAGAAGAAGTATATCATACAAGGAGGAATCCAAGGGGAAAATCAGGAAGGGAAATCAAGGAAGCCAAGGGGAAAAATCATGGAAGGAGGAAAAAGAGGATGATTCTAAATAACCTAAAATTTTCCTAAAAAATTAATGCATACTAGGATGGAATGTTTCTATATATATTATTATTAAGGTGATACCTATGTAATTTTTTGGAATGGGATCAAA